>CAMZMU010000060.1:46578566-47138737 GCA_947311845.1 Poa pratensis
TAATATTAATTTAAGTATGTTTATGATTATTTATATCAATTCTCCATAGTAGAGATCAGTAAGGCCCAGTTCCTTTCGGCTCGGCTTGTGCATAAGCCCAGTGTGTAGGCCCAGTGTGTCAGAGAACAAATCAAAGGAAACGGTTTGTTTATCTCCTCCGTTCTGATGTTCTACTTTGCTATAAATGCGCCAATCGCACAGCCCTAAACGCTATCGCTCTCAGTCTCGCTCTCACTCTCAAAGTGTGGCGGCACCTCCAAGCAGCACCAGATCTTAGCTCAACCGTGGCGGCGCGCATCACCCACTCCTCCGACCGTGGCGGCGCGCATCTACCTCTCCTCCGACTGTGTCGGCGCGCATCTTCCTCTCCTCCGACCGTGGCAGCGCATCCCCGTTCTTTGCTCCACCCGGCAGATCTCGTCGCTCCGGAGTAGGAGGTTACCCGGGCGGCGAGACAGAGGAAGGAGCCCGGCGTCGGCTGATCTGTAGGTGGAGGGAGCATGGTGTGTCGATCCGCGGTCAGAGCAGCTGCATCGAAACCTGCCGTACCGGAGGACGACGACGACGGAAAACTAAATCACAAATAGGTGACCATTCCATGCCGATCATAGCTTGAAGTGCTCGAGGAGGTCCTTTGTCTACCTGAAGCTGAAGAACAATTAGCAGTATCAATGCTTTGGAACTGCTGTACTGAACGAAACAAAGGCAACCATGGAGAGCAGCGTCTGTCTTTCGAGATATTGTTCACTACGCATGCCCGCCAGATCCAAAGGTAAAACATCTATTTGTGACCGGCCGTCGTGCCGATAAACTAGGCTTGTTGTCATTGTTCTGTGTAGGTTTTTTTCATAGGAACAGTTAAAACATGACTCCCTCCGATCCGTTTATAGTGTCGCTCGAAAAGAACAGACCTAGCACAAATCGGTAGTGTAAGAAACTCATGGCTGACTTAACTCTTTTGTAAAACAGATATACATTTCGGTGACACTGCATAAAAAACCGGGTCCTTAGCCAAGGTGCGCTTGTCATCCGGCATAATTGTTGGTACACAACAATTATGCAATGGATTTGTAAGTTTGTTATTATGTCTTATGGATCCTTTTATGTTGTATGTCCTTTATGATAGATGTATAGTGAGTTAACATGGAGTCATATATTCTCTCTTTGCATTTCAGTG
This sequence comes from Poa pratensis, assembly GCA_947311845.1. NCBI lineage: Eukaryota > Viridiplantae > Streptophyta > Magnoliopsida > Poales > Poaceae > Poa > Poa pratensis. Next base: position 46,579,744 of record CAMZMU010000060.1, read on the forward strand.
ACCACTTTACAAAAGAGGCACCTTCGGTACATCAGCACTCGCTTATTGCACTATGTGCAGACCATGGTGCTGATCCGAATATTTAGCTCATCTAGTTGATTATATTTCGGTGACACCGTCCAAAAAGAAGATTGAATTCATGAACTTGGCAAAGTTGTAAGGCAAATGTAACAGCAAGTAATGAAGATAAATTAAGTTAGAAATGACAATGATAAGTTTTGTGAGGCATGACATAGATAGATTTAGCTAGACATGTCAATGATAAATTTAGAGAGGCATGACAATGAAGATAAGTGTAATTGGTTATCTTGTGATGCAATGTATCGGTGACATTTGTTATACCTTATGAATGAATTTGCTATCATTTTTGTGCTTGTGCTGTGAGATTTTAAGTGTCTAGTGGCATCTGTAAACGTGGCATAATAGGCTTATGAAGAAACCTCAATGCAAACGGGTAAATTACAGACTCCGTTACTGATGAGCTCGACACTAAGGAAACGGAGGTCTAAAAATAACCGTTGCCAACAAGAAGCCTCATCGGCGATGGTTTTTGGCCTCCGTTGCCGATGAGGGGCTTCACATCAGCCACGGGGGCGGGGACACGGACCCTTTCTCCGTTTCCGATAGGGGTTTTGGCCCGTTTCTGATGTGTCGTTCTGTACTAGTAAGAGGACGAGCATATGAAACAAGTGAATTCAGGTGTTTGCCACTCAAAACGGTGGCATTCTGCTTTGCGTATCGATATCACCGAGGATGTGGCCTGTGGATCCATTTGTTAGTGAGTATTCTTCTTGTCACGGGAGATGTAAATATGCAAGTGTACCGCAGATTTGTAGGAGTAAATATGACTCCTGATATGGTCCATGCCAATAACCGATGCATCATGGGGAAATGTACTCCAGGAATGTACACAGTATTAGGATGATGAGTCATGGCATGACAACAAGGTGGGGAATGATCACACAGTTTCAGAGCAGGCCAGTTAGCTAGCTTGCTAAGTAGGTAAACTATTGCCTATTAATGCAATGCAGGAACAAAACAAGGAAGAAAAAACTAGATCGATCTCAAGCACATATGGATAGATGACATGTCCCTGTTGATGGTGATAAACTAGCTAGGCCAGTGCAAAGTACAGCAGGCTCACAGTCACAGTGTGCAAGTTTTCAGACACACATATATATGGGAAACATCCATGCCATACATGCATGCTAAACCCTGAACCTCTCACAAGCTAGCCAAAGGATATATAGTAGCCACCAAACAAGAAAGCATCGATCATCACCCCACGCCATTCTTGTCTCTTTGTAAGCTGTAAATAACTCTTTTGCCTAATCGATGTAACAAGACACGTCTACGCCAAGCGCATCACCTATCCTGCCACTTTGCTTTCTGGGGTACTACCAAAAGAAAATTTCAGTTTCCATTGCCATTGTTGCAACACACTCTTTTCTCTCGTGGTTCGTACGTACCCCAGTACTGTGGCCGGCCTCAGACGGTTTCGGCGGCATCGCCTGCGGCGACGGCGGTGAGGCTCTTGAGCGCGTCGTCATGGTCGCCACCGGCGAGGGTGGCCTCATCGTCCTGATCATCATCGGTGGCGGCCTTCTTCTTGCTCTTGGTGTACTCGCCGTAGAGGTACGAGGAGAGGCCCCAGACGCAGAGCACGGTGGCGATGGCCTTCTCGGCTCCGAAGGGGTCGCCGAACACCACGACTCCGCCGATCACGTTGGCCGTGAGCACCGCCGCCATGCAGACGCCGCTGTGGAGCGACGAGGTGAGATAGATCACGCCGGCGGTGCCCATGAAGCACGCCTGCCACGTCACCACCAGCGTCACCACCACGACCCAGTACACGGCGTGGGACCCCTTCCAGCGAGCCACGTCGTCCCCCATGCCGCCCGACGCCACGAGCCCGACCGCCGCCACGACGGACGCCATCGCCTGCATCACCACCTGCACCTCGACCGCCAGGATGAACCCGCCGGAGACAGCCTCCCGGTACAGCAGCTCCATGACGGGTAGGTACGCCGAGAAGAGCCCCGCGGCGCCGAGCGTGACGACGAAGCCGAGGATATACCCCTTCCGGTCCGGGCTCTCGCCGGCGTCCCCGGAGCGGAGCGCGAGGAGGACCGAGCAGAGCGTCATGAGCACGACGGCGTTGAGGTTGACGAAGGTGATGGGGTGGCGGACGATGGCGACGGCGAGGACGAGCGTGAAGGCGAGCTGCGTGGAGAGCAGCAGCGACGAGGTGGACACCGGGAGGAGCGAGGAGCTGTAGGAGAAGAGCAGGTTGTTGGCGCCCATGAGCGCGCCGATGACGAGGCACACGGTCAGGAACCGCCGCGAGAACCAGAGGAACGGGCGCGGCGCGGCGGCGGGGCGCGCGGCGAGGAACACGGCGGCCAGTAGCGTCGGGAACCCCGCCGACTGCACCAGCGTCACCACCCACTTGTTCTGCCCGCCGTGCTCGAAGTAGAACCGCGAGAGCAGGCTCGACGCCACCGAGCCCACCAGCAGCGCCGCATAGTTGGCCATCAGGAGCATCGTCGACGCCGGCCTGCTGCACCGGCGCGGCGCCGCGGCCGCGCCGCCCACGCCTGCGGCGGCCGATGAGGAGATCGCCATTGCCCTACGCGCCGTCGTCGTCGCCGAGGAGGAAGACACGATGGATTGATGGAAGGAAGGATGGATGGCGATGGGCGTCGATCTTGGGCGGGGCATATATATACTCCTCGGCGATGTATTAGGTAGTGGCCGGAGGGATCTTCTTGTTGGAGGAGAAAATCCTGCTAATTGCGTGGAGTGAGGAGGATTTTGGGAAGGTTTTACACTGCTCGCCTCTTGCGTTTCTTTGCTTTTTCAGATGGCCGGATGTGAAAAAGGCTAGGCGTCCGTTACAATACGTTACTAGTCCAGCTATTTGTATATACATTCGTATATTTTGAATACAGCAAAGCTGGCAAATGAATGATTGGGAGAAAATTACAAATTATCATTGCTATGCATGAGTAAGCACTAAGCAATGGAAACAATAACAACAATAACGGATATTCATAGCGGGTAGTGGGTGCATTTTTCCAAATGTCAAAAAATTCCAAATAATTTTTTTGCATACAGTTCATGACATTTCATGTTGACACAAAAAGTTACGTGAAGAAAAAAGTTTTTTTTTCAACCTGTGCAAAAAAGACAAATCCGGACACACCGAAACGTATATATACGCGTCAGTTTTTTCTTTTTTTTGTACAAATCACAAAAAAAGTTTTTTCACCCTGCCATTTTTTTTGCTACCACATCATGTTGTAGTGTACACCCGGATTTTTTTCCGGAATTTTTTGACATTCTGAAAAAAAAACTAAAAAAAATTACATAGTGGGAGCAGCTACACCCTAGAGCCAAATCGCCGTGTCCCAACAATAAATAGTAAAAAATAATTACAGGCATGTATACATGGATATGTATATTCATTAATTGCTCAATGCTATACGAAGTACGAAGCCAGAATCTGGCAGATTTTCTGTAAATGTAGTACGATCTCCGAATTGATTCGTTGATGATCATAGGCAGAAGATCCATGGATTCGTTGTGATGCTGTAACAACAATTTTTTTAAAGTTTTAACAACATTTTATACGGTGAAATATAGCGGTTGGTTTCAGATTGCTGTCGTTGAGATTGTGCTGGGGCGTTAGTATAAGCGGAAATGAACCGGATGCAACGGGATTGGAATCCACCTTTCTCGATTTGGTGCCTACCCATGGTTGTCTCGTATTCCGTTTTAGGGGTGGGATTGCGTACCGATGGGAATTATTGACGGCTCGCCTAACGTTCCCATGCAGTGTTCGATCCACGGCTATGTGTGCAATGCAACCATGTGCTTAAACCCTAGATGAGAAAACTACACTGTCCTTTCTCTCCAAGAGGTGCTTACCTAAAGATGGAAAACTGAAATCATATTTTGGGATATTAATTTTGTTGGACCTCTTGGAGAGAAAGGACATGTGCAAAATTCTTTTATTTCATATATTTTTATATTAATTTTGTGGTCATATTATAAGTACATATTATGGTCAAAGTTGGACGTCGTTGACCAACGTAATTAAAGGGCGCCTTGTATTTTGGATGGAGGGAGTAATTGGCTTTGTATTCAATATAAATGCATAAATGCCGGTATTTTCGCAAATTTTGTGATAGCCCTTGGCCCCTCTTGGACTATCCATCTTTCTTCCACCTAACATAATAGGTAATTAACTTGTATGAATAAATCTAATTGTTGAATAATTAGAGTTGGAATAATTGTCCTTTTGAATAGTTAGACTGTAACAGCCCCAAATTTGTGAGCCTAAAATGTGAACACAATTTCCACTTTTTGTGTTCCATTGCTTCATGGCATCCTTAATAAAAATGCTCAAGAGAAAATATAAAATTGGGAAACCTCAGATGTGAATTGTTCATCTCCAAATTCAAATCATTGGAAGCATTCAAACTTGCTAAACAAAATTACTTGGACATCTTATATTTGTCAAAGAAGTCCTAAGAGTTCCAGAAAATATTTTTTGCACTTGCTTTAAAAATATTAACGGAGTATCAAATATTATCTGACAAAAATACCCTAACCAAACCCTATGAACAAAAGTTGTACAAAACATTTTATTTTGAACCACCAATTTTTGTGGAGATTATACATGATATGGGGAGGCTACATGAATAATTACATAAATTTTGGAAATGTTTAAGTGTCCCAAATAATTCAAATACAGTGCTGTTTTATTTATCCAGTACAGAAAAGGACTTAGTTGTGAGAGGGAAAAGTCTGCAAGGTTTTTTTTTGTAAAACCATCGTCTTCTCTGTAGCTCCAGTGGCACGACATGGCGCCAGTGGCCGAGCTCGCCGTGCGCCCAGGCCCCCCCCCCCCTGCCGAGCCGGGTGGATAAGAAGGCCACCACGACGCACCTCTGCTCCCCCACCTCACTCAGTTGCTCTCCTGCTCCCTCTCTCTCCCTCTGGCTCTCTTTTTTCCTCTGCCATGGCCGCACCCTAGCAAGCTCGCCGTCGTGCATAGCCGCCGTTCCAGAGCGCCTAGGACAGATCGGACTGGGCCATCGTCTCCGCCTTGTCCTCCTCTTCTTCTCCGTGCAAGGAATCGCCGCGGGGAGCCGTGAATCGACGGGAGGAATTCATCTTCTCCAACACCGGCCGCCTCGCTTCGAGCAAGCTCTCCACCGCCTCCGACCACCGCAGCTCCAACGGAACGCATCCACGCTTCAAGGGTGAGCAAGCGCACCTCCTGGACATCTCCCTCTCCTTCATCTCGTTCTAGATCGCCGTGTAGTAGTAGCTCGCCGTAGCTCGCCGACGGCCGCCGCTGTTCGTCGTCGATCCCGGTGTCTCCGGTGACCATTAGGTAGCGGCGCCGCCGCGTTTAGGTTCGCCGTACTCTCGCGAGTCGAACGCGTCCAGTAACGCATCCCCGCGCGTCCTCTGCCGCCGAGCCCGTGCGTGTCGCCGTCGGTGGTCACCGCCGTCGCGCGCCACGGTCAAGGCCTCGACGCGGTCAAACCTCGCCGTGGGCCATGCTCGCTTACGTGGATGCCACCGTGGCCTCGGGCCCCACGGGTCAGTGGCTGTGGGTAGCCCAGCCGCGGTGGAAAACGTTTCGGTTAAGATTTTCTGGGAAACTAATAAAAAAGACAAAAAACTGGTTAAAATTGTAAAATTCATAACTAATTAAATATTGCTCCAAAAATTACAAATAATATACCAAAATGTTCAGAAAAATAAAGTGTGTCTACTGGTATAACTCACACATCCAACTAAATTAGTTTAGTTGCTGTTTTATTAAAATAATTAAAAGGCAGAAAAGAAAGCAGTTTTGGAAAATCAATAACTTTAAAAATAATGATCCAAAAATTAAGTTTGAACTATCAAAATGTTCAGCACTTAATATACATCATGTTTCACCTTGTTTCCAAACATGGTTAATTAGTTTTAGTGATGTGTAAAATGATTTGCTAAAATGGCAGCATTGAATCAAAATTTGAAAATGCAATAACTTTTGATTGGTATTTCAGAAAATTGTGTTTAATATATCAAAATGCTCAGAAAAGTAAGCACTGCCCAGTAACATCATTTGCATGCATAATTAAACAAAATATCAGTACTGTATTTATCTAAAGGTTAGGAAAAACATTAAGTAATTATGGGGTTTAATTGTTTTGGTTATTAGAAAGATTCCTTGCACCCCAGTTAACTTGTTAGTTAAAATACAGTGTATTAAAATGTCATGCCATCATGTGTTTGTGCATTGCACCTGTTTTGCTTGTGTGGTTATTGATTGTGTATTTCCGGTGTTTTTATGCATCGATAGATCAAGCAGTCGGGGTTCCACCGCGATACCCCGACGACCCGTATTACCAGCCCCTGAACAAGGCAAGCGTAATCCCCGCTCTGAGCATGTCAGCTCCTATGTTTCCGCAAATATTCTCTCCACTATAATATTGCATTCGGTTCTAAATGTCTTTTGCTTGGATTAGAGTATCCCACTAGCTGCATTAGATACCTGTTGCCATTACCTGTATCCTTCCTAATATCAATAGGATTGAAGTGTTGGCCTGAGATAAGTATATTTGCTATGTATATACTTAGCCATGCTTAGTTTAGCTGCATTAGATACCTGTTGCCATTACCTGTATCCTTCCTAATATCCATAGGATTGAAGTGTTGGCCTGAGATAAGTATATTTGCTATGCATATGCTTAGCCATGCTTAGTTTAAATGCTTAGATATTTGGTGGATGTTTCATTGTTGGAACAGTTGATAGAATGGCCGGATGTGATGGAAAATGGTGGTGACGGATAATAAATTGCTTAAAGGCGGGGATGAGAGGCCACGGGGAATGTGGTGTGGTGTCCCGTTCTCGCCGCCTAAGTGCGAGTTCTCGCCTTCGAGCCAAGACCGTGCGTGCTACCATGCGTGAGGCCTATGCAGTAGCAGGAACCCTCATAGACTAAATAACTCGGGCGGGGCTAGCCAGGGTCCTCTAGTTTGAGCTTCCATTTACGTGTGCGTGAAGATGGTGGCCAGGACTGAGATGAGGATTGTGGTGTTTAGGAAAATGAGTGGCCGCGGGGCAGGGTGTTGGAGGCACTGAACCTGCCCTACCCCCACTGATGATCCTGGGTTAGTCTCAAGCGAGGGAGAAGTCGACGCCGCTCCCACCCATCCGGCTGATGGCCCTTCACGTAGTTACCTGCGTGAAAAGTAAATGGGTCAGGTTGAGACTCGAATTGCAGAGTATGTAGTAAGTGGAAGACGTGTTTTCCCACGAGGGGTGACTCGAGGGTTTAATATCGAACTCTCGGGGATTCAGTAGTGAAGATTTATCTTTCTTATCCTTCTTTTGGTTACCTACAAAACAAAGTAAATGCTTTGGTCCTCAACCTCACCTAGTGGTTGTCAAGCACAAGGTGTGAGAATGATATCAAGATAATATGCAATGCAAACAAGAAATAAATATGCAATGGTGGTAAATAAATATGCAAGGATGGTGGTAGCAATGATAAATGATATTTTTGGGTTTTATATGATGAATGCAAGATGTCAAAGTGTTTTTGTATTTTCGGATTTTTAAATGGCAGAAAATGGAAAAGTGGTAAAAGTGGTTGGAAAGGTGTTTTTTATGATTAAAAATGGACCGGGGTTCATGGTTTCACAAATGCACTCTCTATTTAATAAAGTGGTAGACAATGGAATACTAGAGTTGACATATGAGATTGCAACACAACAGTTTAATGACAAGTTATAATTATATGGACATCACGTCCTAACATAGAGACCTTTTGGTTATTAGTCTCTCTTATACTCCACCAAGATGTGAACTAAATAATAACACCTCAGTAATTAAGATAACTCAGAGTATAGCAATAAGTATCATGACATGAAGTTAAAATAAGAACATGCTAGATCTAGTCATGGAGGAAGTGGCAATGGTCACACCCACATCTCCGTAGCATGGTATTTCTTTTTATCCCTAGTGAGGCAACAAAGTAAGGTAGAGATACCCAAGTGGATCGCAGAACTTTCTCTCATGTTCACTGCACTAGCCACCCCCGTTACTCCAACTAATGCACACGTTCCCCCTCACATGCTCTCATAAACATGCTTGATCATGACAAATAAATAAGAACGGGGTACATAATATGCATCTATTTTCATAACTGAAACAAAACCATTGCAATCTCAAACATATATTAACTCATAAAAAGATCCACCACAAATGTATTGCATAGACGACCGTAATCATGTTCAGCAACTCATACAGTACTAATTAGTAAAGCTCAAGGAGAGAGGAGAGATACATAAGTTACTTCCACAAACCCATAGTCCAGAGGTGGACTACTCCCTCTTCATCATGGAGACGGTGGAGAAGTCGTTGGAGAAGATGGAGACCACGCCGGCAGCGCCCCGCCGGAGTTTTCCCCCTCCAATCTGCAACTCCAGATCTCTGTTTCGGTGTTTCTGTGTTTCTGCGGCGCTCCTTCCAGAGAACGTCGGGGGGCTATTTTTATAATCGGTTTTAGGTCAAAACCGAGTCGGTGGAGGAAAGATCGACGGCAACGGAGCTCCGAGGATCAAAAGAGGGGGTCCCACGCGGCCGCGTGGGCCCACTCAACTTTGGCCTCCGACTTCCTTTCGTGCGCTTCATTGGCTCCTACGCTTTGTTCCTTCCAAAAACGGATGCCCGTAAAATATTAGGTCATTTGGACGTCGTTTGGGTCCCTGAAACATTAAAATATAGAAAACAGGGTTTTCTGACTGTGCAGGGTTAATTCCATGAAAATAGGAAACATACCAAATATTACCAAAATCATTATAAAACAGTGATATAACCCTTATATGATGCAAATATGACTGGAATATAAGTAAAATAATGCAAAGTTCATGTATGCATTTTACATGCATCACCCGCTCTCCATGGAAGAGAGCTAATGTACAGGCAATGGGCCGGACGGTACGCGTGGCAAAAACAGTACACCCCTGCAGGTAAATCTTTTCGAGAAGCCGTGTCCACGGTTATGGACGACTTGGTGCCGGATTCAGAGACCATAGAAAACTTGAACGGAATGATTCAAACCTGAGTACTAAAGGTACTACCAAGAATGCAAGGTTGACTTCCTCGAGTGTGATTCGGGGAGGTGCCTCTGTAGATGGGTGCAGTGGTTGATGGTGGTTGTTGTTAAAGATGATCAAAAGAAAAGAGTTTACTTCTTATCCCCTTTGAAAATATTCTGATTAGTCGATGCCAGATGTCTTTTATAAAGAAAACCAGCTTTATATAAACAGCCATAAAACCTTTAGCCAATCATCGAGCTAGTAGCTCTAGTAATCTTGCAGAGTTCGTCGAACTCAACGTTGATTTATTGATTTTCAGTGGAGGACTTCACCAACACTGAAGGTGGGTTCTATGTGGACGTCGACGAGTAGTCTGGGGTTCCCAGGTGGCAGCTTGGGACATCCCGGAACAGCTGGCGCTGGAATGTTTATTTATTGTCTCTTATGCCATAATTTGGATCTTGTTGTTTAGAAGAAATTAATTCGCTTCCGCATGATGTACTGTTGGGTCTGTGACCTCTGGTTGTAATATTTGCTATCTTTCTCTATTATAAGAGTTGAACTATAATGTTTTGAGTCGTAGAGTCTGTGATGTGTCAATTGTTATACAAGTCTTGGTATCTCTATTATGCATTGATAGTTGTGCCTGCATTAGGGCATCAATCGTGGTGTTGCGTTGCCGATGATCCATTCCGAGCAACGTCTGCTAAATGTTTTGGCCGGGAAGTGGTAAACCCGTAACCTCCGGTTGTATCGCCTAACCGGTGACACACAGCATCTCTGTATAGTTAAGCGGCCGGGCGCTACATAGACATACAATCTCAAAACGGAGCTCAGGGAACATGCTCCTGGCTAAGAAAAGACATTCAGACAATCAGACATGTACATCCTATGCGCACATGTGAATTTCCAGGAACATGAAATTCTTATGGGCCAAAATTAAATGCAGGAGAATAGCAGTTCAAGACAAAAGCTACAAAAAATTAATTTGCTAATTGCTACTAGGTGCTGATTTTTCTCATATATATAGGGATGGTTTCAGTGGAGCTGTGCAATTAGTGTACATAAGCCCCACTATCTTACAATTGTTACATGCGCTACATGTGATAGTTTCCATTCTTGAAGTCATCTTGGGCTAAGGAAGTTCACACTTCCCTCTTTTCTTTTCTTTTCTTTTTGCATTCTTCCCTTCTCAATTTTGGAGACAGGAGGTTGAATATCAGGCGTGTCACTCTTCGTCCATAAACCTCCCCAAGAACATAGTAGAGGATTGTAGCCTACCAAATACATTGGCTTCTTGACGAAATAATGCACAAAGTCTTCGGGAAACTATCTTGGCTTGTAAATTGCAGAAATAGCATGGTGGTGAGCCAATCCAGTCATATCCCATTATTTTTGCAGCCACGTGTTCTATTTTCCAGGTCAACAACATATATATTTTCCTGACGGCTGGTTACTTGCCACAGTTAACCTACAAACTTAATGACTTTGCAAGCTCTCGACCATTTCTTTGCTTCTTCTAACTTCTCACAGTGGTGGTATCCACCACCTAGCATTTGTTGCACTAGATCTTTTTGTTTCATACCTACCATGAGCTTAGTCCCGATTCCATCAACTATTTATTTGACTATTTTACCTCTCATGTCAATAACACCTCACTAAGATTGTTCACAACCATATAAGTTTTTGCAGTTGTAGTCCATTGCACGCCTAGCCCAATTTTCTACAGGGATTTTGCTACCCCATTCCCATGCTTCGTCACATTCATATGTCATCTTTTCAGTACCATGTCAAAGCCATGTTTAGCATAGGCATAGCTAGCAGAGTATGTGTATTTGTTTAATTCTTATCCTCTAAAACCACCAGATTAAAAGTTTGCATAAATATGCCTAAGGCGGTATCTTTGTGGACCGTTGTGCAAACTTGGTTTATTTCATTTACAAGCCCTGCCAAACACATATTTTATGAAGCTAGGACAATTAATCAAAAAATGATATAAATATTCACACCTATTTTACGTAGCTAGTAAAATTCATCAAAGAAATTCACACCTATTTTATGTAGCTATTAAATTCATAAAAAATGCTACAAATATTCACACATATTTATCAAGCTAGTAAATTCCATAAATATGGTATAAATATTCACAAATATTTTTATGAAGCTAGTAAAATTAATAAAAAATACTAAAAATATTCAAACATGTTTATGAAGCTGTGAAAAATCACTAAAAATGCTACAGATATTCACACGTATTTTATGAAGCTAGTATAGTTAATTAAAAATGCTAAAAATATTCACACATATTTTATGAATCTACTAAAATCCAAAAAAAATACTACACTTATTTTACAGAGCGAAAAATACTATAAATGTTCCCATAATATTTTTGAAACTACTAAAATTAATCAAAAATGCTAAAATTATTCGCACATATTCTGTAAAATTGGTAACATTCATCAAAAATACTTCAAATATTCACATATATTTTTATTAAGCTACTAAAATTTATAAAATTATTACTACAAATGTTCACATATATTTTATGAAGCTGGTAAAATTCATCAGAAAATACGGCAAGGATATACGTGTACCTTTTTGTCTATCTGAGGTAATGGTGAAGTTGCAAAGCCCCCTGACTCACCACCAATTGCATACTTCAGTTATATGAAAAAACTGCACCAACTTATGTATCCATAAGGCCAAATGCAATTGGGTAGATGTTGTTGTTACCATCCCTACAAGTGGTCGTAATAATTTGGTGCCTGTAGGAAGCTTAATAAAGCAACCATTTAAACCTTCGAAAATGTTCCACTCAAACAAAGGAAAATAAAATGAAACTATGGGACGTAATTGCTTACCAATAAACGATCTGCATACTTTAAGAAATCCTTGCATTGATGCACCCAAAGGATGGGAAGCTCAGGTATCACTTTGATTGTGACAATGCATCTGTTGCCTAGTGTTGTATTAGTGACAGTCTGCAGATAATCTCTCATCCTTTTGGGCTGTTGCACGCCATCGCCAATTACAACTTTTAGAGATTCTTTCCTAGCCCTGTAGGCCATGAACTTTGGCATTGCTACTCCAAAATTTATCTTTCCATTATCCATCAGAGTATTCACTCTTGTACTAGGATCTGTTCTGAAAGTCTGCTCAGAGGCTTTGGCAACCCATTTACAGTTAACTTTTCAACTTCACCTGATGGGTCACAAGTGCGTTCAAAGTACATCTTCCTAATTTTTTTTTTTCACCTGGTATCTTGCTTGCTACCATAAAAAGGAAGGAAATCCTTCTCTTTGCACCAATCTATTATTCCGTCATTGCAATTTCTGTAAATTATGCATAGCTGTTCTAAACTAGTGCACATTAGCGAAACACATTTTCAGGCAGATTGCTCCTTAGGAAGAAGCCTATACTCATCATATCACATCCCTGGCTTCCTCTTCTCGGACCGTGATTTCCTCCCACTTGCCATCACAAATGCTAACTAAATACGGTCATTTGAATCCTCTGCATCGTCAAAAGTTTCATCAGAGAAGGGCACATAGCAGTGTCGTCTCCAGATATTTGAGCCCCATGTGCAAAATGTAAAGTGATGCCCTAAAATTAGAAAACGGTGTGTACGCCACCGCGACCTATGAGACAAAAAGTTGTGTACAAACTGCTGAAATATTGGGCCATTTAGCCCATTTAACAATTCTGAAAATCCCTAAGTCCCATGTTGTCATGGCATGTGGTGGGAGTTTAATCCCATACCGCTAGTTTAGTGAGATGTGCATCAGCTTATATACTGAGACATTCTCCTACTAGTATGAGTTGGTGTGAGGTATTAGGAGAATGGATGTGTACCACACGCGCGCTCCTCCTCCTCCGCCGCCCGCCGCGCCGCGGGTTGCGGGAATCTCGCCGAGCCGATGTATTCTTTTTGTCACGCAGGAATAAAATGTGAACGGTCATGAAACGTTTTTCCTTAATGGAAATGAATACGAAGTTGAAACGTCTGTCTTAAGTACGACCGTTTCCAGAATTCATTTGCCTTAACGGAATTGATTGCACGCGTTTCTGTTGGACCTCTCGCCTCCTGCGCTGCGTGTATAAAGGAGAGGTCGCTCCTCTCTTGCGAACACAGAACAGAATCATCTGCTCCACGCGCCGCTACCATCGTTCCTTTGATGTCGCTGCCATCGCTGATCCCATCCCGTCTGTCGCGTACAAGGTCGACGGGAGAGCAGGCCTCCGAAACTCCGCCTCTCCGTTTCCTGTACGGGAGAGGGGCGATTAGGTTTTTGAGGAGCGTCTCCTACGCGACTGCTCGCCAATCTTCGTCCACTACATCTGCGTCGCCTTCATCATCATCATGACCAACGAGGACACCATTGCTGCTGCGGCCGCCGCCGCCCAAGAGACTGCCAATGCTGCTGCCGCTGCCGCCGCTGCCTCCGCTGCTGCCACGGCCAACTGGCCTACTGGAGGGTATAACATGTTTATCCCTCTCCTGTTTATTTCCATGTTTGCAGTACTAGTCATATGCGTAGATGTTTCTACTATTTGTCTAGTACGTAGTTTCATCATGAAGTTTCAGTATGTCATTAGCACTGTGTATGCCATGTTCATGATTTATTCTTGGATTAATTTAATCGAACAATTGCCTATATTTCAACAATCCAAAAACCTAATATGTGTAGGCAATTTTCGGTCAATGGTTTTGCTGCTGCACTGAAACCAGCCCCGTTTACGGGGACATATTTTAAGCGTTGGCAAACCAAAACCACCTTATGGCTCACTGCAATGAACGTGTTCTGGGTCGCCGGTGTTACTCCCAATGGAACGATTGCTCCTGAACAGGAGAAGGCGTTCAGGGATGCCACCGTCGTCTTTGTTGGAGCCATTCTGAGCGTGATCGGAGATAAGTTGGTTGATGCATATTTACATGTGCGGGTTGCCAAGGACTTGTGGGAGGCGCTCGAATCTAAATTCGGCGCAACTGATGCTGGAAGCGAGATGTACACTATAGAGCAGTTCCATGATTACAAGATGGTTGAAAACCGTTCTGTATTGGAACAAGCTCATGAGATACAGTGCATCGCTAAGGAGCTTGAGCTTCTGAAGTGTGTGTTACCGGGCAAGTTTGTCGCGGGATGCATAATCGCTAAGCTGCCCAATTCCTGGAGGAACTTTGCTACTACTCTGAAACATCAGAGGCGTGAATTCTCAGTGGAGGATGTCATCGGCCATCTGAGTGTGGAGCAGAACTCGAGAGCAAAGGACTCAAACGGAAAAGGGAACGAGGGATCTTCTGTCGCCAATTTTGTACAGAAGAACTCCAACCACCACAAGCCCAAGGGAAGACCTAGTGTCCAACAGAATACCGACTTCAAGAAGAAGGGTAAGAAGCCCTTCAACAAGGATAAGAAGAAGGGAGCCTGCTTCACATGTGGTTCAGAGGAACATTGGGCTCCCAAGTGCCCAAAGAAGTTCAAGAAACCAGGACAGGACTCCAAGTCTGCCAACATGGTTGTGAGCAACAATGAGAATGGTGCATCCGGGTACGGTAATTTGTTTACTGTATTTTCAGTTTTTCAGTCTAACGATTGGTGGATTGACACGGGTGCAAATATACATGTATGTGCTGACATCTCATTGTTTTCTTCTTATCAGGTCACAGGGAACGGATCCGTACTGATGGGGAATGGCGCAAGTGCTTCTGTTCTTGGTGTTGGCACGGTCGATCTGAAGTTTACTTCGGGAAGGATCGTGCAGCTCAAGAACGTGCAGCATGTCCCCGCCATCAAGAAGAATCTCGTTAGTGGCTCCCTTCTATGTAGAGAAGGGTTTAAGTTGGTATTTGAGTCTAATAAAGTAGTTATTACGAAATATGGACTATTTGTTGGAAAAGGTTATGAATGCGGAGGCTTGTTCCGCTTTTCCCTCGCTGATTTTTGTAATAAAGTCGTGAACAATATTCATTCGAATGTTAATGAAACAGAAGTTTGGCATTCACGTCTTTGTCACATTGGTTTCGGTTGTATGACGCGGTTAGCAAAATTGAATTTAATCCCGAATTTCACTTTAGCCAAAGGTTCTAAGTGCCTTTCGTGTGTGCAAGCAAAACAACCTCGCAAGCCCCATAAAGCTGCGACGGAGAGACACTTGGCACCGTTAGAACTCATACATTCTGATCTTTGTGAGATGAATGGCGTGCTGACTAAAGGTGGAAAAAGATATTTCATGACACTCATAGATGATTCCACTAGATTTTGCTATATATATATATGTTAAGCACTAAAGATGAGGCTCTACACTACTTTAAAATCTATAAGGCAGAAGTTGAGAATCAACTTGAAAAGAAAATTAAACGAGTCCGGTCAGATCGTGGTGGAGAGTACTTCTCACATGAGTTTGATTCTTTCTGTGCGGAACACGGCATTATTCATGAGAGGACGCCTCCCTATTCACCCCAGTCAAATGGGGTTGCTGAACGGAAAAACCGTACTCTAACAGATTTGGTTAACGCCATGTTAGATACATCGGGTTTATCCAAGGCATGGTGGGGGGAGGCTGTATTGACATCATGTCATGTCCTGAATAAAGTTCCGACAAAAGACAGTGAGATCACTCCCTATGAAAAATGGGAGAAGAGAAAAACGACACTCTCATACTTGCGTACTTGGGGATGCTTGGCGAAAGTCAATGTGCCGATCCCCAAAAAGCGTAAGCTTGGACCAAAGACCGTGGACTGTGTTAATTTGGGCTACGCTAAGAACAGCGTCGGCTATAGATTTCTAGTAGTGAAATCCGAGGTACCTGACGTGAAGGTCGGTACAATTATGGAGTCTAAAGATGCTACATTCTTTGAGGATATTTTTCCTATGAGAGATATGCAAAGCACTTCTAGACAGGAATCTAATGAGACTCCTGAACCTGTCATTCCGATGGAATATTATGAACAAACACATGATGAAAATCCTGAGGAGGATGATGAGGAAACCCTTGGTAGGGGCAAGAGACAGAGGACTGCAAAGTCCTTTGGTGATGATTTCCTTGTATACCTCGTGGATGATACTCCCACTTCTATCTCAGAGGCTTATGCGTCTCCGGATGCTGATTACTGGAAAGAAGCGGTTCGTAGCGAGATGGACTCCATCATGGCTAACGGAACATGGGAAATTACTGAACGTCCCTATGGCTGTAAACCATTGGGATGTAAGTGGGTGTTCAAAAAGAAGCTTAGGCCCGATGGTACAATTGAAAAGTACAAGGCTAGACTTGTGGCCAAGGGTTATTCCCAGAAAGAAGAGGAAGATTTCTTCGATACTTATTCACCTGTGGCCAGACTGACCACCATACGAGTATTACTCTCTTTGGCAGCCTCGCATGGTCTTCTCGTCCACCAGATGGATGTTAAGACGGCTTTCCTGAACGGAGAGCTAGACGAGGAAATCTACATGCAACAGCCAGATGGCTTTGTATTAGATGGTCAGGAAGGAAAGGTGTGTAAGTTACTGAAATCATTATATGGCCTGAAACAAGCACCTAAGCAATGGCATGAGAAGTTCAATACAACTTTAACCTCTGCTGGTTTTGTTGTTAATGAAGCTGACAAATGTGTATATTATCGCCATGGTGGGGGCGAAGGAGTTATACTGTGCTTGTATGTTGATGACATACTGATATTTGGGACCAACCTCAAAGTCATTGAGGAGGTTAAATCTTTTCTGTCTCAGAACTTTGAGATGAAAGACCTTGGTGTGGCTGATGTTATTTTGAACATCAAGCTATTGAGAGATAATGAGGGTGGGATTACTCTGTTGCAATCTCATTACGTTGAGAAGATTTTGAGTCGTTTTGGATATTCGGACTGCAAAACTTCTCCAACACCATATGATCCTAGTGTGCAAATTCGAAAATTCAAAGGCACAGCTAAGGATCAGTTGAGGTACTCTCAAGTCATTGGTTCACTCATGTACTTAGCAAGCGCTACAAGGCCTGACATCATGTTTGCTGTGTGCAAACTGAGCCGGTTTGTTTCCAATCCGGGTGATGTTCATTGGCATGCTGTCGAAAGAATTATGCGCTATCTGAAAGGTACTGAGAACTACGGACTTCACTATTCTGGAAGCCCGTCAGTGCTTGAGGGGTATTGTGATGCGAATTGGATCTCTGATGCTGATGAGATGAAAGCCACAACGGGTTATGTGTTTACCCTTGGAGGTGGTGCTGTTTCCTGGAAGTCTTGCAAGCAAACGATCCTGACGAGATCGACAATGGAAGCAGAATTAACAGCATTGGACACATCTGGTGTCGAAGCAGGATGGCTTCGAGATCTGTTGATGGACTTGCCTGTGGTTGAAAAGCCAGTTCCGGCTATCCTTATGAACTGTGACAATCAGACAGTGATTACCAAGGTCAAGAGTTCAAAGGACAACATGCAGTCCAACAAACATATAAGAATGAGATTAAAAGCTGTCAGACATTTGAGAAACTCCGGAGTAATAGCGCTGGATTATATCCAGTCGGCTAAGAATCTGGCAGATCCCTTTACTAAAGGGCTATCACGTGTTGTGATAGAAAATGCATCGAGGGAGATAGGGATGAAACCCACATGAGCTGCCATGGTAGTAACCCAACCTATGTGATCGGAGATCCCGTGAAGTAGGACCTGGGAAAACAAGCTGATGGTTAACTGAGGAGAGTACTTTTACTAACCTACTCCGTTGGAGATGCAATACTCTCGGTAACTGTATGGCAGGTTGACATGTCTTAATGTGTTCCAAAGCTTTGCATAAGCAAGACGCTATCCTACAGAGCGATCTTTGGAGGAACACACCTATATGAACCTGACTGCTGGTCACAGTCTATGAGATTAGGGTGATCTCTAGTAAGTTCATGAAAAGGCCAGGAGTGACTAATATGCTCCACCCGAGGGGTCAGCCTTCGGCAGCCTAGTACTGGTAAGACATTC
This sequence comes from Poa pratensis, assembly GCA_947311845.1. Classification (NCBI taxonomy): domain Eukaryota; kingdom Viridiplantae; phylum Streptophyta; class Magnoliopsida; order Poales; family Poaceae; genus Poa; species Poa pratensis. Next base: position 46,597,820 of record CAMZMU010000060.1, read on the forward strand.
AGTGAAACTACTTTACGCCAAACTGACAATTCAAGGCCTAGTCCATTGTCAGTTGTGAAGGAGTGTAGCTGATTGCTCTAGGTGGATGTTCAACCTTAACGGGTCTCCACTGAAAATACTGGTATATCAAAACAGTGTTTGGAACAGATGACAACATCATGGGTCTTTGGGATCTGGTGGGGGATTGCTGAAATATTGGGCCATTTAGCCCATTTAACAATTCTGAAAATCCCTAAGGCCCATGTTGTCATGGCATGTGGTGGGAGTTTAGTCCCATACCGCTAGTTTAGTGAGATGTGCATCAGCTTATATACTGAGACATTCTCCTACTAGTATGAGTTGGTGTGAGGTATTAGGAGAATGGCTGTGTACCACACGCGCGCTCCTCCTCCTCCGCCGCCCGCCTCGCACGCCTCGCCTCGTCACGACACGTCACGACGCGCCGCGGGTTGCGGGAATCTCGCCGAGCCGATGTATTCTTTTTGTCACGCAGGAATAAAATGTGAACGGTCATGAAACGTTTTTCCTTAATGGAAATGAATACGAAGTTGAAACGTCTGTCTTAAGTGCTCTTAAGTACGACCGTTTCCAGAATTCATTTGCCTTAACGGAATTGATTGCACGCGTTTCTGTTGGACCTCTCGCCTCCTGCGCTGCGTGTATAAAGGAGAGGTCGCTCCTCTCTTGCGAACACAGAACAGAATCATCTGCTCCACGCGCCGCTACCATCGTTCCTTTGCTGTCGCTGCCATCGCTGATCCCATCCCGTCCGCCGCGTACAAGGTCGACGGGAGAGCAGGCCTCCGAAACCCCGCCTCTCCGTTTCCTGTACGGGAGAGGGGCGATTAGGTTTTTGGGGAGCGTCTCCTACGCGACTGCTCGCCAATCTTCGTCCACTACATCTGCGTCGCCTTCATCATCATCATGACCAACGAGGACGCCACTGCTGCTGCGGCCGCCGCCGCCCAAGAGACTGCCAACGCTGCTGCTGCCGCTGCCGCCGCAGCCTCCTGCTGCCACGGCCAACTGGCCTACTGGAGGGTATAACATGTTTATCCCTCTCCTGTTTATTTCCATGTTTGCAGTACTAGTCATATGCGTAGATGTTTCTACTATTTGTCTAGTACGTAGTTTCATCATGAAGTTTCAGTATGTCATTAGCACTGTGTATGCCATGTTCATGATTTATTCTTGGATTAATTTAATCGAACAATTGCCTATATTCTCAACAATCCAAAAACCTAATATGTGTAGGCAATTTTCGGTCAATGGTTTTGCTGCTGCACTGAAACCAGCCCCGTTTACGGGGACATATTTTAAGCGTTGGCAAACCAAAACCACCTTATGGCTCACTGCAATGAACGTGTTCTGGGTCGCCGGTGTTACTCCCAATGGAACGATTGCTCCTGAACAGGAGAAGGCGTTCAGGGATGCCACCGTCGTCTTTGTTGGAGCCATTCTGAGCGTGATCGGAGATAAGTTGGTTGATGCATATTTACATGTGCGGGTTGCCAAGGACTTGTGGGAGGCGCTCGAATCTAAATTCGGCGCAACTGATGCTGGAAGCGAGATGTACACTATAGAGCAGTTCCATGATTACAAGATGGTTGAAAACCGTTCTGTATTGGAACAAGCTCATGAGATACAGTGCATCGCTAAGGAGCTTGAGCTTCTGAAGTGTGTGTTACCGGGCAAGTTTGTCGCGGGATGCATAATCGCTAAGCTGCCCAATTCCTGGAGGAACTTTGCTACTACTCTGAAACATCAGAGGCGTGAATTCTCAGTGGAGGATGTCATCGGCCATCTGAGTGTGGAGCAGAACTCGAGAGCAAAGGACTCAAACGGAAAAGGGAACGAGGGATCTTCTGTCGCCAATTTTGTACAGAAGAACTCCAACCACCACAAGCCCAAGGGAAGACCTAGTGTCCAACAGAATACCGACTTCAAGAAGAAGGGTAAGAAGCCCTTCAACAAGGATAAGAAGAAGGGAGCCTGCTTCACATGTGGTTCAGAGGAACATTGGGCTCCCAAGTGCCCAAAGAAGTTCAAGAAACCAGGACAGGACTCCAAGTCTGCCAACATGGTTGTGAGCAACAATGAGAATGGTGCATCCGGGTACGGTAATTTGTTTACTGTATTTTCAGTTTTTCAGTCTAACGATTGGTGGATTGACACGGGTGCAAATATACATGTATGTGCTGACATCTCATTGTTTTCTTCTTATCAGGTCACAGGGAACGGATCCGTACTGATGGGGAATGGCGCAAGTGCTTCTGTTCTTGGTGTTGGCACGGTCGATCTGAAGTTTACTTCGGGAAGGATCGTGCAGCTCAAGAACGTGCAGCATGTCCCCGCCATCAAGAAGAATCTCGTTAGTGGCTCCCTTCTATGTAGAGAAGGGTTTAAGTTGGTATTTGAGTCTAATAAAGTAGTTATTACGAAATATGGACTATTTGTTGGAAAAGGTTATGAATGCGGAGGCTTGTTCCGCTTTTCCCTCGCTGATTTTTGTAATAAAGTCGTGAACAATATTCATTCGAATGTTAATGAAACAGAAGTTTGGCATTCACGTCTTTGTCACATTGGTTTCGGTTGTATGACGCGGTTAGCAAAATTGAATTTAATCCCGAATTTCACTTTAGCCAAAGGTTCTAAGTGCCTTTCGTGTGTGCAAGCAAAACAACCTCGCAAGCCCCATAAAGCTGCGACGGAGAGACACTTGGCACCGTTAGAACTCATACATTCTGATCTTTGTGAGATGAATGGCGTGCTGACTAAAGGTGGAAAAAGATATTTCATGACACTCATAGATGATTCCACTAGATTTTGCTATATATATATGTTAAGCACTAAAGATGAGGCTCTACACTACTTTAAAATCTATAAGGCAGAAGTTGAGAATCAACTTGAAAAGAAAATTAAACGAGTCCGGTCAGATCGTGGTGGAGAGTACTTCTCACATGAGTTTGATTCTTTCTGTGCGGAACACGGCATTATTCATGAGAGGACGCCTCCCTATTCACCCCAGTCAAATGGGGTTGCTGAACGGAAAAACCGTACTCTAACAGATTTGGTTAACGCCATGTTAGATACATCGGGTTTATCCAAGGCATGGTGGGGGGAGGCTGTATTGACATCATGTCATGTCCTGAATAAAGTTCCGACAAAAGACAGTGAGATCACTCCCTATGAAAAATGGGAGAAGAGAAAAACGACACTCTCATACTTGCGTACTTGGGGATGCTTGGCGAAAGTCAATGTGCCGATCCCCAAAAAGCGTAAGCTTGGACCAAAGACCGTGGACTGTGTTAATTTGGGCTACGCTAAGAACAGCGTCGGCTATAGATTTCTAGTAGTGAAATCCGAGGTACCTGACGTGAAGGTCGGTACAATTATGGAGTCTAAAGATGCTACATTCTTTGAGGATATTTTTCCTATGAGAGATATGCAAAGCACTTCTAGACAGGAATCTAATGAGACTCCTGAACCTGTCATTCCGATGGAATATTATGAACAAACACATGATGAAAATCCTGAGGAGGATGATGAGGAAACCCTTGGTAGGGGCAAGAGACAGAGGACTGCAAAGTCCTTTGGTGATGATTTCCTTGTATACCTCGTGGATGATACTCCCACTTCTATCTCAGAGGCTTATGCGTCTCCGGATGCTGATTACTGGAAAGAAGCGGTTCGTAGCGAGATGGACTCCATCATGGCTAACGGAACATGGGAAATTACTGAACGTCCCTATGGCTGTAAACCATTGGGATGTAAGTGGGTGTTCAAAAAGAAGCTTAGGCCCGATGGTACAATTGAAAAGTACAAGGCTAGACTTGTGGCCAAGGGTTATTCCCAGAAAGAAGAGGAAGATTTCTTCGATACTTATTCACCTGTGGCCAGACTGACCACCATACGAGTATTACTCTCTTTGGCAGCCTCGCATGGTCTTCTCGTCCACCAGATGGATGTTAAGACGGCTTTCCTGAACGGAGAGCTAGACGAGGAAATCTACATGCAACAGCCAGATGGCTTTGTATTAGATGGTCAGGAAGGAAAGGTGTGTAAGTTACTGAAATCATTATATGGCCTGAAACAAGCACCTAAGCAATGGCATGAGAAGTTCAATACAACTTTAACCTCTGCTGGTTTTGTTGTTAATGAAGCTGACAAATGTGTATATTATCGCCATGGTGGGGGCGAAGGAGTTATACTGTGCTTGTATGTTGATGACATACTGATATTTGGGACCAACCTCAAAGTCATTGAGGAGGTTAAATCTTTTCTGTCTCAGAACTTTGAGATGAAAGACCTTGGTGTGGCTGATGTTATTTTGAACATCAAGCTATTGAGAGATAATGAGGGTGGGATTACTCTGTTGCAATCTCATTACGTTGAGAAGATTTTGAGTCGTTTTGGATATTCGGACTGCAAAACTTCTCCAACACCATATGATCCTAGTGTGCAAATTCGAAAATTCAAAGGCACAGCTAAGGATCAGTTGAGGTACTCTCAAGTCATTGGTTCACTCATGTACTTAGCAAGCGCTACAAGGCCTGACATCATGTTTGCTGTGTGCAAACTGAGCCGGTTTGTTTCCAATCCGGGTGATGTTCATTGGCATGCTGTCGAAAGAATTATGCGCTATCTGAAAGGTACTGAGAACTACGGACTTCACTATTCTGGAAGCCCGTCAGTGCTTGAGGGGTATTGTGATGCGAATTGGATCTCTGATGCTGATGAGATGAAAGCCACAACGGGTTATGTGTTTACCCTTGGAGGTGGTGCTGTTTCCTGGAAGTCTTGCAAGCAAACGATCCTGACGAGATCGACAATGGAAGCAGAATTAACAGCATTGGACACATCTGGTGTCGAAGCAGGATGGCTTCGAGATCTGTTGATGGACTTGCCTGTGGTTGAAAAGCCAGTTCCGGCTATCCTTATGAACTGTGACAATCAGACAGTGATTACCAAGGTCAAGAGTTCAAAGGACAACATGCAGTCCAACAAACATATAAGAATGAGATTAAAAGCTGTCAGACATTTGAGAAACTCCGGAGTAATAGCGCTGGATTATATCCAGTCGGCTAAGAATCTGGCAGATCCCTTTACTAAAGGGCTATCACGTGTTGTGATAGAAAATGCATCGAGGAGATAGGGATGAAACCCACATGAGCTGCCATGGTAGTAACCCAACCTATGTGATCGGAGATCCCGTGAAGTAGGACCTGGGAAAACAAGCTGATGGTTAACTGAGGAGAGTACTTTTACTAACCTACTCCGTTGGAGATGCAATACTCTCGGTAACTGTATGGCAGGTTGACATGTCTTAATGTGTTCCAAAGCTTTGCATAAGCAAGACGCTATCCTACAGAGCGATCTTTGGAGGAACACACCTATATGAACCTGACTGCTGGTCACAGTCTATGAGATTAGGGTGATCTCTAGTAAGTTCATGAAAAGGCCAGGAGTGACTAATATGCTCCACCCGAGGGGTCAGCCTTCGGCAGCCTAGTACTGGTAAGACATTCAGTGAAACTACTTTACGCCAAACTGACAATTCAAGGCCTAGTCCATTGTCAGTTGTGAAGGAGTGTAGCTGATTGCTCTAGGTGGATGTTCAACCTTAACGGGTCTCCACTGAAAATACTGGTATATCAAAACAGTGTTTGGAACAGATGACAACATCATGGGTCTTTGGGATCTGGTGGGGGATTGCTGAAATATTGGGCCATTTAGCCCATTTAACAATTCTGAAAATCCCTAAGGCCCATGTTGTCATGGCATGTGGTGGGAGTTTAGTCCCATACCGCTAGTTTAGTGAGATGTGCATCAGCTTATATACTGAGACATTCTCCTACTAGTATGAGTTGGTGTGAGGTATTAGGAGAATGGCTGTGTACCACACGCGCGCTCCTCCTCCTCCGCCGCCCGCCTCGCCACGCCTCGCCTCGTCACGACACGTCACGACGCGCCGCGGGTTGCGGGAATCTCGCCGAGCCGATGTATTCTTTTTGTCACGCAGGAATAAAATGTGAACGGTCATGAAACGTTTTTCCTTAATGGAAATGAATACGAAGTTGAAACGTCTGTCTTAAGTACGACCGTTTCCAGAATTCATTTGCCTTAACGGAATTGATTGCACGCGTTTCTGTTGGACCTCTCGCCTCCTGCGCTGCGTGTATAAAGGAGAGGTCGCTCCTCTCTTGCGAACACAGAACAGAATCATCTGCTCCACGCGCCGCTACCATCGTTCCTTTGCTGTCGCTGCCATCGCTGATCCCATCCCGTCCGCCGCGTACAAGGTCGACGGGAGAGCAGGCCTCCGAAACCCCGCCTCTCCGTTTCCTGTACGGGAGAGGGGCGATTAGGTTTTTGGGGAGCGTCTCCTACGCGACTGCTCGCCAATCTTCGTCCACTACATCTGCGTCGCCTTCATCATCATCATGACCAACGAGGACGCCACTGCTGCTGCGGCCGCCGCCGCCCAAGAGACTGCCAACGCTGCTGCTGCCGCTGCCGCCGCAGCCTCCGCTGCTGCCACGGCCAACTGGCCTACTGGAGGGTATAACATGTTTATCCCTCTCCTGTTTATTTCCATGTTTGCAGTACTAGTCATATGCGTAGATGTTTCTACTATTTGTCTAGTACGTAGTTTCATCATGAAGTTTCAGTATGTCATTAGCACTGTGTATGCCATGTTCATGATTTATTCTTGGATTAATTTAATCGAACAATTGCCTATATTCTCAACAATCCAAAAACCTAATATGTGTAGGCAATTTTCGGTCAATGGTTTTGCTGCTGCACTGAAACCAGCCCCGTTTACGGGGACATATTTTAAGCGTTGGCAAACCAAAACCACCTTATGGCTCACTGCAATGAACGTGTTCTGGGTCGCCGGTGTTACTCCCAATGGAACGATTGCTCCTGAACAGGAGAAGGCGTTCAGGGATGCCACCGTCGTCTTTGTTGGAGCCATTCTGAGCGTGATCGGAGATAAGTTGGTTGATGCATATTTACATGTGCGGGTTGCCAAGGACTTGTGGGAGGCGCTCGAATCTAAATTCGGCGCAACTGATGCTGGAAGCGAGATGTACACTATAGAGCAGTTCCATGATTACAAGATGGTTGAAAACCGTTCTGTATTGGAACAAGCTCATGAGATACAGTGCATCGCTAAGGAGCTTGAGCTTCTGAAGTGTGTGTTACCGGGCAAGTTTGTCGCGGGATGCATAATCGCTAAGCTGCCCAATTCCTGGAGGAACTTTGCTACTACTCTGAAACATCAGAGGCGTGAATTCTCAGTGGAGGATGTCATCGGCCATCTGAGTGTGGAGCAGAACTCGAGAGCAAAGGACTCAAACGGAAAAGGGAACGAGGGATCTTCTGTCGCCAATTTTGTACAGAAGAACTCCAACCACCACAAGCCCAAGGGAAGACCTAGTGTCCAACAGAATACCGACTTCAAGAAGAAGGGTAAGAAGCCCTTCAACAAGGATAAGAAGAAGGGAGCCTGCTTCACATGTGGTTCAGAGGAACATTGGGCTCCCAAGTGCCCAAAGAAGTTCAAGAAACCAGGACAGGACTCCAAGTCTGCCAACATGGTTGTGAGCAACAATGAGAATGGTGCATCCGGGTACGGTAATTTGTTTACTGTATTTTCAGTTTTTCAGTCTAACGATTGGTGGATTGACACGGGTGCAAATATACATGTATGTGCTGACATCTCATTGTTTTCTTCTTATCAGGTCACAGGGAACGGATCCGTACTGATGGGGAATGGCGCAAGTGCTTCTGTTCTTGGTGTTGGCACGGTCGATCTGAAGTTTACTTCGGGAAGGATCGTGCAGCTCAAGAACGTGCAGCATGTCCCCGCCATCAAGAAGAATCTCGTTAGTGGCTCCCTTCTATGTAGAGAAGGGTTTAAGTTGGTATTTGAGTCTAATAAAGTAGTTATTACGAAATATGGACTATTTGTTGGAAAAGGTTATGAATGCGGAGGCTTGTTCCGCTTTTCCCTCGCTGATTTTTGTAATAAAGTCGTGAACAATATTCATTCGAATGTTAATGAAACAGAAGTTTGGCATTCACGTCTTTGTCACATTGGTTTCGGTTGTATGACGCGGTTAGCAAAATTGAATTTAATCCCGAATTTCACTTTAGCCAAAGGTTCTAAGTGCCTTTCGTGTGTGCAAGCAAAACAACCTCGCAAGCCCCATAAAGCTGCGAGGAGAGACACTTGGCACCGTTAGAACTCATACATTCTGATCTTTGTGAGATGAATGGCGTGCTGACTAAAGGTGGAAAAAGATATTTCATGACACTCATAGATGATTCCACTAGATTTTGCTATATATATATGTTAAGCACTAAAGATGAGGCTCTACACTACTTTAAAATCTATAAGGCAGAAGTTGAGAATCAACTTGAAAAGAAAATTAAACGAGTCCGGTCAGATCGTGGTGGAGAGTACTTCTCACATGAGTTTGATTCTTTCTGTGCGGAACACGGCATTATTCATGAGAGGACGCCTCCCTATTCACCCCAGTCAAATGGGGTTGCTGAACGGAAAAACCGTACTCTAACAGATTTGGTTAACGCCATGTTAGATACATCGGGTTTATCCAAGGCATGGTGGGGGGAGGCTGTATTGACATCATGTCATGTCCTGAATAAAGTTCCGACAAAAGACAGTGAGATCACTCCCTATGAAAAATGGGAGAAGAGAAAAACGACACTCTCATACTTGCGTACTTGGGGATGCTTGGCGAAAGTCAATGTGCCGATCCCCAAAAAGCGTAAGCTTGGACCAAAGACCGTGGACTGTGTTAATTTGGGCTACGCTAAGAACAGCGTCGGCTATAGATTTCTAGTAGTGAAATCCGAGGTACCTGACGTGAAGGTCGGTACAATTATGGAGTCTAAAGATGCTACATTCTTTGAGGATATTTTTCCTATGAGAGATATGCAAAGCACTTCTAGACAGGAATCTAATGAGACTCCTGAACCTGTCATTCCGATGGAATATTATGAACAAACACATGATGAAAATCCTGAGGAGGATGATGAGGAAACCCTTGGTAGGGGCAAGAGACAGAGGACTGCAAAGTCCTTTGGTGATGATTTCCTTGTATACCTCGTGGATGATACTCCCACTTCTATCTCAGAGGCTTATGCGTCTCCGGATGCTGATTACTGGAAAGAAGCGGTTCGTAGCGAGATGGACTCCATCATGGCTAACGGAACATGGGAAATTACTGAACGTCCCTATGGCTGTAAACCATTGGGATGTAAGTGGGTGTTCAAAAAGAAGCTTAGGCCCGATGGTACAATTGAAAAGTACAAGGCTAGACTTGTGGCCAAGGGTTATTCCCAGAAAGAAGAGGAAGATTTCTTCGATACTTATTCACCTGTGGCCAGACTGACCACCATACGAGTATTACTCTCTTTGGCAGCCTCGCATGGTCTTCTCGTCCACCAGATGGATGTTAAGACGGCTTTCCTGAACGGAGAGCTAGACGAGGAAATCTACATGCAACAGCCAGATGGCTTTGTATTAGATGGTCAGGAAGGAAAGGTGTGTAAGTTACTGAAATCATTATATGGCCTGAAACAAGCACCTAAGCAATGGCATGAGAAGTTCAATACAACTTTAACCTCTGCTGGTTTTGTTGTTAATGAAGCTGACAAATGTGTATATTATCGCCATGGTGGGGGCGAAGGAGTTATACTGTGCTTGTATGTTGATGACATACTGATATTTGGGACCAACCTCAAAGTCATTGAGGAGGTTAAATCTTTTCTGTCTCAGAACTTTGAGATGAAAGACCTTGGTGTGGCTGATGTTATTTTGAACATCAAGCTATTGAGAGATAATGAGGGTGGGATTACTCTGTTGCAATCTCATTACGTTGAGAAGATTTTGAGTCGTTTTGGATATTCGGACTGCAAAACTTCTCCAACACCATATGATCCTAGTGTGCAAATTCGAAAATTCAAAGGCACAGCTAAGGATCAGTTGAGGTACTCTCAAGTCATTGGTTCACTCATGTACTTAGCAAGCGCTACAAGGCCTGACATCATGTTTGCTGTGTGCAAACTGAGCCGGTTTGTTTCCAATCCGGGTGATGTTCATTGGCATGCTGTCGAAAGAATTATGCGCTATCTGAAAGGTACTGAGAACTACGGACTTCACTATTCTGGAAGCCCGTCAGTGCTTGAGGGGTATTGTGATGCGAATTGGATCTCTGATGCTGATGAGATGAAAGCCACAACGGGTTATGTGTTTACCCTTGGAGGTGGTGCTGTTTCCTGGAAGTCTTGCAAGCAAACGATCCTGACGAGATCGACAATGGAAGCAGAATTAACAGCATTGGACACATCTGGTGTCGAAGCAGGATGGCTTCGAGATCTGTTGATGGACTTGCCTGTGGTTGAAAAGCCAGTTCCGGCTATCCTTATGAACTGTGACAATCAGACAGTGATTACCAAGGTCAAGAGTTCAAAGGACAACATGCAGTCCAACAAACATATAAGAATGAGATTAAAAGCTGTCAGACATTTGAGAAACTCCGGAGTAATAGCGCTGGATTATATCCAGTCGGCTAAGAATCTGGCAGATCCCTTTACTAAAGGGCTATCACGTGTTGTGATAGAAAATGCATCGAGGGAGATAGGGATGAAACCCACATGAGCTGCCATGGTAGTAACCCAACCTATGTGATCGGAGATCCCGTGAAGTAGGACCTGGGAAAACAAGCTGATGGTTAACTGAGGAGAGTATTTTACTAACCTACTCCGTTGGAGATGCAATACTCTCGGTAACTGTATGGGTGTTCCTCCAAAGATCGCTCTGTAGGATAGCGTCTTGCTTATGCAAAGCTTTGGAACACATTAAGACATGTCAACCTGCCATACAGTTACCGAGAGTATTGCATCTCCAACGGAGTAGGTTAGTAAAAATACTCTCCTCAGTTAACCATCAGCTTGTTTTCCCAGGTCCTACTTCACGGGATCTCGATCACATAGGTTGGGTTACTACCATGGCAGCTCATGTGGGTTTCATCCCTATCTCCCTCGATGCATTTTCCACCCGAGGGGTCAGCCTTCGGCAGCCTAGTACTGGTAAGACATTCAGTGAAACTACTTTACGCCAAACTGACAATTGAAGGCCTAGTCCATTGTCAGTTGTGAAGGAGTGTAGCTGATTGCTCTAGGTGGATGTTCGACCTTAACGGGTCTCCGCTGAAAATACTGGTATATCAAAACAGTGTTTGGAACAGATGACAACATCATGGGTCTTTGGGATCTGGTGGGGGATTGCTGAAATATTGGGCCATTTAGCCCATTTAACAATTCTGAAAATCCCTAAGTCCCATGTTGTCATGGCATGTGGTGGGAGTTCAGTCTCATACCGCTAGTTTAGTGAGATGTGCATCAGTTTATATACTGAGACATTCTCCTACTAGTATGAGTTGGTGTGAGGTATTAGGAGAATGGCTGTGTACCACACGCGCGCTCCTCCTCCTCCGCCGCCCGTCTCGCCACGCCACGCCTCGTCACGACGCGCCGCGGGTTGCGGGAATCTCGCCGAGCCGATGTATTCTTTTTGTCACGCAGGAATAAAATGTGAACGGTCATGAAACGTTTTTCCTTAATGGAAATGAATACGAAGTTGAAACGTCTGTCTTAAGTACGACCGTTTCCAGAATTCATTTGCCTTAACGGAATTGATTGCACGCGTTTCTGTTGGACCTCTCGCCTCCTGCGCTGCGTGTATAAAGGAGAGGCCGCTCCTCTCTTGCGAACACAGAACAGAATCATCTGCTCCACGCGCCGCTACCATCGTTCCTTTGCTGTCGCTGCCATCGCTGATCCCATCCCGTCTGCCGCGTACAAGGTCGACGGAGAGCAGGCCTCCGAAACCCCGCCTCTCCGTTTCCTGTACGGGAGAGGGGCGATTAGGTTTTTGGGGAGCGTCTCCTACGCGACTGCTCGCCAATCTTCGTCCACTACATCTGCGTCGCCTTCATCATCATCATGACCAACGAGGACACCACTGCTGCTGCGGCCGCCGCCGCCCAAGAGACTGCCAACGCTGCAGCTGCCGCTGCCGCCGCAGCCTCCGCTGCTGCCATGGCCAACTGGCCTACTGGAGGGTATAACATGTTTATCCCTCTCCTGTTTATTTACATGTTTGCAGTACTAGTCATATGCGTAGATGTTTCTACTATTTGTCTAGTACGTAGTTTCATCATGAAGTTTCAGTATGTCATTAGCACTGTGTATGCCATGTTCATGATTTATTCTTGGATTAATTTAATCGAACAATTGCCTATATTTTCAACACAAACTGTTGGATTTTTTATTTACATACTCCCACTGTCAAAGTAGGTATGGGAATGCAATTATGAGAATCACTGTCAGATACATTAAACAGGTCTTCCAGCTCTGAATCACCATAGTGCATCATTGCCTCAGAATTCTTCCTATATTTAAGCTACTGATCTTCTCGTTCAGCTCTACTTTCTCTTCCCTCCATTTTTCTTCATGTTCTTCAGCTACGCACTCCCCCATGTAAAAATCACCTTCCTCTTGTGAAGCTTTCTCTACATCTTCACCTGAATCATATTTTGCATCTTCTGCCGTAAATGGCTCTGTGTCTTCTTCTGATTCTTCTCCAAAAGAACTTGTTGCCTTACTTTCTCCGACATTTGTGTCCAATTTCAGAATTTGACCCTCTAGGTTGGCGAGTTCGGCTCTATCGTCTTCGACTTGAAACCCTGTTTCGGCCTCATAATTGTTCTGAGAAACTTTGGATCTGCGAACGGGATCAAATTCAAAGATGATTCCTCTTTGTCATCTATCCTAGGATAAATTTTAAAAAGTACCGACGTCCACGGGCGGGCGGCAACTGCAAGGCGCACACACTGGTTAGATAGGTTTGAGATGGCATTACATGTATTGTTCTCCAGACGGCTGGCTGGCATCGAGTCAGGCTACGCCCAACATCGATCTCGCCGACTCCACCGCACGCACAGTGCGTGTGTGCATTGAGCATACGCGAGCACGGACGATGCACAAGCGCACAGCACGTACGGAGTACTCCCTCCGTTCCGCAAAGTAAGACGTTTTAGCTTTTCATTTACAACTTTCGGCATGCTACGAAATATTTTGACTTTCCGAAATTGCCCTCGCGCCGACGCACCGCTCGCGCTCGCGCAGACATACGCAGACCACTCGCTCCCCTCTCGTTCCCCACTCAGCTCTCGCTCCCATGGCGACTCACTCGCCCGTCACCGCCCTCTCCCTCTAGCTCCCGTCGCCGCCCTCTCCCGCTGTCTCTCCTCGTCGGCGCCCTCTTCCTCCCGGTTGCCGCCTTCCTCCGTACATCTCGCTCTCTCCGGCACCGGACTCGGTCGTTCCCATCGCAGCCACATCTTCGTGGGTGAGGTGAAAGGTCTCAATTTGTTTTGCGGGAGCACAAATCTGTGGGCAGCGGTGACGTATCTTTGGTCGGCGGTGATGTATCTGTTGGCTGCGGTGGTTGATCTGCTCCCCGACGGCGTGGAGAAGCTGGAGGTCGCGGCTCACGTGGTGGTGGTGCACCGGCGCGGTGAAGCTGAGCCGAGCTCAGTCTCACGTGCTGGCGGAAAGAGGGGAAAAGCCAGAGAGGAAAAGGAGGCAGAGAGGGCGACCTGCACCCGCCCGGAAAGCACCGCTCTCTCGTTGCCTGGGGGCAGCCTCGCCGCCGATGCGCTGGTTTTCCCCCAACGGTGTCGCCTCTACTTCGAGCCTTCAGATGAGGAAATCAGCAAGGGACGGAGAGAGGGATTTAGGGGCCAGCATGGGTAAGTAAATCGACCACGACAGCGCGTCGCTCCTGATTCGATTATCCTGTATACATGTTTTTCTTTTCTCCATGCCGTGCGATCTCTTTGATCCACTGTTCTTGGTCTGACAAATCGTTGGAGCTCGATTATGTGTTGCAGAACTCGCTCAAGTCGACCTCCTCGACCGGCACAGACATCCCTAGACACGAAATCAGCAAGGTATGTGCTCCGTGGCCTCCTCTGTTATTTTTTATTGCGCTCTCTTTCATCCGCAAGTTTGTCTGACTCAAGGTTCAGGATATTTTCTTGGAACTAAATGAACGACTTGTGCAAGTTTGTGTGCTGGCTTAAATTTGCTTGTGCTTGCACTTGCATTTTTTGATTCTTTCATGAATGCTTGCTTAGGATTGCTGGCTGTCCTGTAGATTTGCCGAAGTTGATTTCCTGGTAGGTGTGCTTTGCTCTCTTTTTATTTCCTGGGATTTCCTGTAGCTTTTTCTTGTTGTTACTGGAGTATAATTTGCCTGCTGTTGCTCGAGTACAATTTGCTTGCTCTTGCTGGTAATTTTTGATGTTGCTCGTAGCTTGATGTTGCTGGTACAATTTCCTTACAGATTTGGCGCACAGGAGATTGGGTTTCAGAGGAGATTTGGCGATGGGGATGGAGCTCTATTGACCTGCGGCTCTGGCGACCTGCAGCCTGGCTCTAGTGATCTGGTGCATCGGCGTCCTATGGCGAGGAGATACGGGAACATCTGGAGAAGCAGCGACGACTTGGGCTCCGGAGATCCAGCGACGACCTAGGCTCCGGAGATCTGGTGCACCAGCGACGACGTGGGTGCAGAGGCGAGGATGCAAGACTTGATGCAGCGAGGATGCAGCGGGAGGGACAGCGACGACCCCAGCGGGATGCTCCTCACCGGCGCCGACCCCAGCGGGATGCTCCTCGTCGGGGACGAACCCAGCGAGATTTCAATTATTCGATTATGTTCGCTTTTCGATTCTGTTCGCTGTAATGATCGGTTCGATATACCACTTTGGGAGGGCATTCCACGTAATTTAAGCGAACCAGTAGGGGCAAACACGTCTTTTGGGCGTTTTTCACCTGGTCGGAACCAATCCTAAAACGTCTTATAATCTGAAACGGAGGGAGTACATGACAGGTCCGGTAGCTGTGGATTGGTCCTGGCTGGACCAGCAGACCATATATACATGGCTTCTTGATTTGGATCAAACCGATTGTTCTGTGTAGAGAAGGTTTATGTATTTCTCCTATATAGTAAGTATAAACAGACAACTAAAATTACTGATTCCTGCATTTTCGGTCCATATAACTCAGCATGTTAAAACATCTCCTGTATATTATTGTGGCTTTTATTCACGTGTTTTACAAGATCAAAGGACGTACGTATGTATGTGGACTGCGGTTTCCTGGGTTGTAGCGTAGTCAATACATCACACTGTAACTTTGTAAGCCCCGCCAAAAGGAGAAAAAAAAACACGATCATCACATTGTAATGGAGCAAATTAATATGGGTTGGAGATTGAGTTTCCCTGTCCTCAGTAGAGAGAGGCGAAGGAAAAGGCGACTTCGAGTCCTCTCCGTTCGCCGGCAGATCTGCGCTCCCCTCCGCCTCCGGTCGCCATCCTGGCACCGTGAGGTGGGGGGGAGCTCGGGCTCTTGCTCGGCTGTAGATAGGTAGTAGTTTAGTAGGTGTGAGTGCCCTGGCGTTGCTGTCGACGACGGTGGCGATGGCGGCGGTGTGTTTGGGCGTGTTGGTCCTCCCCCTCCTTCCCCGTTCCGGCGTTCGCCGGGGAGGCTGTGGAGGTTGTCTGTCAGGCGCGGTTCTTCCGCCGTGCTCCTCTGGCCGGCCGTGGAGGCGAGGAGAGGAGGCGGTGGGGAGCGGTGTTCTGGTTTTGTTGCAGGTGTGCTGGGAGGTTTTCTGCTTCGGGTCGTTTGCTGCTGCTGGCCATGGTGGTGAAGCGAGCAGGCCCTGGAGTTGGTGCGTGGTGGGCGGGCCTGGTCGACGCGGCGTCGGCGGGATGCTGGGTGGTGCTGGAGCTGCGGAGCTGAGGCCGTGGTCGTTCATCGAGCCAGATGCCGTCGCGGAGCGGCGGCTGGATCTTGCGGTCGTCTTCCTAAGGTGGTGGTGGCTCTTCTGCTCCGGTGGAGTGCGGTACGGCGGCGCCGGCGTGGTCTAGGCGTTCTGGAGAGCGGCGGTGGACCTGATCGCGTTCGTTCGAGGCTGCTCGGGTGCTCTTTGCAATTTGCAGGGTCCTTCTGTAATTTCGTTTTTCTTTCTGGACTTCTTTGTAAGTTGTACTGAGTATGCTGTTTTATGGATCGGGTCCTTTTCCTCAAAAAAAAAAAAATTAATATGGGTTGGGAATTAAGGTGTGGATTGATGGTGCTACCACAAACTCCGGCCACCCTACATTTGCTGGGAAGGAGACAACAGGGGTGAGACATGCCGAGAAGAAGCCGGGCCGGCCGGCGGGCTTACGCCCACTTCGAGCTCGAGCTACAAGGAAAAAGCCAGCCTGCATGATGCACTTACGACTGCTACGCGCAGTACACTTGGCTGTGTTGACATCACCGGTTTTGTACCTGTGGTTTTGCGTGGAGAGCTGCGGCATGCCTGGGAAGTGTTTGCCCGGCCGGCCGGTCGACACTTGTCATGGCGGAGTGTAGGTAGCTAGCAGAGGAGGATGAAACGGCTCAGGGGAACAGGGTCGATCGACACTTGTCAGGGCAAGTACGTGATCCGGTCCGCAGCTAGCTACCAACTGGATTAGATCGACATGACATTCATGGGGTCCCTCGTGGATGTCATGTATTTACATATAGATATATCTGGAACCCGATCAGGTGGTTGCACTGCACACGAGGCCGCTTAGTACAAACAAACATATACGAACAGTGACGGACCCCGAAAATTTCGGAAGCCCGGGCAAGTAAGCTAAAGACGTCAAAATTTCGGACAAAATCGCTATACAAAGTCATAAAATGCAAGGTTTGCGCCGTCGGCAAGCCCGGGCGGCCTGTATACGAATGCCGGTGACACCGGCTTACACAATAAGCACACGCTAGGGTGATAGGAAGAACGATGAACAAATAAGCAAAGGCTAATACAAGAGAAGATAACAGTAAAGAAAATGAAGTGTAACATGTAAGCGTCGAAGCATTCATCCACCAGAGCGCTCGATGACATAGGAATGACCAAATGCAGAGTCAACCTATAGGGATGGCAAGTCAACGGGAGAAAGTTTTCGTCTATTTAGAAAGGGCCAGCCGTCGTCATGCTACCACCCGTCCATCACCGAAGAGGGTCCACTGCCCTCTTGCCCTAGCTTGAACGGCGCTGCACCGTCACACAACAGATTGCTCACCCTGAGCAACCAATGCATGGCAACAAGTAACTGGACCCACCAGAGGCTCCGAACCCGGCCACACAAGCGACGAAGATGGTGACGCATATCAGATATGATGGACCAAAGATGGATCCATTCACAATATCCATCGCGGAGGTCGTCGGCCATGGCTCAGACTGACCACTCTGGTCAGATGCAGTAATGCGTGACACTAAACCCTAGCCTAAGCACATGGCACACGTACAAGACCCCGACGCACGACGAGCTCACTGCTAAGGGAGACGACACTTCCATGGCCAAAGAAAAGTCCAACGGTACGAAGAAGCCCGACCCATATACATGCCATCGAGATCTCACATAAGAGCAACCACGGGAGCCACACTCGGGTCTAGAGGAGAAGGAGGCAGGGAGGTCTGTCGCTGCAGGACAATTGACAGCGGTAATGGAGAGGCCAGGGAGGCGTCACAAGACCCTACTATCCCGAGTCACCGTAGCAGCGGACGACCGAGAGAGTAGGTCTTGTGCATTTCACACAAGTGTTAGATATCATACATTTAATGCATTTCCTTCTAAGTCCGAAGCTTTTGTTTTACCTTTCGTCCGTGCATAAAAGAATTTAGAGCTTGTTCGGTAGCCAACATTTTAGGCAGGAATCATGGAACTCATTTGTAATTGGAAACGTCCTTTCAATAGTAATTCCGACAAATGGCTTGGTGTGTTCAGTTAATTTCTGTCCCTAACGGCCTAATCTGTCATTTCATTTCTAACAATCACACTGTGTTTTGATGTATGAAAGTTTGCTGGGAATTGAATTGGACTAGCAATTCCATTTCCCAGATGGAAAGGAAATGGACTCCAATTCCAATTCCGATGTTTGGTTGTAAATGAAATTTATGGCTGGAATCGGAGGGTAGCACACGATTCCAATTCCTGTTTGGATGTATAAATCTTGGAATTGGATGTTTTGTTAAGTTTGGACAATATAAAACTTGTTACATGTATGAAAACAATTGTACGTGTATATTTGAATATTGATATATTACTTTGCACACATAGTAACATTAAAAATTCGAAATCAAGTAACAAACAACAACACAAGTAGAAATTATCAATACTTCACAGATGTATAACATATAAACAGTCACAACAACACAAGAGATACGAATAAACATAAGTTCCAAGCAGGATCATTTGAGGCAGCATGATCATCATCTGGTGGAGCTTGTTGTGCCGAGGCAGTGCTTGATATGCCCGTACCTACAAAACAAATAATGCAAACAAAATGAATTTATATCCATACAACAATCCAAAAAAAAATAAGAGGAGGCTGAAGAGCTAACAAAACAGTGCAAAACATCTACTATACTAGTCACACAAGCTCTACCATCAACGACAATTCTGTAGCAAAACATCTTCTAATATACAGATCGTATTGTATTTACAAATTACCATATCCAGAATATCTTCTAATTTACCAGCCACCATATCTTCTAATTTACCAGCCACCAGTACAAACCAGCAGCTGCTAACTCATCTCAAATGTCAGGTTTTGTGTCGCATCTATTTGACCAATTGATCCTATCCATGTCTCCAAGAATGTGCATAGCTATGGTTAGGTGTTTCTCTCATGGTTCAGTAGATAGGAATGCTAGTTAAAATCGTATAACAAGGTAATTCCGCAGCAGTTTCAGTTTCCGTTACATACTGAGCACACATATGTGTCTTTCCTTGCAAGGATCATTCCTGATTGATCTACTCTACTTCTTTGCTGAAAGCCACGAGCCCACCTAGCTTCAAAACTTTGTCTAGCTCTCTCCTCTTATCACCCAATCCCAGCACCATAATTTTACAAATAAAAAAGATGTCAGAGACAAGAGAAGCTTACCATGATGCGACATTGTTGCCGGTAGCAGCAGCAATCGAGCAACCACCAAAGCACAGCAGAAGTTCTCACACCAGGTCGTCCTTGGTCGACCCTCGCGGTGGCAGTTCAGTAACCAGCACGTCGACGAGCTTTAGCTGGGGCATCCTGAGTCGCTCGTGTCTTCAGCAGCGAGGGCGGCCGGGTTGAGCGGCGAGGGCGGCCGGTAGTGGGTGCTTTCGTGCCGCCGCCATGGCTGCCTCTCCTATCAGCCGTCCCTATCCCGCCGCCGGCCCCATCCTGCCGCCGGCCCCATCTAGGGTTTGCGAGGGCGGCGCGGCTCAGAGAGGGAAAGGACGGCGTGGCCCTGGCCGGGAACGGACCAGTCGGACGAGGGAGAGAGTACGGCGGCGCTCGAAGGAGAGGGAGGGGAGAGGGAGGTACCTGGCCGCCGGCGCCAGCGCCGCCGTTTCGCGTGGGAGTGGACGGGTCGACCTTGCTCGCGAGGACGAAACGTTTCGCGAACGCGCTTCTCGCTCCGTTTCTGCGAGTTTCCCAGCCTCCAGGCTCAGAAACATTTGGCCCGACCGGACACCTGCGGGGGATGCGCTGGGAATTGCTCGGTGTTTCCCAGCCCAAATTCCATGACCACACCAAACGGTGGAAATTGCTGTCCAATTCCAGCTTCCCCAATTCTAGGTCCCAATTCCTACATCCAAACACAGTGTCATGAAACTCATTTGTAATTGGAAACGTCCTTTCAATAGTAATTTCGACAAATGGCTTGGTATGTTCAGTTAATTTCTGTCCCTAACGGCCTAATCTGTCATTTCATTTCTACCAAATGAATGAAATGATGACATCAGTGTCATTTCATTTCAAGTTCTTAATTTTGTGGCACGTGGAATTCCTAAAGTATCTGTTTTGTTTTTTTAGATGAACCTAAACTTTCTGGTGGCCCAAAAGAAATACTCCATTGGAACCTAAAGCCTTGCTAAGATAAGTCCAATACTACTGCCATCCATTCATGGGCCATGTAAAACGCGCGTGCTTCGCAGCCCAGCCCACTAACTCAGCATCAGCCGCATCCATGCCTCCACAGATATAACCTACCACGCCGCCTCCTTGACTTCTCACCCGCGCCGCCGTCTCCCAGCCCTCGCCCAGCCGACGCCTACCCTTGCCGCCTCCTCCTCCTCGCGGGCGAGATGGTACGTATCTCCTTTCTATGGCGGCTCTGGTCCGTCCTCTCCTGCGTGCAGAGTTGTAACTTTCCTTACATGTCCGTCGGGTGTAGGAAACATCTAGGTTTGCGATTGTGTGAGTAGCCTGTGCTCGCGGATGTACAAGCAAGTGAGCAGAATTAGTTTCCCGAGGTGTTGGTATTTGTCGTAGAGAAACCATCCTCGAAGCGATAGCATCTGCCAGATCTAGAGTAGATTTGCCCGCAGTGTTTTTCTTTATTCTAGTGTTGCCCGGTACGTACGATTCGCGGCTTGCTCAAATCCTGATGTAGTCTCTCTTGCCTGGTCAAAGAGAATGTTGCTGTACTGAATATCTCACTTCTGGGGCCGGTTTGATCGTTATGATGAGTGCATTAGTTGTTCCAGTAGAAAGGAAGTGTGAAAGAACATGTTATCATTGATTCATTGCAATAATGTATCACTGTGTATGCAGCATCTATCCTTTGCTACAATCCTGTACCGCTAAAAAAAGGGTGTACCGTCATTTCCACAGCTTGTTTGGTTAGTATGATACATAATACTAGTTATTTCGTCTCTGTCGTGTGCCCTCCGTCAGTGACAGTTAATCTTCCCCACAAAAGAAAAGGGTGCTGATCTGCCATAATCTGCATGTTTTGTTACACAGCTGACAGTAATGTGGTGATGTTCTGTATGCAAACTAGTCAAATTCTATTATGCTGTGGCACAAATTTTACCTGTTCGTTGATCATATCCATGTTTTCTATACTGCATTTGGACATAGTACCCTTTGCTTTTCTAGTATACTTGTGGAGAGGTTTTAATATTTGTGTTTCTGCTCGTATGTGCATGCTTTTCTGGTATGCCATGATCTACATGCTTTGTTATAGAGTTGATAAGAATGTGATGTTCTGTATGCAAACTACTCATGGATAGCTGTTGCCTGTGTAAACTCGTTACTGAAATGGTCGAGTCAAATTCTATTATGCTATGGCACAAATTTTACTTGTTCGTTGATCATATCCATGTTTTCTATTCTGCATTTGTACATAGTACCCTTTGCTTTCTAGTATACTTGTGGAGAGGTTTTAATATTCGTGTTTCTGCTGGTATGTGCAGACGAAGCGCACCAAGAAGGCTGGAATTGTTGGCAAATATGGTAAATCCATTGAAGCTGTCCAGATCATTAGTTAACACTTAAGAGTCTCAAGGATGTATGCTAATCGATTTGATCATTTGTTATGTCAATGTTGTGTAGGTACCAGGTATGGTGCCAGTTTGCGTAAGCAGATTAAGAAGATGGAGGTCTCCCAGCACTCCAAGTACTTCTGCGAGTTTTGTGGCAAGGTAAATCTGTCAATGATTTTAGCGATTGCCAGTGTTGTTTTTGAAGTCATAAAATGTCTGCTGGCTGGTTCAGTTGTGCAACTATGTTGTGTATATAACATAGTGCCTGCTGGCATATGGTTATCTTGGAATGAGCATAGTATCTCCATGTGACTCAAAAAAAAGTAGCCTATTAGTGTATAGGTTGTCTGTTCGTGTCTTGGATGATGACTGTCCAGAGGAGAAATTAGCTGACATCCTAAGTCGACTTGGTTCAATATGCTCAATTGTGGACTGGCAGACCATAAAATAGAAGTGTTAATAGAAGAATGTTAACCATACTCCCTAAAAAATAGAAGAATGTTGTCCAAAATGCTGCTGTAACCCCTCTGCATGATCATGTAGTTACATGATCTGCTTTACATGTTTTCAACACTGTAGCCTTCTAGACAGGAAATGTACAACAGTAATTTTATTGTTGTTACTTGAGTGATAACATCTAAAAATGGCAATGTTTGTTTTTTCTTCTGAATGTGAAACCTGATGTTGGTTTTGTTACTCACTTACTCTTAAGGCAATTTGCTGCCTATTCTTTTTCATCAGCTCTAATGTGATCTTGATTCGCAGTTTGCCGTGAAGAGGAAAGCGGTTGGAATCTGGGGATGCAAGGACTGCGGCAAGGTTAAGGCTGGGGGCGCCTACACCATGAAGTATGTGCTGCTGACGTCAGTTACACTTTGTGTATTTCTTCATAGCTATATTATCATGTTTGCTCATTCTTTTATTTTGCATTTCTAGCACTGCTAGCGCGGTCACTGTCAGGAGCACGATCCGCCGCCTGAGGGAGCAGACTGAGGCTTGATTCTGGTCACGAATTGAAATAGAAGCCTTTGGATTTTTGTAGACTCGTGAATTGCTGTTTGGCTGATGCGATTATGAGAAGAAGAAAAATGTTGTATCGGTTTGTAAGGATCTGGCTGCACTAAAGTGTGATTCCTGAATCTATGGCTGTTTCCATCCGTTGTTAGAAGCAGTTTACATATGCTGTGCTATTTCTGAATCTGGTATGATGCAGTATACCAGCCTCAACCTCAGCGAGTTCTGCTGCTGGCTTGTGTTTTGAAAACTGAAAAATGATCTTTGGTTCCCTCGAACGATTAGTAGTCGTGTTGACTTATGTAATGCACTGCACAGTTTCTTCTACCTGTTGTGCTCTGCTATGTCTCATTCGTGAAGACAATGGGTTCTCCCGCTTTCCCCACTTGGGAAGATAGAAGGCTAATTGCGCAGACATCTGCTTTAATTCGACTTCAAATGGTATGGAACGACCAGTTCTTAAATCTTTAGAGGAATGAAGTGTTCTAAGAAATTTTCTAGAGTAGCTTTGTTCTTTATATGTAGCATCAGCGAGGTATAAAAAAATCTACTAGTGTTGCTCTTAGCAGACAAGGGTTGCACAAAAGAAACAAGCTACTCCTAATTTTAGCAGATCGCCTTTTAACGTGCAGAGTCAAGTAAAATATCATCTCTTAGCTGCCACGCCAACGCCATATCTTAGCTGAACTTGGTTCTACCCAATCCTATGCTGTCTAATGCTAGCCCACTTTAGATCAAGATCGAAATATGAATTGACCAGTACAAGTTGTCCATTCGAGGCTTGATCTGAACAAACTTGTACTAATTATTATTTCCTAATTTACATCTCATCCATTATCATAACTATTCAAATTACCTTCTTTTTAATTAATGGATAAGGCAAAGCTTTGCCTTTGTTTCAAAAGAAAAAAACTATTCAAATTAGGACTAGACAGACTGCTGATAAATAGGATGCATTGCAACCAACTTTTCCTTAGTGTAGATGTACAGTTTTTTTTGGTTCTTTCTTCCTGTTTGCTTTATTTACCTTTTTTTTGTACTCTTACACTGTCTCAGCGTTCTCTTCTTCTTACAAAAATGACACACATTTAGGTGCGTACGTGTTCGAGAAAAAAATATTACCAACTTAACAGACGTACGTGTACTCTTACACTGTCTCAGCGTTCTCTTCTTCTTACAAAAATGACACACATTTAGGTGCGTACGTGTTCGATAAAAAAAATTACCAACTTAACAGACGCATCTACTTGAGTTGCGGATGATGAAGCAAATCAATCCTCCCCTACTTCTCAGCCCAGCTATGCTATTTACACCCACGGATTCGTGTAAACTGAACCTCACACAGGCAGTGTGGTCACTCAGTTCCCAGCCTCGACGCCCATCACCTTTCTCCAACAATCTCCCGCGCTCCAAGCTGCATGCGGCCACAGCGATATCAGCTTCCAAACTGCTGCTACCTAGGTACCAACAAGCCTAGCATCCATCCACCGAAAAATAACAAGCCAAGACACGTTTACCTTGGGCTGGCTTCTCGATCCACGGACCGTTCATGATGTTCAAGATGCTGCACGCATCGCTGTACTCCAAATCCGGCAGCACCTTCGGCGTCAGCAGGAAGCACCTGCAGCCACATCCGCAAACGGAGGGTTAGCAAGCTGAATGCGGGCACGCCAGTAGCAGAAATCCAAGCGGAGGGCAGAGAAACTGACTGCGGTGTGTTCGGCTGGCTCGCGGCTCTGACGAGCTGCTGGAACATCTTCCTCTCGTTTATAGGGTCCATTCCTGCAGTTTTCAGGAGAAGCCGCTAAGTCATTTCTGCGTGATATATTGCAGTTGACTAGTACTGTTAGTGGAAACACGAGATCGCGCGGGTGTCAGCCTTGCCTTGGTTTATCTCGTCGACCACCCGGAAGGGGCAGTTGGTGAGATCTTGAAGCGATACGAGATACAGGATGGTCGAAACTGACCGTTCCTACAAATGACCCAGAAAATAAGAGGAAGTATAAGGACGCATAAGAGAAGCGGAGACGATACATCTGAAGAGTTTTATCCATACCCCTCCAGACTGGTGATGAGCACTTAGCACCTGCAGCTGACCAGTTTGCCTGTACAAAATAAACATTCATTTTAGAAGAAAGGAAATTACACCGCAGAGTGAGGTACAACACATCAGTCTACAAGCCATTGAACTAAGTACCAAATACGGATAGATAACAAGGGAATGAGTAGTCAACAGAAAATCTTATAAGACCATGCAGATAAATTCTTCTCTGAAAGGACACTAGATAAAGGAGTACTGCTTATGTTAGCTACGGATGCACTAAACGGCATCAGGAAACAGTATTTCTTTTAGCAAAGTGCAGTGGTGGCAGTTATTATTTGCCCACAAATAATACAGCAGTGTACACTTGGGAACAAAACTCACCTGAATTTCACCTTTATAAGAATACCGTATTGACTAAAATCAAGACCATGCTCATCTGCCAGAAATTTTTGGAACAGCAGTCGGTATGTTATCCAAAAGTAAACAAACAATGGCATAAAACATATCCAAAATACATACCAAGTGAAACTTCTCCAGCAACAGCCATTTCTTGGAAGTTGCGACTAAAGGTGTCATTTATTTTTAATACAAGCCTTTGGAGAGTTGGCAGCCATTTACCCTTGAAAATCAGCAAAGCGAAGTCAGGAGTGAAGAGATCGCATAAGGTTGAAAAATGGTGGTAATATAGGATATATCAGATGAAGTGCCCAAACCTTCGTAGTTTCTATTTCGGAGCAGCATCTCTCGCAAGCTAATTTATCATCTTCAAGGTTAGCTGATATTGACTCTACCTGCACAATTCAGATAAGCAATTTCTTTGTCACCAAGAATCTATATAGAAGTAGCAGACTGATGAGTAGCACAAAGGAACATAATTTAATTTGACACATGTAGAGATATTCTTGGCCGTGAATCTATCAGCGAAAACTTGGTCTTCTGAAACGGCCTGAGGTTCCGTTCCAATCACCCTCTATCTTTTTTTTTTGCGAATGATCCAATCACCCTTTATCTATATATACTACTTTATTAGCATAAGGATAGCAACTGCCAAACATGTTTGTTCTGTTGGGAGTTTTTTTTTCCTGCACTCAGATAGTGACACATTCTGCCTACAACAGGAAGCACTCATTTAAGAAGATACCACTGCATTAAGTAGCCTCCACAAGGTATAATTCCAATGTCATAATCCCACCACTGATTCCCCCAGTTATGCTCTGGAGCAAGATATAAGAAACTTGTACCTCACGTTGCCGGTTTTGATACTCCTGCAACACGTTTTGGTTAAGAAACAGCATAGAATTCGCTTCAGATTCAGTATCTTCTATTGCACCTTCCAGTTCTTCTATGGTAGTAGGCATCTGCAATTGGAAAGGCGATCAAACCATCAAAAAATGGGTGTTAAGTGCAAATGCATATGCAGCTAAGACAAGAAGTTTTTAATTCTGTCCAAGATAAACCCAGCACATAGGACATTGCAGATTCAAAGAATGCACAGAAAAACTAGATGGACAAGAGAAGAAAGCAGCAAATAAGTAATCCGGACGTTTGAACAATTATACAATGGACATGATTATAAGGCCATTATAACTCTTGCAAGTACACAAAGAATGAGTATTTGTAGAGTGTGGCATTATAAGATCAAATGGATTTTCTTTCATTAAAAGAAAAGATTAACACACTGGGTGATTGAGTTAGAGAATGAGAGGCTCCTGGGACATTACAATATTTTGACTGAAATTTTGGATATCAACCAAAATAAGATTTTAAGAGAGTTCTGACCATTCTCTCAGGATGCACAAAATCCAAAAAGAAAACTATTTCAAATAACTGACAAAAATACACAATCCAGTGGTTGCAGTCTTGGAGGGTGTTCACACTTGGTGTACTTTCTAACCTTGTTGTGACAACCTTTGATACTTCGATGAATATAAGGTAGGGATATTTTAACTTTATACCTTCTAGCTTTCTAGTCACCATAGTTGTGTTAGAAAATGGAACTAGAAAAATAGATACTACAGTTTTGTTCTTTTATGTTCCCAAGTGTTCCATTTACAAAATTTATCCATTTGAGTTCATGCATGTTGAACTTTTACTATAAAATATTCAACTCCTGAATCATTTTTAAGCATAGTTTATTAATATAAACTCATCATATACCATCTCAAACTCTTTTTTAAGGTCTTCACTGAGCACAGATATTGACTCTGCATGCTGTTTTGCTTTAAGCAGCAGCTGCCTATGCTCTTGAGTTATTCTTCTACCTGATGAGAAAATTAAAAAAAATGAGAAAATTATAAGATGTCATCTGCTAAACTATTGTTAAATAAATGACAAATATCAACTATTCAACTAAGATCTGTTCCTAAACGAAAATTTGATGAAAGAAAGAGAGAGCAAACTTTGAGTTTAGGCCAAGCATGGTGACCGATAGTCCGATACTAGACAGAGATATGAAGGAACTGCTTATGCTTTGATTAATAATGACAAAAGGCCTGGCTTATATATCCGGCTTAGCTAACAAGGAATTCCAACAAACTTAAAAAGTAAAGTACATGTATTCTATTAGATTCATATCTTGAACTAATTGACTAGATTGATAATGAAGTCTTCATATTTAACTTTGGTGCTTAAGGGCAGGCCTGCTGCGAGCAGGCTAGACCCACGACGTTGTAATGTGAGGCCACACGAAACAATCTTCAAAATTCCTATTGTAAGAAAATACCTGATGATTCTCCCTTTTGTAAAAAGCAAGTTTTGTAGTGATAACAGTAGAATATGTAGCATAGATCGCATGGCGTGTGTGACATAAAACCTCTCCTGAATATTGCACACCCATAGACCAAACTCATTCATATCGTGGCAAAATCTCGATGCAAAACGGATAACCGAAGAAAGAACGGCTTGGTTGTTTTTTACAATTAATACCACGTCGGCTACCAACTACAACTAATTCCAATATACTTGTTAAAAAAGATATGCAATTGCTAGCACCAACTCACGGTTTTCATAATCTCTGGCAGCTTGAACAGCATCCTTTTCAAATTTCTTCACATCCTTTTCCATCTCCCAAATCTATGACATGCAATCAGTGGTCAAAGTCACACACCAAAAAGTTTGATAAGAAAAACTCCTGTTTTTCTTGTGATGACACTAGGCCAGATAATTTTATATAGTGAAATGTTTAACATGGAACAACATAAAACATAAGCATTTATAACTGAATGAGCTCACTATTTTCTTATGTCATCTTTTTATGGTTTGTCCACTGCCCATAAACGTGTGCATTTGAAAATTGCACCAAATTAATTGCATGAATCATTATCGATTCTACAGAAATATTCTACAGTAGTGGTGATTAGTTGGGTGTAAATTGCAAAGTTCTATCAGCGCAATTTATAGGTACCGACATACTAGGTGTTGTAGGTAGCATGTAATATCATGGTTAACATTAGGAGTTTTTTAACAATCAATTCTTAGATTTTTGAAGATGTAATTGCTTTCTCAAGGAGCATACCTTTGTATCAAGCTCAATAAAAGCCATGTTCTTCTCTGCACAACTCCATTTGAGAGCAACAGCTTCAACAAGTAAACTCTAAAGAATAAAAAGCTAAATGAAGTAAGAATATGTAGTCTTGATGATGATATAGATAAATGAAATATTAGTGGCTAGCTTAAGAAGTACTAGCCTTTAATTTTATCATAGCTTGAAATCGTTGATCATTTAACTTATCTAGCTGATCAGTAAGCTTTCTTGTACTGGATTCCATGTCTTCCTCTTGAGATATGTCCTCCAGCTTTCTTCTTTTCATATCTAGAGAGAGGAAAAACAAATTATGCAAGCTACATGTAGAAGAACAGGGAGAAAGTACCATACCTACACGCCTTTTTATTTCTTCTACTTTCTTCTTATGGACATCAGCATGTTAATAATCGTCTCCTGAAGATATGACGCAGAAAGATAAGCATTATCAGAAACAACTGAGCTCTAATTGAATATAATGAAGTGAATAACATTAAAAATATATGAAACCTTTTTCTTGTGGATTTCGGCCTCTTCATCTTCTAATTTCCTTTGGCCTTTATGGAGCTCTCTTAAGGCTTCCTCCATGCATTGAATCGTTTTCTTAAGTTCATTGTTTTCCGATCGAAACATTTCAATGTCACTAGTATTCAAGTCTGCAAGAATAAACTGACAAGCATTAGGCATATATAGGTGAACCATATAATCCACCAACTTATCAAGGCGGAGCTTGTAAAACATACCACACAAGAAGAGGCGCGACTCGCGGACTGGATCAACAGCTGGGGACACATGATTACCATATCTTGATCTGGACCATTGATAATGGTGACGTGGAGTCCAAAGGTCAGAAATACCTAAATTTAGCACGTCATCTGCTCTTTGATCTGATTGATTTGTACCTATATACTTCATGGCCATAAAAAGAACGAAGCAAAATTCTTTGAAGTCATAACCAGTGCAACTTGGTACAGATTCATGAACTGGACATAAGCAGTGTTATACCGATTGATCCACATAAGCCTGGGTAATCAAAACATGTTTTACAACATCTGGAGCTTCGAATTCTTGATCAAGTCGAGATTTGATTCCAAGTTGCTTCATCTGTCAAAAGGAAAATTACCGGACTCAAAATTTACCCTGGCGGTTTTATTTTTCCTCGGCGCATTTTGATTGGGAGCAAATATAAAGAAAGATCCGAGTTGATAAAGTCAAAGAGTATTGCTATAATGTCCTCACATTAAGAGTGTAGCTGAGATGATTTGTGTGGGTGAAGTGCATAAACAATTAGAAGAGAGGATAAATAAACATGAAAGAGAGAACTAGCGTTAAATCTGCATCACTGCATGTACATTTTATAACATGGGACAGGATTTCGAAACAAAATGGCACAGATAAAACAAACAGGAACTACTTGAAAAGAGTTTCTGCTGACATTTAGGACGTTTGCCGAGCGTAAAAACGCGGATACTTGGTAAAAGCAGCCTATATATCGAGTGTTCTGAAAAAACACTCGGCACATCCAGAAATACTTGGCAAAGGTCTCTTATACCGAGTGCGCCTGAAATACACTCGGCAATAAACCCAGAAGACACTCGGAAAAAATCTACACTCGTCAAAGACGGTGGCCACACATGCATGTCCCTTGTGGTGGACGACGCCGCGGGTGTTTGCGGAGTGTCTAATGGCGGACACTCAGCAAACTTTAGGCGCCGATTGCTTTTCCCTTCCTGCCTTTTTTTTCCCGCGTACAGGAAAACTTTGACGAGTGTTCTTTCAAGGAATACTCGGCAAGCAAAATAGCGGGAATAAACTTTGCCTCCCGCCTTTTCTTCCCGCCTGGTGAATAGGTTTGACGAGTTTCTCAAGGTTTTTCCCGTTATAACTTTTCCCGCCGTCTCTATTTCCTGCCATTCCCGCCCTCTCTCTTTCCCGCCACTTTCTCGGCCCTCGCCCCTATATATACCCAATCTCTCAACCAAATTTCACCTCACTCGATATAAGCAATGTTTCTGAAACACACAGGTAGCGTGAGAATTCGCTTGGCCGGTACCATCCTGATTTTTCTTAGAAGAACCTAATAGCATCACCAAGTGAATTTCTCACAATACCATCCTATTTAATCATCGGTGTAGGTGATTTTACTCACAGTATTATTGTCAAATATAAATCATCCGGATTTGTTTTTCGAGAAACAAATCATCCGGATGAGACTGGTATATCCAGGGACTTATAAGCCTACATGCAAGGCCTTCATGACCCACCATTGAATGTATCCGTCTCAACCGTGAGTTTTGCTACATCTGTATTTGAGTATAAATCATACGGATAAGACAGAGTACGTGGTTTGCCGAGTGGGCTGATGTGACACTCAGTAAACACGTAGGCGTGCCATAAATTGCACTCGGTAAACCTTGGTGACATGTGGTCGCTCCTAGCCTAGTATTTGTCAACTATTTTTGTCCGACACTCGGCAAAGATCACATCGTTGTTTCTGTCGGACGGCCGCTAGTCGCTTTATGTTGCCGAGTACAGTCCGAAAATACTCGGCTTGGCAAACAAGAGTTTGCCGGCATGATTGTTGCCCAGTATATTTTACCGAGAGCAATACTCGGCAAACATTCAGCCGACATGTTTCTGACATTTGCCGAGTATTTTGCATACACTGTGAAAAAGCCGATTCCAGTAGCGAGGAGAGTAATGATGAGTAATAGACATTGATGTCCTAAAATGCTAATTTGACTGGTATATGCATGCTGACCTCCGGGGTAATGGTGAATGGCTGAGCCCTGATCCTATTGAGACGCCCTGTGAAGCACAGAACAGGAACACCATATTGCTTCAGGTTTCTAACCAAGAGGTCGCGGTCGGAAGCATCCTGAGTAATGAATGACTGGAACATACAGCGAAGTGACAGTTAGATTGTTTCCAGATATAATGCTTTCTCATAGAAATCAATGGAAACAGTAAATAACATCCACGAAAGGCAGCAAGCAAAGGAAAATAATCTAGAAAACTGTATCTGGAGATGTTGTTCGATTGGGCAATGATCATCTTGAGTAACTAGACGACCAGTATGCTCTGCACATTAATTGTGCACAAGACATGTGCACAATGTGCAATGGCACAATGTACACCAGTTCAATCAAAGAATCCTTGCTTTACACTGGTTTGACAATATCTGCCCAGCATGCCTACCTATGAGGCACAAAATTTAAGTAATGTTCGTTTGGACATGATCATACTTGAGCAAGCATGATCCAGTTTCATCAAATGTTAGTTTAGTTTTATGGCTCCTAGGTATGCTTGCCAAACGTAATATGAAATGGAGGGAGTATATCCAATGGAAATGCTAGAACTAAGGAAAACAATAAGTAGTATGTCCACCAATTTCGGACGCTAATTCCGTGGTATTTTCCGGTAAGGCAGTAACCGCAAATCCCAAGCCCCCTCGGGAAACAATTTCTGTTCAGTATCCAAACCTTCATGCCCACAATGATTTAACAACGGAACACAAAAAATACCATAGTATTATTACCTTCCATATATATTTTTTAACATGGTTTTCCAAGTAAGCAGCGTGAGTCTTATTCTTAATATTAACCTGAGATCAGTCAAAGAAAGAATAATGATAAGCTTCTTGGGTGCAGAGAAAACATCAGTTGGTACTTGATAGGCATGGAACAAAAGAAACCTCAAGGAGAACAGGCCCATAAACTTCTCTCCTGAATATATTTTTGTTATCTTGAACCCAGCGGTATGCTTCAAAGATTTTCTCAGCACCAGTTCTTTTCAGTGCTTGGAGTAGCTTATTGTTCTTACTTTCCATTTGCCTCAACCTATAGAAAATGTGTATTAGGTAGCCATATCACAATAGTGTATATATGGTAGTTGACAAGCTGGATACCTATCAGAACACTTCCTCAGTTTTTCTCTCTCCTGAGCTAACTGACGCTCATCCTCTTTCCATTTGATTTTGAGATCGTTTATGCCACACATTTTTTTGGCAATTTCGTCAGTTAGTTGTTCCTGTGCAAAAAGATAAATTCAGCCAAAAATGTAAATAATATTACTCATGAATACTGTGTTGCTGCGAGCGTATAAACAGCACATAGGATGGTTACAGATGCGAACAGTAACTGCATAAGTAGAAAGCAAAAGAAGGATGGAAACACACTGACTAAACTGACCATTTCATCTCTAGGTGGTTCGTATGGTTGTATATCTTGAAGCTCCCTTTCAGCGGCAGCAAGAGCTTCCCTGGCAATCGAGACCCTTTGTTGCCAAGATATTTCTTGACTTTTCACAGCTTCTATGTCCTCAGACCTTGTTTTCAGTAGTGCACTCTGACACAACAGCAGGTGTCAAAGATAGACGACAGAAAAAAAAATGCACTCAAGATCTGATTTCGCAGCAAAAGAGAAGAGTTCATACCAGCTGCTCTAACTCATAAGTAACTTCCCAACGCTTGTCCATGTTTTGATTTATTTGGTTGGTTATCTTGTTGGTACTTGAAGCATGAGTCATTTTCTCTTTCTTTAGCTCTCTATAAAAATATGGAAAAGCAAGAATATGTGTATTCCATTAGAAAATTACCTCAATCAGACACACAAAGTTAAGTTGTCAAGGAGAAAATTTCATTGCACCAGAAATGCAATACCATAAATATAGCTAGGGTTAATCAGAAATTGAGTTCCAGTTAAGAAGAAAATTAATAACTGAAGAGGATACTTCTGAATGGAGAAAGTTGTGATTGAGCACCATGACACCTAAACACCCACTTGGCCACTTTCGGGTTTTTTCTGATACTAAACAACAGCAAAAAGTCTAAGAAAAAGGATGAGTGCAGCACAAGATTATACTATCTCACAAAAAAAAATACACACGGGAAACTCATACTCTGTGGCCATATAAGTGAATATAAATTCATCAAATTTATCTTTTTTGTTTCTACCAAACGACACAACATATTAACGTCAAACTTTACATGTCATTATAACTTTTCTACTCAACATGGAGATATATTTTTTGAATCTTTTCAGAACACCAAAAACTCTATAAAAAGTGGGTGTGTAGGTGTCATGGTGCCTAGAAAAATCATAGACTTTGAACTGTGGTACATACTCGATAGGGGCTTTTAAATCTTGCCAGATTTTGTCTGCTTTTTCCATTTTCTCCTTGAAGATTTTCTCCTCGTCCTGTACCTTTATGAACTCCAACTTCTCCATGTCGTATTTGAGCCATGGCAGCTTCTTCTTCATTAGCGCGGCCTAGGGCACAATCAACCAACACAGTATTGCGATAGTATCGTGAGAAATTACTGTCCATAACATCCATAAGAAAACAATTAAACAGACCTTTTTCATGAGCTTATCTCTTTTCTGGACACGTTGTACATCTTTTTCCTGTTCGGCGTTGAGGGCCTTCAGATTGTTCAAGGTCTGCTCCTTTTGCTTCACAGCCTGAGATTCGATATAAACTCGGTAGTTTAGAGTGTAAGAGATCAAGTGTATGAAGCGAACATGAAACAGAAATGAAGGCTGATGTTTACCACTTCGAGAACCCTGAGCTCCTTGCTCCTCTCTATGAGCAGGCGATGCTGAACGGGTAAATCGGGGTCACCAACGGCCTTCTCGGTCTCCTCTAGCAGCTGGATAGGGGTGAGCTTTGCAAACTCGCATACCCGGTCTTGTGGCAGGAACTAGCAGCACAATTACACAAACCATCGTTATCATCTTCCGGTTTTTACAGCGGTTTCAACGATGGGTAGAAAGAAAATATGAGATACAACACACGTGGGTCAAGTTGTTGACTTGAATATTGAACTTCTTGATGACATCTATGATTTCCTTTTTGGGGACAACCTCACCTGCAGGAAGAAACAGATCAGAATTACATGACATGACGCTGTTATGTTGAGGACAGAGAGGGTTTTGATTACTAAGAGAATGAATTAAAATGGGTACGGACCGTCGAGGAGCCACTCGGACTTGTTGTTGGTGTCGATCTTCCTCGTGATGCGGATGTCGCGGTGGGCGGGCGCGTCGCCGCGGAGGGAGAGCGTGACGTGCCCGGAGCCCTCGCCGCGCTTGACGAAGGCCCCGACGCTGGAGGCCCTGCCGAGGACGGCGGGGTCGGCGGCGAGGGCGAGCGCGATGGCGCAGACGAGGGAGCTCTTGCCGGAGCCGTTGGGGCCGAGGACGAGGTTGAGGCGCGGGCCGGGGCGGCAGACGAGGCGGTCGTAGGTCATGAAGTTGCGGAGCTCGATCTCCACGATGTTGCCAGGGACGTAGTCGTCGTCGCCGCGCTCGATCTTGGGGCGTTTGGCGGGGGAGGGCGCCATGGATGGACGCAGGCGGCGGAGGAACAGCTTAGAGGACGCGTCCACAGCGGGTTAAATTCCCAGTCCAATAACAGTTGTGGCCTCCAATCCCGGGCGTCCGGCGCAAATTCTTTCGCTCGGCGCTAAGTTGTTTCTGGCCCGCGGAGAAAAAATCGGACGAGTCTGGCGCTAGTGCATGGCTGCACGCAACAACCACTTGCATAGCTGAAAAATTAAATTCTTGAGATTATTTTCTATACCTCTATATCTATACTATTATTAAAAGAGCAAACTTCGCCGGATACATTAAATGTATGCCCTACGATCGCTGATCAACGAACCAGATCGCTCCGTCCGTGTTGAGCTAAATTCAACACATCTCCCGAACCGTTATTTTTTCTTTCGCTACGTGGAGGGTGAGATCGGACGTCAGGTCGCCGGTCGCCACGCCTGCTCCATCGAGGGCTGCTAGCGGGCGGCGAGGCCTTCTTGGCGGACAAGCTGTGGCGGCTCCGCGAAGCTTGACGAAGCGGCGAGCCTGGCTAACGCCGAGGCGAGGGAGGGCCGCGACGCCACCGCCAGAGCTTGGCCGCGGTCGCTACGGGACGTCCTGTACGAGCTCGGGGATGACGACGCAGTCTTAAGCCGTGCCGCCACCAAGCCACAGGAAGGCCGGAGATCGGTACGCCCTACGTGTTGGCGCTGCATCTCGCAGCGCCGGCTTCTTCTTCTACCTCTGAACTCTCTCTCAACACACACACACCATGGAGACACTCCGAAACACACCCACACGCACACCTGTACCAAGGAAGAGCACAAAAGCTTTGCCGTCAGGCTCATCTCCTTGGTGAACATATTGGCTACATTGTTGTGCTTCAGCCCTCACGGCCTTGCTTTTCTCATTAATCTGAATGAAGTATTTATACAACTAACTCTCAACTACCTAGCCACTAACTTCACGCACTAACCACTACATGCACGCACGCACTAGCAAACCCACTCACGCACTGACTAGCTGACCTATTCTCCTTCCTAGAATCACTCTAGGATCCTGAAGACTAGACTTCACCACACACGATAGCTAAGGAACTAACTAACTCACTCGGCTACTACTTGGACCAAGCAAACTACATGCATTTAGTAGCTAATCACTAACTACATGCAAACGACCTGACAATGCAAATACAAAATCAAGATTAAAACCTAACAATCTCCCCCTAATCTTGATTCCCTAGTCTTCGATGCAGATCTCCCGCCGTGGACGACGCCATCGCAGCACCGATCACCACGCCATCTTGCCTCTTGCAGCAGCTTCACCATGCCGCACCAGAAACTTCATCTTGCCATGGACGACGTCCTCGCAACGCCGATCACCACCACGGAAACCTTGCCGCTTCACTTGTGTTCGCCATCAGCATCACACGAACCCTCCTGCGAATGGTAGCCACGACCACCTACATACAGCTTCAATATCTCACGGAATCTCTGCCGCCACCTGCGGTGTCCACATCTCATGGACTCTACCGCCACTGCGACCTCCGCATCTCACGAAGCCTGCTGTTGGCGCGCCACCATGCTCTTCTACTTCTCGCTGGACTGCCGCACCATGCCTCCGGTGAGCACGACGCCGGCACACGGCCAGCGTCTCCACAGCTGCACTCACGTCCGCACCAACTCTATTTGACAACGATGGCATCACACCACCGTTGTCGACACCCAGCGGCATCGCACCACTGCTGCCGCGTCGTCGTCGTCTTCTCCTCGTCGCAGCATCACACTGCCGTCTTCTCCTAACGGCATCTCACCGTCGGCTTCTCGTGGCACCGCTGCACCCAGCGCCCGGCGGCATCGCGCCACCGCCGCCGGCACACAACGGCATCTCCTCAGCGCCTTAGCGGCATCGCGCCGCCGCATCGAGCTGCCGACGGCATCGCACCGCCACCAGCCCATGCTCCTTCCAGCGCCGTCCACCTCCATCTTGCACGGAGTCCACCGCGCCGTCGCCTTGGCCGCGCCATCTCCCCCTGCGCCACCACCACAGGAACCAAGAGCGGAAGGCTCTGATACCAATTGTTGGCGCTGCATCTCGCAGCGCCGGCTTCTTCTTCTACCTCTGAACTCTCTCTCAACACACACACACCATGGAGACACTCCGAAACACACCCACACGCACACCTGTACCAAGGAAGAGCACAAAAGCTTTGCCGTCAGGCTCATCTCCTTGGTGAACATATTGGCTACATTGTTGTGCTTCAGCCCTCACGGCCTTGCTTTTCTCATTAATCTGAATGAAGTATTTATACAACTGACTCTCAACTACCTAGCCACTAACTTCACGCACTAACCACTACATGCACGCACGCACTAGCAAACCCGCTCACGCACTGACTAGCTGACCTATTCTCCTTCCTAGAATCACTCTAGGATCCTGAAGACTAGACTTCACCACACACGATAGCTAAGGAACTAACTAACTCACTCGGCTACTACTTGGACCAAGCAAACTACATGCATTTAGTAGCTAATCACTAACTACATGCAAACGACCTGACAATGCAAATACAAAATCAAGATTAAAACCTAACACTACGCACTAGCGCCCGGTCAAGGAGGAAGTTGAGCTTGCGAGGAGGGATGGCCGGGAGCATACAGGCGGCGGACGCGGCGGGCCGGATCAGCGCGCTGCTGTCGTTGCTCGCGCTGCGCCGGATCCTCGCCGTGCTCCAGCCCATGCTCCTCCTCCTGCTCCTGCCCTTCAGATGGCGCGCGCAGTGGCAGGTGGACGTCTCCGCCTCCGACGGCGCGGACACGGCGACGTCATCACGCGGGAAGAAGGGGAAACAAGCGGTGGTGCTGCGGGTGCCCGCGCGGTCGCCCATGGCCTGCGCGCGGAGGCAGGCGCTGGCGAGGCGGGAGGCGGCCGTGCGGCGCGCGAGGGAGGCTGGGCGGGAGTACGAGCTCATCCCCATCGCGCGCGGCGAGACGCTCTTCACGCAGTGCTGGTGGCCCCACGCCTCCTCATCCGCCATCAAGCCCAGGTGAGACGGGGACACTGATTTATTTTGAGTCGATTCCAGGGATATTGTTCTCCCAAATTTTGTTATCTTTTCATTAACTTTTTCTAAACCACACAAAATAAAGAAAAAACAAACTGGCGTCCTCTGTTGTTGCCGTACTGATCATGGTTCGTCCTCTGTTTTCTGATGGCGTGCAGAGCGCTCGTTGTTGTCATGCACGGGTTGAACGAGCACAGGTGAGATTTTGGTTCCGTTTCTGTCTGTTAAAATTAAGTTTTGTCTGGGCTGGTAGCTGACGGTTGACTTACCTTGGATTGATTTCGCAGTGGGAGATATGATCATTTGGCAAAGCGGTTGAACGACATGGATGTCAAGGTTTACGGCATGGACTGGACTGGTGAGCTGTTCTTGCCATTTTATCTCATTACTTCTGTTTGCTTAATTGTCACGATAATAGTTAGTACTCCTGTTGACATTTACACCTTAGGAGTATTTAGCTGTTGGTTAAGTATAAAAGTGACCAAGGTGTTGAATTTCCTTGTAAGTTTCTCACATACTTAATTAAGGAGACTTATAAATGAATCTGAGCATTCGAGGAATTCTGAAACTTACAAGGTGATTACCTGAACAAGAAACTACGTGACACAGCGTTTTCATATAGATTAGTACATATGAACACATAGATTATCATAAAAATTATTATAATTTGAACATATTTTTTCTCAAGAATTGAGAGGTTTTAAATAGATACGTGCGTTGCACGCACATTCCAACTAGTACTATTAAAAAAGCAAACATGTTACGGATACATTAAATTTAAATCGTTCGATATCAGATCAACGGACCAGATCGTTTTTTCAATGTTGAGCACCTCAACGTACCTTTTCAGTTTGTTCTAATTACATGGATTGCCACCGCTTAAAAAATAAATTGTTCGTTTCTCCAGCGCGACGGTTCCTTTCTGGAGCCACCATGGTCGTCCTTGTCGGCGCGCAGTTCAATCCCCGTCCCCTCCGCCGCTGGCCATCGCCGTCGGCGCGCAATCCAATCCCCGTCCGCTACGCCGCCGCTGCCCTTCCCCATGACGGAAGGAGGACCAGGATCCACCAGCTCCCGGAGTACGCGAGCAGGCGCTCGGGCGTGTGGCCACCGGGCCAAGGACCTCGCCATCGCCGTTGGCGCTGCTTATTTCTGCTCCGCGGCCTACGCCGCTGCATGGTCGCCCTGCGACGTGCGGTTCCGCCCCGACGAGGAAGCCGGCTGGGAGGAGGCCGGGAAAGTTGTGGGGAGATCGACGTGCAGCACCATCGAAACCACCGGACATCGCACCTTGGCAGCCAGCCGCAATGTTGAAGCGGCGGATCCAATATGACAGTACGCGGTGGAGATTCTATTCTCGAGTGATTGCGCTCCGCCTGCAATCTGTTGTTGTGCCAGTACATGGTGACGGGGAAGTTCACCTCCACGGATGGCAACATACTTGAGAGTTGAGACGATGGGGATATTTCTGATTCAACCCTTTTACTTGCACAGCCACAGAGACTATTACGGGAATGATGAAGAGGATGTTGCGGATTTCGGTACCATACTGGAGCATGATGTTGAGTGCTTTGTTGTGATGCTCCGGCAACGAAGAAGATTAAATCAGCAACAAAAAGCTAGCACAAGGAACAGATTGCTAGAATATATTTACATCTCAAATAGAGAGATATGCAGCGAAACTATAGGATTTTGAGTTATCGGTAATTCAGAAAATAAAGACGCTGGCTAACTTATTTCTAGAACGAAGAAGCTAATGTGTGTGTTTAATTTTATCAGGATACTGTTGTCAGATACAGCAGCAGCATGATAATTGTGTTGCTTCGGAGATTGGGTTTAGCATCATTTTTATCTTGATTAGACGGTTCAGAGTAAAAGGAGGAGTTGTGTGCGGGTACATGAATATGGACTCTGATTTTTGTAGCTGAAGCAGAAGAAATTAGCAAGCCTACTATATTGTCATGCGTTAACCCACAACTATTTTTTTCATGCAGCTAGAAGTACTGACTGAACAGTATCAGCAACAACTCTTATGCTACTGATTTAAATGACTTGCATGCCAAGTTACTTTTTGTTCTGTTTGGGTGCTTCCCCACGGTATCAGCACAAGCAATTGTAAGTGTTTGTAACTACTAGTTGAATGCCCGTGCGTTGCCACGGTCATTATTTATTTTCACCCTTACAAGGATCTTAAATCCAGCTAAGGGAGGCATCGAGACGCTCCGGGGGAGGACGGCACCGGCGACGGCCACCACGCCATATCTTTCCCGACGCTGCCGGTGGTGGTCTTCCGGTTCTCACGGCGGCTTTTCCCTTTTTTATGGGATTTTCCCCATTTTCAGGTGGTTGGATGAAGTTGGGGGAGAGATAGGAACACAAGGGGTTATCTGCAAATGTGTAACGTGGGTGTTCTGATGCGTTAGATATAAATCGAACGATCCTAGATGAAAGATGGCAGGCACACCATCATCACCAACTGTGGTTTTTATAGGAGTAGAGATAGTTTCCCTCTGCATGACATTAGAGCCAACATTTAACTTAAACCCCATTGCACGGTAATAGAGAAGATGACATTGACCAGATTCAGCTATATGATAGCTAGAAGTAGCACTGGTACATGTAATTTTGCTAAGATTACCCGAAATCCAAGCTAATCTTGTGCAATTTCTGTATTTGGTACTATCATGTAGAATGTTAGTCGGAAACATAGTTTGTTTAATTCATAACGCTGTCCTAACTAGATCATGTTTATTTGTGGTTTTAAAATTCCTTCTGAAATAAATGTGGACCTCCGGCACATTCGCTGAATTAACACTCTTTTTTGTTAGTTATATAATTTTCTGTATATGTGCTATGAGGACTGAAAGCTTTTTTACCCTTGCACTGATTTGCTCTTGCCTTTACCACTCTTCAATACATAGTATCAACATTAGTTTTTTCTCATCATGCCGACTTTGTTAGTTGATTTGATTTTACGCTACAAAAATGGTTTTTAGTTATTTATGGGTAGCAGTGTTCTTTTGTTACAAGGATTTGTTGATTTTGTATTCGGTTTGATTCTAACAGGAGACATTTTGATAAGGTGATGGACAACAAAGGTATACAAATTATAAAGCTGTTTGTGAAGCCGGTTGCGCACACCAATGTTAAATGCAGGGAAAGGCGGATCACAATGGTCATCCACTTGCTTGTAATGTTGAACAACTTTGGGACACGACTATTAAGTCCGGACTTTTGATAATGTATTTATATTTCATTGCTTGGGCATTATTTGTTGAGCTATTTATTGGGCAGTATACAACATTTTGTGTGCCGCCCAATTACTACTCTGTTAAAATACATAATTTTCAGAATGATATGAAATTGTGACATAGAAATATGGTTGGTAATTTTTTTATTACAATTTGCAATGTTTCCACGAGACGTGCATGGCACGTGCACATCTACTAGTAATAATAAAGGAACTAAGTCTTCTGCCGTTTGGTTTGATAGGTCATTAGATTTGCCCCTATTTCTGATCTAAATTACACCCCTTGCCACCGCAAGTAAAAGAAAACGTCGCTCGCCTCACGGCCTCACCCGGACGAGTCCTAAGAGAAAATGAATACGGAACCACCTTTGACCCAGCCCAGCTGGTGCATTAAGCCGCCCACGTCGAACACGATGTCCCTGTATTTTCGCTCGGCTGCATCAAATCGATCTCGGAAACAAGTGTATAGATGGATCATCTCGGCAGCGAAACCAAGCGATGGTGGACCCGTGTTGCTGGACATGCCCGGTCTCCTCTGGCCAACAGGCAGCAGCCGAGGGCGGGGTAGAACGACTGGCGCTGGCACGTGATGGCGGCGACACGGCGGAGGTGCTCGTCGGCGAGGACGGGACGAGGGACCGGTCCGGCGTCGGTGTACGAGGAAGGGCCAGGAGGAAGAAGACTCTACGACACGTCAGCGGTCATGGCGGTTGACGAGGCAGAGGTGTCGCGCCAGCCTGATCCTGCCAGTCCAGCCCTTCCCTCTCGGAGTCTCCCTTCAGTTGAAGAAGGCAGGGAGCGTACTGAAGGCCTCCACAGCCACAGTACAGAAACCTTAACATCGCTGACGCGGAGGTGACCTGCTTCCCAGCCCCGGTGTCCACGCCGAGATCCTGCCCTGCGTCCGCCATCGCCGACTGCGCCTGCTGCTGCGGCGCTGACGCGGCCACCATGGCGAAGCCCCCGTCCATGATGAACCATTGGAACTCCGTCGCTGCAATGGCTGCTCGCCCTCTCTTCCCTGCTCTTCGTCTAAGCACTGTGCCAATTTCAGTATGCTAACTTACTCAATGATTGCTTATTTCTCTGACATGACTCACGTACAAAACCCAGGAAGTTGCTCCAGCCAGAGAATTTAATCCTTGGATTACTTATTTTTGAAAGAAGTTATCCTCGAATTACCATTTTTTTGTTGCAATCCAGCGGCGACAGTATATTTGAAAACGTGCAGTCTTGGCATCTTGCTCCGCTGGTGTGTTGGGCACAGTCAAACTGGGTTTACTGCTTCATTCTGAAGATTCAAATTGTCCAAATAATTGTTTGTCTGCCCGAAGTCCTGATTCCTGAACAAACTAGTTAGGTCATATATATAACATATTACTTAGCCTGGAAGCATCATACGGCACATGTAGATTGAGGGGGTTGAAGCTGCTTCCTTTCATTGCAGCAGAGTAATAAAATCCTTGCTTGCTTCCTCTCGGAATTGTTCTCTGCTTTAGTCCAGTATTATTACCTACTAGGGGACTAAGCACGGCTTTGCCGCGCCCGTGGGCTAATTTTTTTTTGAATTATTCGTTTGCAAAACTGCTGAAGTGGAAAAACCGTCCGAATTTCGGAAATTGTTCCTGTTTTCGAATAGTCCAACATTTTTGAGTTTCTTTTGACGTTTACGAAATACGCAAATTTGGAGGCGAGTGGAAATTTGAAATTTGAATTTTTGTCGTGCATATTTATTTTCCTTTCCCTATGGAAATTTGATATATTTGTCAATTTATTTTGTGGGCATAGTTGGCTTGCATTATTTAGAGTTTTTGCAAAATTATGTGGAAATTTGGATCTATTTGTTTCCTTTTGTAGGCATGTTGGAAATTTCTTTAAAAATTTAGATTTTTTTTTTTGGTTTGTATCTTGAATTGTAAGTTGGAATATGTATGAATTGTAAGTTGAAAATTTATTTATAGTGCGCTTAATTTTTTTTTAGAGTTTTTTTGTGTCGAAAGTTTGATATTTTGGAAATTTTGATATATTATTTACATTAGGAGATGTTATTTTCTAGAAATTGTATAGCCCTTCATGCCAATATGTGGAAGGCTTTTTTTTTTAGTATTGAAATTTGAGTGGAGATCTGTTTTTTGGTATGTTCAATTTGAAGGTAAGTTTATATTGTTAAGTTGTTGGACTGGCAAAATTGGAACATTGGGTAGTTATTTAGATTTACTAAATTCAATTTAGAAGCGAAGTAC
Source organism: Poa pratensis (assembly GCA_947311845.1). Classification (NCBI taxonomy): domain Eukaryota; kingdom Viridiplantae; phylum Streptophyta; class Magnoliopsida; order Poales; family Poaceae; genus Poa; species Poa pratensis. Next base: position 46,640,724 of record CAMZMU010000060.1, read on the forward strand.
AATTAAAGCAAATGAATTTGTATTTCGTTCAAATATTCATGTGGTACTTTTTTTTTTCTGAATGCAGAGACTATTTTGCTTTTTACAAATCTGTGGAATTTAGTTACATCTGATTTGGAAATGTGTCTAAGCAATCTTCTTTTGTTGCAAGTTATTTGTGTTTGGTAAATTCAATTTAGAAGCAAGACATAATTGGAGGGAATGAATTTGAATTGTGGAGTTTGGTCTCATTAAGTACATCCATGTAATTTTGAGAAAAAGTCTACGTAATGCTTTTGGGAAAAGTCTACATAATGCAAGCCATTATCCGATGGAAGTTTGCATTTAAAGAATATTCAACATTTACATCTGCCATTTTTTTATTTTCATATTTTTCTGGCACGGTAGAGGAATCGGAAGAAAATTCTGCCATGGTAGAAGGAGGTGTCACGGGTGAGGAAGCAACCGCGTAGAAGAATCCGAAGAAATTCTGCCACGTTAGGGTGACGTGGGTTTTTTAACATTTTTTTGTAGTTGTTGTATTATTTTTTGTAGTGAGTTTTTAGAATTATTCTAAAATCATATGGTTAGTTTTTTTCGATACTAAATGTGGGCATATTTAAATTTGTTGTTTTGCATTATTTAGTTTTTTTTGAAATCTTATTGCAAAAAAAAACCTGACGTGTGGGGCCGTGACATCATGGTGACGTCACGGCGACCAGATCTGGCTGGGAGCGCACGCAGCGGCGCCGAGCTCGCCGGCGGCGCGGCAGGCCGTTCCAGCAGGCGAGGATTTCCTTCCTAGCCTTTTTCGGGCGCCGGGACGTCGCCGACGAGCTGGAATCGCCGCCGCCGTCGCCGCATCCGCCGCCGCTTCCGAGCTTCCCCGGCGACGCTCCGGTGACAATTAGGGGGCTCATATTGTTATTTATGAATAATAATACCGAGGAGGAGTATTAACGAACTCTTGGACATTTTTTAAAAAAATATCGAAAAAGGCTAGGAAGGAAATCTCACGATATTCAGCATAACAGAATCTACGTGCACATATGTCTATGGCACATAATTTTGACGCTACATACTAGTTTTATATTTTTATTGTATCTCTAAATGCAATCACAATATCCATAAAATATAACAATAATTTTATGAATTCTTAGTTGATGATGCCACTTAGCAAACTCCATCTTTGATGATTTTTCTGAAATAATAAGAAAATAATTCAGAATCAAAATACTTTCGGGATAGGTATGAACGAAAACACTTGGTAATTGTCATTTTCTTCTTTTGGATTTTTCTGTTCTTTTATGTTAATATTCCCATTATGTTTTTTGTCATGCCTTAATTTATGTTTTATTCTTAATTTAATTTTACTTTTTGTCTTTTATCTTTCTTTTGGTAGATAGTACATGAATATATTTTACTGGAACCCATGACAGGTTTTTTGAATTCGTGATTTTTTTAAAAACCAACATTTCTCAACCCTTTAACATACTTTGTTTTACCTTGTGAATATTTTTGTAAAACCTTGTGAACAATTTTCTAAACCTTTGAGTGTTTTTTGGATCATGAATATTTTTTGAACCCATGAATATCCTTTTTTGAGCCTGTGAACATTATTCCCCCCCCCCCCCCCCCCCCCAACATTTCTTCAAAACCCTTGAAATTGTTTTGAATCCAGTGACTATTTTATTGACCCAAGAGGAACGTTTATTTGAACCTTGTGAATCATTTTTTAACCACTTAACATTTGCTTCTAGAAATATGAACTTATATTTTCAAAATAATAACATTTATTCATACCATGTGGATATTTTTAAAACCATCGTGAACATTTTTTTGTAAACACGATATTTAATAAAAATAAACAATTTTAGAGAACAGTATAATATCAATTAATGGTCATTTTTTGTTACTAAAGAACACTTATTTCCATTTTCAGTGATTTGTCCTTGATATTAAAAGTGGTTATATAACTTCATTAATTAAATCTAATTTTCATGCTTAAACTTAAAATAGTATACCAGTTATAGGGCTGGACCGAAATTCGCCTAGTTGCACAAACCGCTGGGGTGATCCCCGCTAGTGCTCGCTATGAGCGATATTATAAGGCGAACACTACGCGTCAGTCGTTGTACCGATCCATCGGTACAGCCACCTTCCGCGCCGTCCGATCCACTTAAGTGAATCGATCACGTCCGTCCGATCAATGTAACAAAAACGTTTCACGTGTAGCATTTTTTCTGTGCATGTAACATCAAATGTAGCAAAAACAAATTAGAAAATGTTACGTCGGATCAATGTAGCAAAAAAATCCGTCAGCAACATTTTTTTTTGCACATGTAGCACGGTGTGTAGCAAAAAAATCCGGGCCGAACAAAAATATTTTGCACATGTAACACGGTGTGTAGCAAAAAATTCAGATCTGTAAACTTGCGACATATAGAATTTTTTTTGTAGCAGTTTAAACACAACCATGTAGCAAAAACAAACAATTTATGCAACAAATCCCCAACTTGGCTGTAGCAAAACATGAAAAATCATGTGACGGTTTGCTACATTTTCAACACGCTCATGTAGCATAAGGCATACTAGGGATATTAGCGCGGCTATGCTGCGCCCGTTTGATAAATTTCAAATATTTTGTTGGAAAAATTGTTGATGTATGAGTATTATTTGAGTTTGGAAAAGTTCGCGCTTAGAGGGTTGGTGAGTTTTTATAATTGGTACGTATTGGAATGTATTAAAATTTGTATTCTTTTAATGTTAGCAAAATGATTAGATTTCAAAAGTATTTAAAATTCTGAAATATGTAAACGTGAAATTTGAATTGAAATGGTCAAATAGATTTTAAAAATCGTACAATTCGGAATTCAAATTTGAAGTCTTTTAGTGTTTATCAAATGATCAGTTTGAGTTGGAATGCTCAAATATGATTGTTTTTTTCCACATGATGTAGGCGCGTGATACGCGGCACCCGTTGTAATTAGAAATGATGAAGTTTGTGGGAATTTATCGTTTAGGGTATCTCGAAGTATTTGTACGTTGGGATGAAGGTGTAATTTAACTTAATAAGTTGAACTGGTCAAATATATTTGTATTTGGACGTAAATACGTAATTTGAATTGTTGGTTAGAGGGAATATATTGTATTATCGTTTATTAAATGCAATCTATCTGTAAAGGAAATGAATTTGTGATTTCTTGAAATATGCATGCAATCAAGCACTATTTAAATTTAACTGCATAATTAAAGATAGGTAAGTTCAATTTGTGCATTTATTAAATTGAATTGCATAATTGGAGGGAATTCATATTGACCTATTCGAATTTATATGATATGTTTGTGTTTTGTTTTAAATATTTAATTTAACTCAATAATCGTAGGGAATACATTGTATGAGCATTTACGAAATTCTAGTTTTAAAATCAATCTCAAATTAGGGGAAATGAATTTGGATTTTCTGTGAATATTCATCTAATCAAGCATTTTGTACGTGTATTTGCATAGTTAGAGGGTTTTAAGTTATATTATTGTGAAATATGTTAGCAAAATTGACATGATGAAATATGGTTTCATTTTGCCATAATTATCTTATTTAGCACTATAATCTGAGGGAATATATTATGGCTATGCTAAAATATGGTGTTGCTATTTGGACGTAAATATGTAATTTAAATCCTTGGTTAGAAGGAATATATTGTATTAGCATCTATTAAATGCAATGCATCTTTAGAGCAAATGAATTTGTGATTTCTCGAAATATGTATGTGATGAAGCATTATTTAAATTTAACTACACAAATAGAGGAGGTAAGTTCAATTTGAGTATTTATTAATTTGAGTTGCATAGGTGGAGGAATTCAGTTATATTATTTCTAAATATTAACTTATTCGAATTGGTATGATATGTTTGTATTTTTCCTAAATGTTTAATTTAACTCAATATTCGGAGGGAGTTTATTGTGTGAGTATTTATTAAATTCAATTTATAATCAGTCCATAATCTGTGGAAGTGAATTTATATTTTCTCTAAATATTCATCTTTTCAATCATTTTTTTAAATGTAAATACATAATTAGGGGGGGTTCCATCTTGCTATAATTTTTTTATTTGCCACTATAACTGGAGGAAATATATTATGGTTATGTCGAAATGTTAATTATTTTAAGCATTTCTTAAATACGTTTGCATAATTGGAGAGAGTTTAGTTAAATTATATCTAAATATTAATCTATTTGAAATGGTATAATAAGTTTTTATGTTACCTTAAAATTATAATTTAACTTCGTAATCAGAGAGAATGCATTATGTGAGATTCATTAAATTAAATCCATAATTAGAGGATTTGAATTTGTTTTTCTTCCCAAATAGTCAACAAATTTGAATTTTCAAATATGTTTGCAATATGGCAGAAGTAGTTAGTTTTTTTTGTGATCATTTTGATATATTTTTTATATATTTTTCGATGGATAGATTTAAAGTTATCAATTTTGCAGTATTATTTATTTTCTGGAAATTATTATATTCTGATAAAAAAGAAAAGCGCTAACAGGCCGGCCCCACAGATGACGTCGCAATGACGTCATCAATGGCGGAGCTCTACCGACGGAGCGGACCACGGCAGCGCCGCATCCGCGCGTTGCGGGGCGCGCGCGTGGCCGCGGCGGAGGCGCCTGGTCGCGGGATGTCGGGAGCGGCGGCGCCGCTGTGATTAGGTCGCCGGAGTCGCCGCCGGCAAGCAAATCCGCCGCGGTGGATGCGTAGGACGGCAGCGACGATTCCGGGCGGCATACGGCGTTCCGGCAAGCGGCGCTCCGCGAGGAGGTGGAGGGCGCGACGACGAAGCCCGCCGCGGCCGTCGATCTGAGTGAGGAGGAGCGCAGCGGCGGGGGTGCGCGGCGTCGCCGCCGGCGATTTCCGGCGTCGTGCGTGGAAGAGAGAAACAAGGGGGTGTGGGGACGGTTTTGCACGGAGGACCCGGGTTTTTTGCGTTTTGCACTCAGGTCCTTGGCGGGGTGTTTTTTGCAAAGTGGCGGGGGGGGTTTTCTTTAAAGTTGCGCGCCAAAAACCGTGCGGGGCGACGTGTCAGCGCGTGGTTGGTAGAAAGTCCTCTGCTACAGTAACACTGTAGCATCTACAGTGTTTTGCGGGGGTTTTGGACGATCTGGACCGTTAGCGAGCTGGATCGGACGGGCAGGGATTAAAGGGTGACTTGGAGAGGGGGCGAATCCAACGAACTTTCATATATAGTAGGATGTGTATGTAACACGTCGAAACACCGTATGCAACATCTGCATATCTCAAATGTCACTTACCTCGAACCATCAACAATGGAGGTTGGATGCACCGTCTGTTCACCGATTCGTGCTTGCCAACCACGATTCCGGCCCTAAAGTCCCATCTACGCTAGATCGGGTGAGTCCCGACGAGATCCACTCGTGGTTGTCTTCTTCCTAGGTCCGGTGACCTGTGGTGAGCTCTAGCCTGAAGTCCATGGCGAGCTCGCCGCCGGGCTTCATGCGAGGACGACGGGAGGAGCAGCGGCCGCAGCACCCGAGTAGTAGATGGAGGAGGAGGCCGCTACCGGAGGAGGAGGCAGAGGAGCAGGGCCGTCGGTCCATGGCTTTCATGGTGGACGTCGCCGGCGGGTGGGGAGGTCGGATAGGGAGCGGGAAAGCAGGAGAGGGGAGACGATAGGCGTGAGGAGGGAAGGCGAGGTGGGCAGGATGGAGGCGAGGAACAACGGGATTGCCGGCACGTGCGTGAGGTTTGTCCGCTCCTTCCTTGGGCCTTTTTTTTATGCCTCTGGATTGGTACAGCTGTAGTATCTGAACTTAACACACCAACTCACACCACACGCACGCACACAACACCACACACACACCTAGTGTGTAAGCTAAGACCTACAGATCTATACAAATCTCACGCGTTTTGTGACTCCTATCACTGTGGCTCGAACGCGTGCTGAGAGAGGCCAGCAAAGAATATTATACTTTCCCTAATGAACAGTACATCTACAGCGTAAAGCTACAGTGTATCTACAGTGCGGGCACTGTTCCTAGTAAACAGTCTTCCTTGGGCCTGGTCCCATGCGTGTGCGCGTTGTCGCTCGACCCGGCTGTAGCAGCCGGATGACAAATAGCATTTCCCATATTATAAGGTCCATGGACCAAATTCGTGTGACAAATACCGACCTATGCTCAGTTTTTTTTTTGGGTTAAATAGCAGGAGAGATCCATCTCGATCGCGATTTGTACCCATCTTATTGTTTCCGCCCGTCTATTTAAGTTTCTCTTGTTTCCACAAACCATATTATCAGGGAAAGATTTCTTCAAACTAGGCAACCACTAGTGGAAACAGGGGCTTTGGTGGAGAGGGGTGTTGGGCTCTAGTCCCGGGCGTGGTTCGATCCCGGACTAGAGGAGGGAACTAGTACCGGGCCGGCTGCTCCGACGCTGCGCAGGTCGGGTCCCGGGTTGTAGGGCACCTCTAGTTCCGGGCCGTGATACCACCCGGGACCGAGGCAGTCAGCGGCAGGGTGGAGACAGGAGGGTGGACCTTTCGTCCCGGGCCGTGGTACAGCCCGGGACTAGAGGTCCCGCTATATCATCTCCCACCCCGGGCCAGCCACCATTTTTGAACTCTCAAGATCATCTCCATTGTTTCCTCTCTCAAGCTCAAGTGTAGCCCCATTTTTTTCCAAGATTTGTCAAGATAGACGGCACCCATCTCTCCAAGGGTTAGCAACACTTGATCCTTTCACCCGGCGGCCGAATTTTAGCCATTTCCATACAAGTTTAGCTCATTTCATTTTTATAGTGCTACCTAGGTGTTTGATGAAATGCTAAGCTAGGTAGTTCATTTTTTTATGTATTTTGAGCTCAAATTAATTTATTATTTGTGGATTTTAGTGTCGTCTCGGTCCTCACCGCCGTCGATAGCCCCCGCCATCCCGTGACCGGCACCACCTCGGTGAGCCTCTTCTTTTATCTGTTATTTTACAAAATTACTTGTATGATTTGATGCATAATTATTTTTCTTGTATAATTTTCTTATGTTTTTTATGTATAGTGTCATGGTTTTGATATCCGTCCCCGTCGTCCCTCGTCCGGTCTATGATTCGGATGTGGTATATTTTTATCACTATTTATTTTGTTTCGTGTTTATAACAATCATGCCGACCAAATTGACATAGATATATTTTTATTTAGGAGGTAGTTGAACCGGAAATTCCAGCCGACCCTATTGTATTTTGAAAAAGCAAAATTGAAGATAAGTGAAGATCTTCGTCTCCAATGCCTAGAAGAGAAGATGGTATTGGACTTGAAGATTGCCGACATCGTTGATGCTCACGGGGTCGAGCTTACCGACGTCGTCGCTGTTCACGAGATGAAGATGGATGCAATGCGCTTGAAGCTTAGAAAGATTAGAAAATATGTCATTAGTCAAGAGGCTTGGTATCATTATGCTGTTGGTTCAATAGTTACCTTAGTTGCGATTCTGATCGCATTTGTTGTTGGATTTAAATTCTTTAGATAGTTGTATTCTAGTTTCAATTAATTTATGTTTTATGAGAACTATGTATTACATTTGGTCACTACTATACTTTGGTTTTAATGTGATGAACTTGTATTAATGAATATGATATGTTTCCTATTATGTTGGTTTATCGTAATGGGTTTTAGCGGTGATTTGCAGATGAGTCATCCGTGGATGTACGCTGACCGACGCTCTAAAGAGTACATGGATGGCGTGCAATCTTTTCTCAATGTGGCTAAGGATAACAAGGGGCCAATGGTTTTATGTGTTGTCCATGCAAGAAATGTCGGAATGAGAAGGATTACCCTAACACAGACAGAATTCACCTCCACCTGATAACTTCTGGTTTCATGCCCGGCTATAATTGTTGGACCAAGCACGGAGAAAAAGGGGTTATGATGGAAGATAACGAAGAAGAAGAGAACGATGACAACTACATGTACCCTGAATATGTTGGTAACCCAACAGGGGAAGCTGATGATGAAGAGGTACCAGATGATCCCATCATACATGATGATTTACGTGGGGTCATCGTTGATGCACATACCCTAGCAGAAACTACACTTGAGAAGTTGAAGTTGGAGCGCATGTTAGAGGATCACAAAACAAAGTTGTACCCAACTTGCGAAGATGGCAACACAAAGCTCGGTACCACACTGGAATTATTGCAATGGAAGGCAGCGAATGGTTTATCTGACAAGGGATTTGGGAGTTTACTGAAAATAGTGAAGGACAAGCTGCCGGCTGGTAACGAATTGCCCGAGAGTGCGTATGAAGCAAAGAAGATTATCTGCCCTCTAGGATTAGATGTGCAGAAGATACATGCATGCATTAATGACTGCATCCTCTACCGCGGTGAGAAGTATGAGAATTTGAATGAATGCCCGGTATGCGGTGCATTGCGGTATAAGATCAGAGCAGATGACCCTGGCGATGTTGAGGGCCTGCCCGCCAGGAAGAAGGTTCCTGCCAAGGTGATGTGGTACGCTCCTATAATACCACGGTTGAAACGTTTGTTCAGAAACAAAGAGCATGCCAAGTTGTTGCGATGGCACAAAGAAGACCGCAAGAGCGACGAGATGTTGAGACACCCGGCTGATGGGTCGCAGTGGAGAAAAATCGATACAGAGTACAAGGAATTTGCACGTGACCCAAGGAACTTAAGGTTTGGTCTTAGCACGGATGGCTTTAATCCTTTTGGGGAGCAGAGCAGCAGTCATAGCACCTGGCCTGTGACTCTATGTATCTATAACCTTCCTCCTTGGTTGTGCATGAAGCGGAAGTTCATTATGATGCCAGTGCTCATCCAAGGCCCGAAGCAACCCGGTAACAACATTGATGTCTACCTGAGGCCATTAGTTGATGAACTTTTACAGTTGTGGCGTGATGAAGGGGTACCTGTGTGGGATGAGTACAAACAAGCGGAATTTAACCTACGAGGGTTGTTGTTTGTAACCATCAATGATTGGCCTGCTCTTAGTAACATTTCAGGACAGTCGAACAAGGGATACAATGCATGCACACACTGTTTAGATAGCACTGAAAGTATATATGTAGGTAACAAGAATGTGTACCCGGGTCATCGTCGATTTCTTACAACTCAGCATCCCCTAAGAAAGAAAAGCAAGCAGCAGCATTTCAAAGGTGAGGAAGATCGCCGGCCGAAGCCACCCCTCCAAAGTGGTGAAGATATATATGATGCGGTCAAGGATTTAGATGTAATCTTTGGAAAGGGTCCTGGCGGACAGTCTGTTCCGAAGGACGCTAACAACCACGTTCCCCTGTGGAAGAAGAAGTCTATATTTTGGGAACTACCCTATTGGAAAATCCTAAAGGTCCGCTCTGCAATCGACGTGATGCACGTGACGAAGAATGTTTGCGTGAACCTGCTAGGCTTCTTGGGCGTGTATGGGAAGGCAAAAGATACTCCGGAAGCACGAGAGGACCAGCAACTTTTGAAAGACCCAAAGAACCTGCATCCAATGAGGACGGATAAAGGACGTCTACGTCCTGCTAGCTACGTTCTTACCAAAGAAGAGAAGGAGATATTTTTTGAAGTCCTGAGCAGTATGAAGGTCCCGTCTGGCTTCTCGTCGAATATAAAGGGAATAATAAATATGGCAGAGAAAAAGTTCCAGAACCTAAAGTCTCATGACTGCCACGTGCTGATGACTCAACTGCTTCCGGTTGCATTGCGGGGGCTTCTACCGGAAAATGTTCGAGTATCCATTGTTCAGCTATGTGCGTTCCTCAATGCAATTTCGCAGAAGTCAATCAGCCCAACCACTCTATTAAGGTTACAGAAGGATGTGGCTCAATGTCTCGTTAGTTTTGAGTTGGTGTTCCCACCATCCTTCTTCACTATTATGACACATCTCCTAGTACACCTGGTCGACGAGATTCACATTCTGGGTCCTGTATTTCTACACAATATGTTCCCCTTTGAGAGGTTCATGGGAGTGTTGAAGAAGTATGTTCATAACCGTGCTAGGCCAGAAGGAAGCATCTCCAAAGGGTATGGAACAGAGGAGGTCATTGAGTTTTGTGTTGACTTTATTCCCGGCATTAAGTCGATTGGTCTTCCTGAATCGCGACATGAGGGGAGACTAAGTGGAGAAGGCACTCTAGGAAAGAAATCATACATATGCAGGGACGGGTATTCTTTCACAAAAGCACACTACACAGTTCTGCATAATTCCACTTTGGTGGCTCCGTATATCCAGATGCACAAGGATATTGTACGCTCTAACAACCCGGGGATGGATGACTCCGCCATTGCAAAGGAACACATGGAGAATTTTGGCGGTTGGTTGGAAACGCATCTGAACAACAACAACACAGTCTCAGATGAGCTGTTCTTGTTGTCTAAGGGGCCATCTTCGACTATTTGGACTTTCCAAGGGTATGAGATAAACGGGAATACATTTTACACGAACGCCCAAGATAAAAAGAGCACCAACCAAAATAGTGGTGTCCGCTTTGATGATAAGAGCACGAATGAGGCCACGGTCACATATTATGGTTGCATAGAGCAGATATGGGAACTTGACTATGGACCTTCTTTGAAGGTCCCTTTGTTCTGGTGCAAATGGTTCAACCTGAGAGGCGGCGGGGTAAAGGAAGACCCATTGTACGGAATGACTACAGTGGATCTCACGAATGTTGCGTACGACAACGAACCATTCGTTCTAGCCAAGGATGTGGCTCAGGTTTTCTATGTGAAGGACATGTCTACCAAGCCAAAAAAAAGAAAAGATAAGGAAGTGAATACATCAGCCGATGAGCCAAAGCGCCACATAGTTCTTTCAGGGAAAAGAACCATCGTGGGAGTGGAGGACAAGACAGACATGTCAGAAGATTACGACAAGTTTCATGAAATTCCGCCCTTCAAAGTGACCACTGACCCAAGTCTCAAGTTATATGCAGACCCTTGTCCATGGTTACGGAGCGATCAGAAGAAAGGGTCTCACAAAAAGAAAAAGCGAAGACTAAATAGGGATGTTGTTCATGATGTGTAATAATTTATTAAACTTTTATATAATTTATAGTATGGAGGACAAGACAGACATGTCAATGAAATCAAGCGTATGGCGGTGGCGGAATGTAGTACTTAATTTATAAATTTTTGATGTAGCATCAAACTTTGTGATGTGAAATGATCCACTGCGCATGTAGTACTTGATTTATAAATTTTTGAATTGATTTTAAATTAAGCGTATGTAGTACTTAATTTAAAACCAAGCGCATGTGATACTTCATTTTAAACCAAAACAGAAAACAGGAAAATGAAAGCAATTTTTACTTAATTTAGACAAGTAAATCAAAAGATATAAAAAAAGTAAGAAACCAGAAAATTAAAAAAAATTAACCTCTAGTACCGGGCCGTGCGACCACCCGGTACTACAGGTCCACTGGGCTTGGCGCGCAAATTTTCGCGGCCCTGAGGGACCTCTAGTACCGGGTGGTAACACGGCCCGGTACTAGAGGGTCTCTAGTACCGGGTGGAGCCACGGCCCGGTACTAGAGGCCTTTTTGGCGCTACTTCTAGTGGCTCGGGCCGAAAATTTGCCCAAGTCCAGCAAATCGACGCTCCGCCTCCGGGCTCCAGACGACGCCGCCCCCTGCGCCGCCAGGCTGCCGGATTTCGTCCCCCGCCGCTGCCGCCCTCACCGTGGGTCGCCGTCCTGCTCCTGCTCCGGGCGCGGCCGTCCCCGCTCTTCCCCCGAGCAAGATCGTCGTCCCCGAGCAAGCAAAGCTCGCCCCCGACCCACGGTGAGCTCGTCCCCCCCGACCAACTACTCTCTCCCTCTCTCAGATCTAGCGCGCGGCGGCGGCGGCGGACCCTAACCACGGGGCCGGCGCCGGAGTTGGCAAACAAGAACAGATTTTTAGGGCCTAAGGGCCGATTTCATTATAATTAGGCCACAAACGGCCGATTACATTGGGGGGGAGGCCATTGATAAGGCCATTACATTGGAGGGGGGAGGGTCGCCGGTGCCGGTGCCGCCTAGTCGTCGAGGATGTAGAAGGGCGGCGGGGTCCAGAGATGCTCCGGTGGCGCCTGCTGCTGCGGTGGCGCCTCCTGCTGCTCCGGTGGCGCCTCCTGCTCCTGCTCCGGTGGCGCCTCCCAGCTCCCGCCGGTAAAGACCCAGGACTGGCCAACGAGGCCGGTAGGCAGAGGAGGCGGCGGCGGAAGGTCCTGCTCCTGCTCGCGTTCCATGGCGTAGTGCCACGGCTCGACCTCGTCCGGGTCGTACTGCTGCAGTGGCGGCGGCGGCGGCATCAGGGCCGCGGCCGCGGCCGCGGCCGCGGTCCTCACCTTCTCCCACCTCTTGATCTCGTCCTCGACGAGGCTGAGGTTGGAGGCCTCGTAGGCGGCCATCTCCGGGTCGTCCTCATCCTCGGGGACCTCCTCCTCGAACCACAGCGCGTCGGGCAGCGCTGGGTAGGCGGATTGGACGGCGCGGGGCGCCGGGGCGAAGTAGGAGTGGCGGCGGTCCTCGTGCTCGTCCTTGAGCCACTGCTCCCAGTGAGGGGAGTCCGCCGCGTAGGCGGGGTCGTTGCGGAGCGCCGGAGGGAGGAGGCGGCGCCGGCGCGCGATCTCCCTGTCCAGTTGCCTCCCAGGGAGCGGGACCGCCGGCACCGGAATCCTCTGCGGGTTCAGGTGCCAGCCCTCGGGGAGGTGGACGTCGTCCACTCCAGCGTGGCGGCGTTGTCCCAGTGCCACTGGCACTCCGGCTCCGGCACGTAGCGCCGGCGCCGGATCCTCCTCCCTCCAGCGGTGGTGGTGGTGGTTCGTGGCGGCGCGTCGGGTGCGTGGGCGACCCGCACCGGTGGCGCGGTCCTCCGCACGCCCTGCGGAACGACGCCCAAGGCCGCCGGCGGTGGAGGCGGTGGAGAAGCGCGGCGACGGTTGGAGGACTCGCCGGTCTCGTTCTTCGGGGACTTCCCGAACCAGCGCGACATGGCGGCGAGGGCACTGGACGGGCGGAGGGGAACCGTCGGGCGGAGGGGAACCGTGGGAGTGGAGTGTCCACATCCGCACGGGCGCGTCCCTTTTTAAAGACCAGGACCGTCGGGAGGGGAACCGTCGGGTGGGCCAGCGCCCGAGTCGCTGGCAAGTGGGCCAGGAGCATTGACTCCGGGTGGGCGGGGGCTGTTGCTCCGCATTGACCACGGGGGGTGAAGGCGAGGCGGCCGGGTGGGAACACGAGGCGGGGAGGTGAAGACGAGGCGGGGCGGGAACACGAGGCAGGGCGGCGGGGTCAGAACTGGGTCGCTGGCAGGTGGGCCAGCATTGACCACGCGTGGCCAGTGGGCGGTCACACGTGGCGGTGGGGCGGGTAGGCGCTGGCAGGTGGGCCAGCGATGACCACGGTGGCCACCTTTGACCAGGTTCTGGCCCAAATTTGGGCTGGGCTGGGATTGGGACAGCCTATGTTTTTTTTGAAAGATTTTTTTTTTAGATGCAATATTAAATTGTTTTTGTTGCATATTTGTATAGTTCCCTCCTTTGAATTATTGTACTAATGCTATTATTGTTTTATCTTTTTTTTGTATTAGTTAAACAATGGATGTCGATGCTCCCTTCGTAACGAGAGAAGGGGAAGAAGAGATACTTTCCTACATTTTGGAACCCGGTGAATTTCGGCATCCCGCGGAAGGAGCTGAAGATGAGGACTCGGAAATTGGTGGACCCACGCCGTCTGGCGAGGTATATTAAGCCTATGTTGAGCAGATGCAATAACTGATTTGTGCATATATATGTATTCACACATGTTTCATATTTTTAGACCTCCGCATCGAACCAATCCACTAAACGAGGCCATGCCCAAGGGATGGGCAAAGATGAGCATCTCACAATTGACGAGGTGAATGCAACTACTGGCCAACCACTGGCACCCGTGCCGAACGCAGTTAAGTTTGTGCATCAATGCGGAGTCACTGTCAGGGACAACGTTTATATCAGCACTCAGGAATGGATTAAGCCAAAGTTAGAGGGAGTTAGTTACGTCGACAAGAGAACCAAAGATGTGCTTTGGAACAAGCTCATTGCACATTTCACCCTACCGGTCTTGGAAGATGAGGTGAAGACAAAAAAAATGACGGACAAAGTCAAGCATTTCGCTCTTAAGAAGATGGCTCAACAATTCAATAACTACAAGAACAAATTATTCCGTGAGTGGGAAGAAGATGGGAAACTTCCGGATTTCACCGGCACACGAGAGAGGCAGCGGCCTCACTGGCCTGCATTTCTGGAGTACAAGAAATCAGAACGAGCTAAGAAAAGGTCGCAAACGAATAAGAATAATGCAGCGAAAAAGAAGTATCACCATAAGATGGGGCCAGGTGGCTACCGAGTTGCCGAGCCTAAGTGGGAAAAAATTGAGTCCGAGTTGCGTGCAAAAGGGCTCACCCCGGTCACAGAGGAATGGGACAGAAGGATAAGGAATTGGCTACTTGCGCATGGAGGGGAGTATGACATGGAAACAGGGGAGTTAATAATTGATGAAAGCAAAGTAGTCAACGGAGCCCAAAAAAAATTATTGACTTAATTGCCAAGTCTAAAGAGGGAAAGTTTATTTCCGACAGAGAGAAGGACGAGCTGTCAGAGGCCCTCGGGACCAAAGAAAAAGGAGGATCAACACGAGGCTTAGGAGAAGTGCCGTGGATTGAAGGGTTTCCCGAGGACCGTGCCTCTTATAGAAGCCGATTGAGAGCAAAGAGGAGGAAGGAGCAGCAGGAATCAGACCGGTTGATGATCTTAGAAAGAAATCATGACCAGATGGTTGCTCTCTATAAGGAGCAGCAGAAGCAAATAGATCAAATGCGCGAGCAAGGGGCGCCAACTCTTCAGCTGGAACAAGCGAGTCAAGGCGGCCCATCGCATCGCAGAAGCAGCGTGGCTTCCTCGGTTATGGTCGGTGATGATGAGACAAGTTACCCCGTGGATTATATCACGGAGAAAACAACTTGTGAGCTGCATGTCCCAGTATTTAACTTATCCATGAAGGCGGCGGACGGCTATGCATTCTCCATTGACTCTACAGCATCGTGGCTTGGCAATGCCATTCCAGATGGATTTGCTCGTGTCGGCGTGGATCAAGTTGTACAAGGATATGAATCACTGAACCTTGAGTTCCCAAGAGCTGATGATGAGTCGGTGCTAGGGGACGTCGTGGGTGGTCTAATTCTATGGCGGAAGAAATACATCAAGTTTGAAGGCTGGGCGCCAAGGCCACCATCGTCTCCGCCAATTCACGATTCACCACCTGATGACGATGAAGGGGACGACAACCATCAGTCGCCTCCGCATCAGTCGTCTCCGCCGCCGCGTGCGCCGACTCCACCGCCGCGTGAGCCGACTCCACCGCCGCGTCAGCCCACTCCGCCGCGCATGAGCCGACTCCACCGCCGCATGAGCCGACTCCGCCGCCGCATGAGCCGACTCCTGAGCCCCGACATAGGAAGGGCGCCACTTCGTCGTCCATGGGATTCGGGCGAGACCCCCGACGTTCGCCCCTCCCAAAAGTACCCAAAAGCCTTGACGACCTCAGAGCTTGCGACATGACTAAAGAGCAATTGGATGCGTGGGTGGATGCAGACACAAAAAGACAGCTTGCACGGAAAAAGCCCGAGGAAAAGCAAACATTTACTGCAAAGGAAAACAAGTGGGCTATTGGATTCATCACGGAACCATCGCAATATGAGAAAAATAAGCCAGATAACTATTTACGAGCTCTGAGTAAAAGTAGTAGCTCTCCCAAGACGAGAAGTAGTAGTGCCAGAGGGAAAAGAGACGTTGCCCAGCTCGGACAACAGGCAAACCAGTCGATAGCCCCGCTCGTAGTTATACCCAGTGGTCATGGCTCCGTGACGGACCTAATTCCTACTTTATCCTTGAAGAAGGACTTTGCTGCAGATGCTGGTATTACTCTTGCTCAACTGGACAACGAAAATCTCTTTCCGTCTGATGTAGATGATTCATGGAAATGGAAATGGGGGAGGTCCCTGCTGCGAGGTGATCAGATAAAGTGTCTACCGACATGTATGCGACAACTCCATAGTTGGTACATGAAAACCACAAAGGAATTTGATGACTTTTTGATCTGTGTGAAAGTTACAAAAAATCATTTCGCGGGTGAAGACATGTTCACAATTCAGCTCGAAGAACTCTGGTACTTATACAACCTTGACTCCCTCGACTTGGCTCTCGTCGGTGCCTACTGTCTGTAAGTGATTCAATTCATTTATTTCCAAAAAAGATAAAGTCTTTAGCTCTCAGCTCGTTCATTGCCATCGCTAATTATGCTCACTACGGTATTATGCAGAATGAAGAGTGATGAATGTGGTAGAAAGGGCATCTATGGCTTTGGGTTCGTTAACCCAGTACGAGTTAATGCAAGGACACTAAAAAACCACGTGAAGGACACGGAGAAGAACTTGCTAAATGCCCTAATGAAGCAACATTTCAACACGGAGATAATGTTTCCTTACTTCTTCAGGTAAGAGAGTGTTACTCGCTTGTACAAATTAAGTGTAACTGATGAGTTACTGACGTGTATATAATCATGCGCAGCGATCATTACATTCTGCTAGTCATTGAAGTTGATAGATCAAGAGTTCAAGTCTACGACTCATTGGACTGGCCTGAGGAGAGGTACCAAAGCATTCTAGATACGCTCCAAAGGTAATTTCAAACATTATCGCACTATATCAGTCTCTCTTATTGATTTCAGAGATATCAAGCAACTAATAACTCATTTATTCTTTTTTTTGCCGGCAGGGTTTGGAAACAATTCAAAGCGAGGACAAAGGGTTCAGGTTCATTTGAAGAACAGCTGACTTTTGTTCACCCACAGGTAGGTAGTACGGTCTAGCTAGGTTCGCGCATCTCTTTATTTATAGTTTTCAATACCACTATATGTTGACTATGATTTGATTGAATTCTATTCTCGTAAAGTGGATCGAGAGGCAACCACAGGGGACCAATTTCTGTGGATATTTCGTTTGCGAGTGGATTCGTCGTTCGGTCACTGAGCGGGACCCAAAGAAATTTTTAGACGTACGTGAACAATCATATTCATCAATTGATCTCCAGTGTCATTCATAATTTTTGATAGTCATGATTAATATTCGTATTGATCTCCTTCTTTTATAGGCAGAGCCATTGCGCGAGAGTATGCCACTAAAGAAGCGCTTTCAAGCACTAGCAGAGGAACTTGCGGGGTTTCTGCTCAGCGAAGTCATACCTACAAAAGGAACATACAATGGAGAATAGCGGTGAAGTCCCGGTTATGATCTCCCGTGTAACCGAATAGACGGGCTCTAGTCCCGGTTATGATCTCCACACACGTGTAATCGAATAGACGGGCTCTAGTCCCGGTTATGAGCACCTCCATGTAACCGGATAGACGTGAACATATTTTTATTTATGAACATTTTGATATGTTATATGTAGTTTCTGTTTTTAATTAATTAAACGCATATTTTTTTGCACCATTTCAATATTAAATTGGGAGGAAAAACAAAAAATTACAGGCTGCCACGTGTGAGGTCCTTGGTCCCGGGTCGTATGACCAATCGGGACTAGAGGTCCTCCACCACGCCCGCGCCTCGGCGGCCACGTGGGAGCCTGTTGTTCCGGGTCGTAACGGACCCGGTACTAGAGGGGGGGCCTCTAGTGTCGCCTTGCTAGTCCCGGGTGGACACCCGGTACTAGAGGCCCTTACGACCCGGGACCAGTGGCCCTGTTTCCACTAGTGAACATAGATGTCGACGAGTTCGATGCTTCTGCCGTGTCTCGCCTTCCACAGCGTGGATGCTCGATCTACAATACCGTTCAACGCGTCGGAGAAGAAGCCCATCGTCGACGGCGACATCGGTGAGCTGGAGAACAAAATCATCTGCCCGACCACCCATGGCTTCATGTTAGCCCTGGATCCGAGCTCCCGGGCCACCTTCCTTTGGAGTCCTCAGAGTCGCCGCAAGATCGAGCTCCCGCCCTTGCCCGTGGGACTCGATGGGGTCGACGATGACCTGCTGGTAGACTGCACCTGCCTGCTCTCCGACAAGCCGTCCGCTCCCGACTGGGTCGTGCTCCTGGCCGAGCCCGACGCCCCTTCATATGGTACTGTCGTGCCGGAGACAGCAGCTGGGAAGAACACGAGTACGACATAGGAACCCAGGCTCTTCCGGACTGGGACCCGCCTGAGGAGAAGATTGTCATCTGTGAGATCGCGGCGTGTCGTGGCAAGTTCTACTTCAACGGCATGTCGAACAGCCTCGGCGTCATCGACTTCTGCGGCGGCGCTCCGGTCTTCAGCTCCATTGCCATCGACGACAACTATGGGGTCAAGTGTGCTTGGGCTAAAGTTTTTATGTTGGAGTCTGATGATGAGCTCTACATGGTAAATTTGTTGTGCGCTGACCTCTCAAAACTGTACCATTGTGCCACCCTATACATGATGGAATTCTCCACACGACGGTGGCGCTGGGTGGACAATCTTGGTGGCCGCACATTCCTCTTGTCCATGTATGAATTTGGTGCCGTGTGCGAAGCAGGCGAGTCTGGTTTGCAGCAGAACTGTCTCTATTTCATGGATAATCCTCAACAAAAACTGTTGCATGTCTTCAGTGTAAAGGATGGAAGTGCTGAAGTACAGGAATTTGACGATGCTCCCGTGGCGTCGGACAAAGCATTCTGGATGCTTTCGACCGATCTATAGACTAGCCAAAACGAAACCACAAGCCTTGTTTCTTGTTTTTATTTTTGAGCTTAGTTTTAGTTGTCGCCAACCTCCAATTTTGGATATGTACCTATGTGACCAAATTACACAATGTAAGACCTTTTCTTTAGTGATGAAACTATATGCTATCAATTATTAGCGCCATCACAGATTTTGTTGTTGAATTGATTCTCAGATACATATGGGATACACTGATACTACTAGCAACGAATTAGGTTCTTATGGCTAGGAAGTATCATAGTAATATAGTTCAGTGCACCAAATGTCTTTTTTCGATTAAGACTTAATATAATGTTATGGATCACTGCTAGTATACAACCAAATTACAACATAAACTAATCGCAAAACTCTGAATGTCTCGAACAACCCTTAACTCTTTGCGCAAATAATGCACATATGACTTAAAGGATTGTCAAGAGATCAAAATAAAAGTAACTTTGTCTTCCAAAGTTATTCACATTAAGCATCCAACGAGGAGTACTGCCTTAACTCTTTTGCAAACATTTTGTGAACTTGCAAACAATTATTTTAAACTGTATGAACATAGAGAGATAAATATAGTTCGTAAAGAAAAATGTTCATAGAGATAAATAAATCAAAACACTCAAATAATTGTTCATGGATTGAAATAATGTCAGTCGTTCCGCAATATAAATTTTCGTAACAAAAAATATACCCCCTCCATCCACAAAAAGATGTCTCAACTTTGTCTAAAGTTGCATATATCTAGACATGTTTCCTGTATAGATACATGCAAATTTGGACAAAGTTGAGACATATTTTTATGGACGGAGAGAGTAATTACCAAAATAATTTTTCATATAATATAATTTAAAATATGAGATTTATATGAAAAAAAATTGTAGCTATGTTAATGGTTTTCCACCATATTTATGCGCTTCCGTTTTTTATGTGGTGAAATCAATATGCACATGAAGAAACTAGGAATTCAAGACTCAAAAGACCTGTACGTAACAGCACAAAAAACCAGAAAAACAAAACCTCATATCGTCCACTTCCAACGACCAAAATGGGCCGAGCCCACATAGCACACATACGTACGCCTACGCTCCATATTTGACGCTAAATTCTAAAACCGTCAGATAGGAGCTCCCGTGGTTAGATTCCGGCGGCAGCATCCGGGATTCTTTCCAGGCACGTTTTTTATCCATCTATTTAAGCTGCCCTCCGTCGGCCGTATGAAAGCACACCAGCCCCTGAAAAAAGAGAACAGCCAAAGATTTAGATTTATTCACGCCAAGCAACACATCCGAGGATCCAGATGTTTACTAGTTCGACGCCGCTGCCGTGCCTCGCCTTCCACAGCGTGGTGGATCGATCTACGGTACTGTTCAGCGCATCGGAGAAGAAGCCCATTGTCGGCGGCGACATTGGCGAGCTGGAGAACAAGATCATCTGCCCAACCACCTATGGATTCATGTTAGCCCGGGATCCGATCTCGCTGGCCACCTTCCTCTGGAGTCCCCAGAGTCGCGGCAAGATCGAGCTCCCGCCCTTGGGACTCGAGATCAAAGATGACCTGCTCGTAGAGTGCAACTGTCTGCTCTCCGACAAGCCGACCGCTCCGGACTGCGTCGTGCTCCTGGCCCAGCCCGACGCCCCCTTAATATGGTACTGTCATGTTGGGGATAGCCGGTGGACAAAACACGAGTACGACATAGGAACCCAGGCTCTTCCGGACTGGGATCCGCCGGAGGAGAAGGTGCTCATATGCCCGATCGCGGCGTGCCGCGGCAGGTTCTACTTCAACAGCCAGCTTACCACCGTTGGTGTGATTGATTTTTGCCCTGCACCCGTCTTCAGTTTCATCGCCATCGAAGATACCATCCACGCATCTTATGAAGGAGCTGGGGCTAGCGTGTTCTTGGTGGAATCAAACGATGAGCTCTACATGGTAGACCTGTGGTGCTCCCGCGATTTCAAAAAGCCATACACGGGTGCCAGCGTTCATAGGATGGATTTCTCCAAGCTACAATGGTGCAAAGTGGATGATCTTGGCGACCGCGTGTTCCTCTTGTCCCGCTATGAGTTTGGTGCCTCGCGCACTGGCAGCGAGGCCGGTTTGCAGCAGAACTGCGTCTATTCCATGGACGTTCGCTGTAATAGGTTGCAGGTCTTCAATGTAAAGGATGGAAGCATGGAAGTGCACACACTTGAGGATGCTCCGCGGTCGGATAGAGCATTCTGGGTGCTTCCTAGTGACTGATCTATGGAGTAGCAAAAGAAAGCACAAAGCTTCGTTTCATGTAATTTTCAGTTCTTTTCATCATTTCCTAATTTCGGATTTGTTACCTATGTGGCCAAATTATGCTATGTACTCCCTCCGTTCCAAATTAATTGACTTGTGTTTGTCCAAATACGGATGTATATATACTTGTTTAGTGTCTAGATACATTCGTGACTAGACAAATGCATGTCAAGTAATTGGAACGGAGGGAGTAAGAGGTATTTTTGGAGTGCTTGAACTATATGTTAGCTACCAGTATCCTATCTTAAGAGTGTGTATTACCTGTTATACCGTGATTTCATTTGCGAATGCTGGAAGAACTTTGCAGGGTTCTTATTCATGAAATACATCTTGTCTATTTGTCTAAATTGAAAATTGGGCTGGGGAGAATGTTACATACGAAATCTTTCCCCAAGTGAAAAACTGAAAACTTCCCATTGGCATCGGCATGACAAAACTAAATCAATGTGAGTTGTCGCATGTGCTACACGCTACAGGGAATCAGGGATATGGTGTTGGGATCCTCAGGATCAACTAGCCCAAGATTTGAACCACAGCAAAGATGAAATTAGAACAAGCGCACCTTAGGTCTTGTGGAATTGATGAAGACGACATCTGGGACTCCACTAAGTGAAACCCCTTACTTTTTCTTCTTCGGGACAGCTCCTAGAACGTGTAGGAGCTGCTGGTGGATGCCTTCCCATGGCTGCTGTGCGTGGCTATCGTGAGAGGGTTTCTTACTTCTCTCTTATCATTATCCCAAACAGGACACCCCTCTTTATATATGTGCACAGTGCCATGGGGGGACCCACCTTATGACTGGATATTTTGGTGCCCCCAATCAGGGCTCCTCCTTAAGTCGGTTTGTTAAAACAAACCAAGTTGGTTTTGCCAACTCTAGCTGAGTTTGGCCTTAAGATCAATCCAACATTCTCCCGCTTGGTCGTAAGGCTAAACTTATAAGCCCACTTATCAATAAAATGGCATACGAGATAAAAGGATTACTATGGTCAATTATATGTACCATAGAAACCCAGTTACTACAATATACCACCTCATCTCAAAATGGAACTTCTTTAACTTAAAGAGCTCCATCAACTTAAACTTAAGTGAAAACCTTATGAGCTCATCCCTTTGTTGAAACTTATACAGAGACAATAAATTTCAACGGTCAATTAAGTACCATCGAACTTATTGCCTACAGTACATCATTCCATCGAAGAAATGAACCCTCCTTATAATTGTGGGGAGATGGTGTTGCAATGGTCCCTTGAGTGCAGTTTGTTCTCTTATATATATATACTCATACGCGCGCGCTTGAAACGAGAACAAATATGATTTTGTTTTCAGAGTCATAATATGTCCCTTAATAATAGGCTGCCACATAAACTTAATGCCGGCATCATTAGAAGGCAAGCCTCTTAAATATGGTGCTCCACTCATAATATCTTAGTGTAATGCTTATACACACAGCACCCAAAAATTACTTTATATGTGTTCAACCATTATGCCTTAGATCTAATACTTATTTGTTGAACACCAAAAACTTAATTCATCAAGCCCTAGAGCATAATCGACTCTGGAATTAATCTTTCACAATGTCTGAGGTTTGGCAGGAACCTCTTGACATGCTAGACTGCACTCTTATATAATATGTCCCGGGATAAAATTTCTTAAGAAAATTCCTTATTCTTGAATTTATATGGATCAGGGACACAAATCCATATTTAAAGCATAGGGATTAGAAACATGCCACAACTTAATTTGTAATTTTAAGTGATGCTTCAAGAAATTTGGGTGAAGCCATTCCACAATATGGCTCCCCTTCAAAGGTGAAACTTTTGTGGATATAACTTATGTGAATTTTCACTCCTTGCATAAATACTTTAAAGACCCACAACTTGGTGGTCATTATGTTCTTTGAACACGAGCATGCAATCCCTTAGCGTGATATGTAACACGCATCATTATTTTAATGCTTATGCCATCTAGGCAAAAGCTTCTCTTAATACATCTTCCAGGGGTCCAATCCTGGACTTATATCTGCCACATATCCCGGTCACAAAATCCAAGGGCGCATAATAACTTTAGCATTAGTGACAACATGAGGGAAACATAAATTATCGCCCTTAAGGGAGTTAGTGTAAAACATTAGGATAAACTTAATACTCCCTTTTAATGGACCCATCTTAGTGAGTTTTAGAAACATAAGAACATCACTAAGATGAAAACTTATCAATCCCGAGAGAAAACCTCGGGCCTTATGCAATATCCCTATTACTCATAATTAACATAAGATTGGTCCTTATAAGATGCTTACTGTCTTAAAGACAATTGATCATCATCATTAATTCTTTATTCATAAAAGGAAAAACCTTATGAGGTTTCCACCTTCAAAATTTAAATTTGGTGATCACGTGTCACCTACCTCTCAAACTGCCAGTCAGTAGTCACATCATATATATCAACAAGTCTTTTGACGAGACATGTTGCTTCAACTTTAGATGGACCTTCCAAAAAATGGTCCTTAACTTTGTCAAGGTAATTCCTGGCAATCTGGGGTTTAGGAATATTTCCTCTCATGATATTCATGATAGAGCTTTAAATTCCCATGCAACGATAACATATTGACTGCGACTGGTCTTACTTAATTTTTCGAACGTCATACTCCATTTTTTTTGAACAATAATTCTCATTATCCTTGTTAGATAATTTAGGAGAATCATTATATGGAGACCAGCTTTTTAGCTTACTTAAGAAACATAGCACGATCTTATGCCATTACCATTAAAGGGCAATCTAATTACTCTTAATCATAAAGCTGCCCTTAAGAGATGGAAACATGAGAAAATTAACTTAATCGACCAAAAGGGCTATTGCCAAAAGTGTATTCATCAATATAAGCATAAGCACATCTTTCTTATTTATGTGGGAAGTTCAGTTCTCCCCCTCGAACTGTAGACCGAGCTATAGCTCAACATTTCGACGAACTTCAACTAATATTCCATCTTTAGTGAAAAGTCAGTATGCTAGTAGCATGAATCACATTATCGGAATGGAGGATAGAGAACTTAATTTATGGAAATCATCCATTAGCTTTAAACATTAGCCTCCAGACCTTCTTTAAGACTTTTCTTCAAAACTTTCTTATTTATGAGGCCATAATTATATTATGCGTATAGCATCTTTATCCAAAGTGTTACCCACTTTGTTATGGATATAAAATCCTTTGAGCTTAATTATAGTTCACTTTTGTGCTTTATTGTAGACGACATAATGAGATGAACTTAAAAGCTCCACAATTAAATCATGAGAATTTCATGATCAACATTATTTTATACTCCCTCCGATCCACTTTAATTGTCGTGGAAATAATCTAGGACATTACAGAATCATACTTTGCTTCCGACACTCTGTCGACCGGAGGTAGTAGTATTTTGAGAAGCTTCTTCAAATTACTTCTCCATTGATGCGAGGAAAACTTTATTATGAATGAATTAGGAAAATATTTTCCTAGATTCATACTGGCACACTCCCCCAGATCCTTACTGGGTTTCGCTCCCAATGAACGTTAATAGACAAGAAATCCATCGGATTCTCGTCAATACTTAAGTAATCAATATTTATTTAATGAGAGCTCATTATTTATGTATAGACTTCATTACTTATGACCTCATGAAACAATAATATGCTAATGGAATTAGCTCATTTTATATGAAGGTACAAAAACCAGCCAACCAACTTATGGCTGAATTATAAATTATTAGTAATAGGGATGTGATCACAAACTTGATAGTGATCATAATTTCTCTTGAGCACATAAATCTTTAGGGTATGACACATGTATCCAATCAACTTTGGTCAGAATGAATCTATCGTGTCACAACTTATCCCAATATAATAATTAAATCTCCAACCAAATTTTCCTTTGGTTCCATCTTAATTGGAGATGACTTAATTAGGGATAACTTAATTATCGTAAATTTTGAAAACTTCATAAGTTGGTTGCCCCGCAAACAAATCAGGGGCACTTAATAGCAGAAGCGTATCTGAGACATTGGTGTCCTTTAGCTTAATACCCTGAAGGTACTAAATGTCCGTAAGTCTTATGCATGCAATCTTTCCCAGATTAAACTTTATAAACTTCTTTTTGTTGATCTGATCCAAATCAGCTTTGGCCAGAAATAGATCAGAACAACAAAACTTTGCGAGCAAGTATTCGTTAATCAGCTTTGGCCAGAATAACAAACACATGTCATATTTACATTCTCTTAAACTTCTTTTACCGATCAAGCCCACATCAGCTTTGGCCAGAAATGGACAAAACTAGCAAAATATTGTGATTAGATACTTATCAATCAACTTTGGCCAGAATGAAAAGTATCGCCACACTTGAGTGAAATCCGGTCTCTATGCACTTCTTTTATTGAACTGGTCTATAGACAAGAACAATAAATTTTTGTAGTTATGTGTTCATCAATCAGCTTTGGCCAGAATGACAAACACAAACCACACTTTATTCAAATTAGAGACACATAAACAACTTTAGAGAGCATGCACAACTTAGGAACATAGACCTTATTGATGGACAATTAAACATGGCAATCCATGGTTTAATGAAATATAACCATGAAAGGTCAACTTTATGAATATTTATGTCCAAAACTTAAGTATATTTGAGATCAAAAGGCTTAATTTAAATCCTCCTACTAAGTTTTCTCACATCATCATAATCCCTTTAAAAGGGTGTCATAATTTTCAATACCTTCTTTAGGTACTTTAAGGAGGATTATGAAGGAGAGCATATTTAATATTCGACAAACTAGTGATCTCAAATTCCCTTCCAAGCAACATAATTGCTATCATTTAGTTACTCTATGCCGTTAATTCTCCCGACAGTGAGAGAGACATAAGATGCTGCGAAAAGAATCATATGCTTTAAGAAGCATCAATATCATGAACTAATTTTATTGATCGAACCCAAAACAACTTTAGCCAGAAATGGGTAAGAATCAATAAAATTTTGTGATCAAAATAACCACGATTAATTAAAATCCTCATAAACACCTTATTTTATCAATCCGGCTCACATCAGCTTTGGCCAGAAGCGACCCGGACCAATAAAATTTCATGGTCAAAATACCTGCCAATCAGCTTTGGCCAGAATGACACACATGCGCCATGCTTAATTTTGAGGATTGTTGACTTCTTTTGCAGCAAAAAATTATGGGATAATGATAGCAATAATAATAATCATGATAATTATAATGCCATAAAATAATTCACTAAGCATAATATAATGCATTAGAAGTAACTTAATGTGTCACTCAATTGCATAATGACATAACAAAACACCAAAGAATAACTTGGCACTAATAAGTATAATATTTCAAAACAAAAAATATTATTCTTAAACGATTATTCAATCTAGCCCTAAAACATAATTTATTTTAGCCCAATACTTACCAATCATTACCAGAAAAATATTTAGTAATTTCACTGAATTATTTCTGTCATAACAGAAAATTAAAGCCCATAAAACATAAGGTTAATTTGTGACAAAAATCCTTTGAGCTGGGATGAAAGTGGCCCAGCCCAGCTTACTACCTCGGATCCCTCCTGGGCCTCAGCCCATTACGCAGCGCCAGGAGCACCCGAGCCGTCGGATGCTATCCGATGGCCAGGAACGGATGCGTCTGGGACAAGCCCAGCGCACCACCCCGACACGGCGCCCCTCAGAAAACCCTAGCCCCATTTTATTCATTTCCCGTTCCTCTCTCCCTCTGCTCCCGACGGCGACGACGGCGCGCAGAGATGAACGGCGGCGGCGAGCACCGCGAGCGGAGGGAAACACTAGCGTCGACCAGGCCCTCTCGCCGGAGCTGCGTGTGGCATTGGCTTGCGCGCACCTCCGTCGAGCGGCTCTGGACGGCGACCTTTGCATGGCGACGGCGCGCGAGCGGGCGTCCCCGCGTCAGCGTCGACGACCAGCGCCAAGTCCAGCACCGTAGCGGGCTTCAGCAGCGACAAGCGCGTGAGAAGGCACCGCCACGGTCCGGTGCGGCAGACGGCAAGGTCGCTCGGGTTCGGGGCCGAGCAGACCTGCCTGCATAAGTGATGGCTCCGACGCCGCCGTGGCCAGCGACGACGACGAGGCCCATAAGGTAAAATCCGCCGCCATTAGTTCATTAGCCTAGGGTTAGGGTTCCTCCAAATTTGGGGAATTTCATGATTTAGGTTCGGTAATTGGGGATTTCGTTAGGATTTGCATTAATTGAATCAATCCCCACTTAATCCGAAGCCTCAGCTTAATACCAGAGGGTGAATCAAAGGAATTTCAGTTCTAGGGTTTCAAATTTTGGGGATTTTGCTTAAAAGCTTACTAAAAAACATCAATCCCCCTTTTAACTTCATCAATTGCAAACCCTAGAACCGTAACTTAATTCATAGGGCTAAAATAGCTTAGATGTGCAATAAAATTGCACCTTATAGGGCTAAACTGAACCTTAACTTAGCCTAAGAACATAAATAACTTCGAGCAGGAAAAGAACATGATTTATTCAAGCAAAAGCTTGAACTTAGGCAGTAGAAGAACTTCAGCACGCTCAAGCAGGGGGTTTGAACTTAAATAAGGGCTCAATCTTAGAGCTAGACAGCTCTGATACCATTGTTGGGATCCTCAGGATCAACTAGCCCAAGATTTGAACCACAGCAAAGATGAAATTAGAACAAGCGCACCTTAGGTCTTGTGGAATTGATGAAGACGACATCTGGGACTCCACTAAGTGAAACCCCTTACTTTTTCTTCTTCGGGACATCTCCTAGAATGTGTAGGAGCTGCTGGTGGATGCCTTCCCATGGCTGCTGTGCGTGGCTGGATTGGGCAGCTTGGGGCTATCGTGAGAGGGTTTCTTACTTCTCTCTTATCATTATCCCAAACAGGACACCCCTCTTTATATATGTGCACAGTGCCATGGGGGGACCCACCTTATGACTGGATATTTTGGTGCCCCAATCAGGGCTCCTCCTTAAGTCGGTTTGTTAAAACAAACCAAGTTGGTTTTGCCAACTCTAGCTGAGTTTGGCCTTAAGATCAATCCAACATATGGAAGATATGGGAGTGCTGGTCCAGGAACAATATGCCCTACCAATATCCTTTCTTAAGATTGTGTGTTACATTACCTTTGGGAATTCAGGAAGAACTTTGCAGCTTTCTTGTTCACGAAATCCATCTGGTCTACTCCCTTATCAATAGTGTACATTTCCTTTGGGAATTCAGGAAGAACTTTGCAGCTTTCTTGTTCACGAAATCCATCTGGTCTACTCCCTTATAAATAGATTATCAATTTGACCAACGTAATACAGGATATAGATTGCTAATATATACCATAAAAAACTATGTTCTATTTTCAAATGGTATTAATTATGGGAGAGGTGTCTTGACTCCCGGGGACATATGCACTCTTTTTTTAATGCATTTTAAATGTATTTCGAAATGTTAAAAAATTACAAAAAAAATGTTTGCGCATATATCATAACATCCTATGTGTTCATGAAGTCATTAACCGATAATTTTTGTGACTTGTGTAATGAAGACAATGCTTGCTGCTAAAATAAGCGAGACACATTTTTATCTCTTTTACACAGCCCACAAAACTTATCGGTTTTCCACGAAACAATTTTGTGAACACATAGAATGTGAATATGTATCCATGAACTTTTACTTTCAAATTTTTTCGATACTTCAAGTGGGTTTCACATTATTTTTGTGTTAATTTAGATGATTTAGGTAATTGGTGATCAAGAGATATGTGCATGACTTATAAACCGAACCAGATGGAGTATTGGTACTGAACTGAAAGTTGGCTTGGAGACGATCTTAAATACGAAATCCTGTTCCCAGGTGAAAAATTCCCATTGGCATCGGAACGAAAAAAAACAAATCACTGTGGGTTGTCCGATGTGCTACACGGAATGGGAATCAGGGATATGGTCACTATTTTACTCTTTGCAGAAGTAGTTCTTCTAGTGGTTTTCAGTCATCCATGAATTCTGAACGTCTGTGAAATTTGGTTTGATGGTTTCGTCTAATGGAACCGGTCAACCGGGGAGAGCCATCTTTAAAAATCTACGGCCTGTAGATGTTGCTAATTGTGATTACTGACAGTCTTTTCTTTTCACTTTTAGAAAGCATCATTCCACATGTCCACTTC
The DNA here is from genome assembly GCA_947311845.1 of Poa pratensis. Taxonomy (NCBI): domain Eukaryota; kingdom Viridiplantae; phylum Streptophyta; class Magnoliopsida; order Poales; family Poaceae; genus Poa; species Poa pratensis. The sequence continues at coordinate 46,669,954 of CAMZMU010000060.1, forward strand.
ATTAACACTTGCGTGAGAGCCTGACAAAATCAGCAGAGACCTTTTTGACATTGAGAAAAAATGAATCGGAATTATTACTGACTAGTGTGAGCATCGACTCTGCTTAAACATGAGCCAGCGGTTGGCGAGATCGAACTCCCAGAGGTGCTCCTGCTGCAAGATGTTGCCGATCACTGATACCCCAGGCCACGCGCCCTCCTGCAGCCCGATGCACTTCACGCCAGGCGCCGCGTCGATCACGTAGCTCTTCGCCGGCGGCGCCAGCCTCGCCGACCCGGCGAACCGTACCTCCAGCCTCGGGACGGCCGGCGGCGTGCTCGACGCCGTCCAGTTGTAGCAGTACTCGAACGGGTCCATGCTCACCCGCGGCACTCGCGCCAGCTGCTTGCTCAGCGCTGCCACCACCGCATTGTACGCCGGGGTTGCGAGGATCGTCAGGCTCGTCCCGGAGTCCAGGATCGCGCCGCCGTTCTTAGTGACGTCCCACACCTCGGACGGGATGTCGAGGGCCTCCCCGGCAACGGAGACGGCGTCCACCGTCACGGCGTAGAACGGGGCCATCCGCGCGTCAAGCAGCAGCGGTGTCCGCGACGACGGGGCCGCCGGCGCCGGCGAGAGCGCGCCGCCGTGGGTGTCAGAGTCCTCGTCGGCCGGGCCAAAGGTGAGGTAGCTGGTGGCGTTGCGCGGGGCGAGGTGGTCGACGAGGCAGTAGGAGAAGCGGCCCCGAAGCGCGCAGCGGCGCGGGACGCGAAGGAGATGTTGCTGTTGCCCAGGCTGAGCACGCCGTCGGATGCCTGGAAGCTCTCGCCCTCGTACGAGGTGGTGCATCCCAGCACCACCTCCTGCAGCTTCGCCTTCCTGTCCGCGCCGCTGCCGCCGGACAGCGCCACCGTCGCCGAGTCCGTGCCAACTACACCACGCGCCGACGAGTTGTCCTTGTACCTGCAACGTCACTTGACAGTTCGTTAGGATCGGTTCGGTTGGTTGGGCGAGTAGTTGGCAGTTGGCACATGCATGCAGAGATTCGAGCAAAAGACACTCAAAAAAATGCAACTGATCATGAGATGATTCTTTCACTCCAGCTATGACACGCTGTTGTGTTCGCCAGATCGCCTAATGTTTTCATTAAGCTTAAATCGTACTCTGAACTTAGAAGTGATAGTGGCACGACTTGGGGGCCGCGACTTTGGGAAGGACCAGAACGAGCTTGCAAGTTACTCTATCTTCTTTTCTCAAGAAAGCAGCTGTGACCATCTTCTACGTGGTGTGTAACAGAATCATTTAACAGATAAGCCATGTCTTATTCATGAACTGTAAAAACAGAGAGAATCCAAGAGGTGGACCTAAGTACAGTAGAGTACTGCATGATCATCCTAGCTCAACACAAATCTGTAGCCAGTTGACCGAGTCTGTTTTCGGCAAACAACAATAATGTCAATTAGCCCCATGAAGCTACCTGTAGTTTGCCAGAAGAATTCATGTTATATGATCTGTACACCCAAATTACACGAGCTGGTACTGTTATATACTCTGTACAAGTCCATAGTGGTACGCTTCTCTTAAACATTTTTTAGCACGATCAGAACAGCAGATCAATTGACGTAGCCATTACCTGTAAAGCAGGTGCTAAAGGGATGGACGACAGATAGATATCATAGCCAAAAGCTGGGTGGGATAAGGTGAACATGGCAAGATTCAGAGCGTGTTTGCATGAACGTTCACTCGCAACATGCTAGTCAACTACTCCTAGTAGTACAATGTGCTACCAGTCTACCACTAGTAGTAATATACTATGACAGCAACAGTACCGAGGATTGTAAAGAACAATTAGCAGAAGCAACAACAGCGGTTGAGGACAGAGTACTGTTTCTGAATTTCTATTTGTCTCAGCCAACCACGCTGACTAGCCATGCCTGTGTTTTGCAGGCGCACATATATAGCACGCCTCACTAAAATTGTAGTACTAACTCATAACGAGGTCAAGCTGTACATGACACGCTGTAGCGTTCTGACAGATTGTGTGATGCTTGAAAGCTCAAACCGTACTCTGAACTTAGAGCATGCTAAGGACAGATCGACATGCATGCTAGAGCATGTACTAGAAGCAGGATTGGATATAGGAGGAACATGTCCAAGATTCATATACGGTAGTGTCTACATCCTTAAGCTCCGACGCACGTACTTGCACACTACATCGATCCTGAATAAACAAGCTGCAAAGTGGTACATTTCCCTAATCACTTCAGCTAAGCATTGACATAGAAACTACCTACCCATAAAAAAAAAGACATAGAAATTACCTGTAAAGCAGGTACTAAAGCGATTGGTCGGACAAGATGAACATGGCCAAGATTCAGATAGTGTCTACTTCTAGTACGAGCTAGTCAACCTGAGGGCACTATACCACTTGTAGTAAGGATTAACGACAGGGAGAACAAATGAACAATTGACAGAGAGATTGGCATCATGAGGAATTGAGGACAGAGGAGGACTAGTGCATCTCCTCTGAACTTTTAATCAAATCGGCACATGGCGCGCCACCCTAGCGTCCCTACCCGCTCTGGCTGGACCGGCCCGACCCACCGTTCGGCGCACCGGCGGCAAGTTGCTCCCCGTTTTTATACTCACGACGACAGCGCATTGGCGCTAGTATGCTGTGTGCGCCGCCGCCTAACCGAGACGACGACGTGCGCGCGGCGTTTCACGAGGGGCTCGAAGCCGAGAGCGCGCGAGCACTCCCACGCAGCGTGGCTCCAAATCTGGCGCGCGCGACAAGGTGGCGGGCGCGGCCGTCTGACGGACGCCACCGATTTAATACGGAGACCACCACCCACCCCGACATTTCACGCGCCATTTTATCTGTCCAGTTCGGAGGAGCAAAGTTGAACCTGTCGAGTTGGTGAAATCCAATGCACTCTGAAACAGAAGCTAGTAGGAAGATCGACGCGATTGGGGTTTGGTCCCGTTCGGACATGCGAGCAATAAATGCCCGCAACGGACGCCGCAAAAGCCGAGGCAGACATGGCGGAAGCCGGGGCTCCCCGGAATGAATGCTGCGCTCGCTCTGCTACGGCCGGCGACAGCACCACGGCCGCACACAAGAAGGCAGGTCGACAGAATTGATGGCCACCCCTACCCACCAGCAAGGCCAGGCAGCACTTACTACGTACCCAGAACCACCGTGTCGCATCGCATGCAAGATCTACGGTACTGCCGGCGAGTAACCGAGGAGAACTGGAGCAAGAATGAGATTTGCAATGGCGGCACTGCACTGTACTAACCTGTAGTCGTAGGAGCAGGGCGCGGGCGGCGTGCTGCCGGCAGAGCAGTTGGCGAGGGAGAAGGGGACGTATGACGTGCAGGTGTCGGACGAGCACGGGATGGGCGCCCACGACCTGGAGTCCGTCGGCCGGAACACGCGCGACCCCGAAGGCGCCGGAGACGGAGACTCGGCAGGCGAGGCGCCGCGGCACTTGACCCAGGTGAGGTCGCTGCCGGTGTCGGCGACGAGCACGAAGGGCTGCGCGGGGGTGCCCACGCGGAGCCGCACGAAGTACTGCCCGGTGCCCGTGTACGCGCCCGACGTCAGCGGCATCGCGAACGCCGACGACTCGGGCGAGGTCGTCGCGAGCCTGGCGGAGATGTGGGCGTGGCGGTGCCGGTCGTCCAGCGCGCGCTCGGCGAGCGACGCGTCGGGAAAGGCCGGGTGCAGCCGGAGCCGCGTCGAGGACCTGCTGATCCCCAGCCGGTGCCTGTGCTGGTGCCGGTGCGCCCCGCCCGAGGCCACGAATGCGAGGCACAGGGCGAGCACGAGCATGCCAACTCGCGCCATTGCTGCCTTCCGCTTCACGCGGCTAGCTATAGCGGCGACAATGGCAGGACGTAGTGCGAGCGGGGGCAGAGCTTGGTGGCTGGCGGCCCCTGCTTTTTGGCAGTGTCAGGCAACGGCGACGCCGGGAGACGGCTTTTATAAAGCCGCCTCTGCTCTGCATAGATGGATGGATATTAACTCGTTGATTGCCTGCCTGCCAGACTCGGTTCCATCGCGGGCCTGAGAATGATTTCCTGCCCGGATTGGGTTGGACCCGTTTGAACTAGTGTGCCACTTGCCACAAGTACTAGGAGACAGCGTCTGAAATTAGGCAACAGGATAGAATGTTACCAACACAAATTAACTGTGTGATCAGGGAGATTTGGCATGGAGTAATTACGGTGGTGCGATTTGCAGTAATAATCTGCTGCATCCTCTTTTAGCAGTAGGTTTTGATTATGTGATTGGTACGGGCCATATATACTGTATATGCTATGGTTGATGTCAGTAGAGATCACGCATTCCGATAAAAAAAAGTAGAGATCACTCATAGACCCAGGAATCCTTGGTTGCCGAGGCGTGGGTCCAAAATTATGTGATTGGTACTAGCTCCGATCGATTCTCTCCGATGAACCCCAAAACCAACCCACACACGTAGGATCCTACGTGCGTGCCAGAAATTCACTTTGGAGCTCGGGCTCATATGCTCTCATTTTTTCGACAAAATTTAGCAAATTGAAAACTTATCAAAAAATTCCGAAAAAAATCATGCATGTACCTGACCATGTTGCGCACCACCACGATTTGTTTCGCGCCGAAATGACTTTGTATGCGCCCTGTACAAAAATGACAAATTTCCTGTCAGATTTGAGATTCAAAATTTGAATTTTCTGACAGGAAATTTGTCATTTTTGTACAGGGCGCATACGATGTCATATCTGCGCGAAAAAAATCATGGTGGTGCGCAACATGGTCAGGTACATGCATGATTTTTTTCGGAATTTTTTGATAAGTTTTCAATTTTCTAAATTTTGTCGAATATACCGGGAGCATATGCTCCCGGGAGCCAAAACGCGTGCGCCCGTGCCGGACAGCGAATCTCTGGCCTGACCGTGTGTCGAGTGTGGACTCGTGTTCGCCACGTGGCAGCTGGTCGATACACACGTTTCCTTCAGCTGACTAGATGGGTACAGAGAGGAACAGGTGGCCAGCGTGTCACATCACCAGGTGACACGTCTGCATGCATATACGCGCTCGATCGCTTGGTCACGGCACGGCTCATGTAATTTTCGCTTCAGCCTCGCCGTAGTCAAAGGGCGGCTCGCTCGCGTGCCGGCCCGGCGCTCTATCGGCGGCGGTGGTCGCCGGATTCGACAAACATGTCGGCCGTGCCGGAGCCGTACACGTAAAACGTTGCCTCTCCACAAACGTAATCCGTGCGAGGTCGTGGCCGGTCGCCGCGTCGATCGTGCGTTTGTACGAAACCATGGCGTCATGCATGATCTCATGCACATACGTATATAAGGGCATGTATAATGGTTGAGAAGACATGTATTCTCTTAGCCGTCCACGTCATTTATAGAAGGTAAAATTATAAGTTGTACAATGCACTATCTCTTATTACCATCTCTAACAATAAATGAGAATTAATTATATTTTAGTAGGAAATCGTAGTTCTAATAAGGGAAGACAAATCGTATAATGGTAAAACTAGCCTTCTCTTATTTCGAAAGAGATTATCTCTTAGCTAAGGGAAGTCAACCTCCTCTTTCTCCATTCTCTCTCCGCCAACTAGATAATTATCTTACGTGTCAACGCTAAGAGAAGGTTGGCGTCACCCCATTGTACATGCCCTAATAAGTTGGAGCTTTCTCTGCCACGGCCGGGGGATGGATGGTACCAAAGTCCACTGCTCAAGTCCAAATTTGGGGCACCGGCCCGAGTTTCAGTTACTCGCCATTTCTACAACAAAAAATATTTAAAAGTTTTTTTTAAAGTTAAAAAATCATGCATGTTCCCAATGATATCCTACAAATGTGTACAATCTCAATACAAAATACTTTACATCGTGAACTACACAAAAAGGCCAATATACATATCTAAGTATAGTGAACATGTGTATTGTTTCAAATCTCTAACCTTTGTCATTGTTGTGTAGCCCATAGTACAAAACGTTTCCGACTGTGATTTTACACGCAATACGCGATTTTTTTCAGATTTATTAAAACTTTTAAACATATTGTTAAATTTTACAAAATAGTGGGATCACCGAAACTTGGAAGGACTTTCCGGTATTGCTCCTCCTAGTTAGTAGTACTATACTACTTGTACGTACGGACCGATAAGTGCCGACTGGCACTGGATCTGCCTGCCTAATCGCGCTAACCAGACTGCAGTATTAGGCGAGCTCCAGCATGCTACGTGTACTCGTAGTCGTAGCGAGATGATCCCGTGATTAAACTTAGAGCACTAAAACTAGCGAGCTGGCTGGGATACCCTGATCGATCGATCGATGGACAAATAAAATAAAGGTCAGGAGACATCTGAACATGTATGGCCAGCTTAGCTAGACAGCACCTTACAGTTAGCAGCAGGCAAGCTCATGCAGGATCGAGTGTGGAGATATATATTTGAGCGCGTGCATGCAGGGGCCGCTCTACGCATGATTGTGTCGACGAAGATACAATCCTGCTCTGATATCTCCCGCATGACCAACGATCGTACGGCGGGCGTGCGCACCCGCAGCCATGGTGATTAACTTGATTCTGCAACTGCAAGCGATACATTGCTTATCCCAAACGATCTGAGGCTTGCATGGTCAGGTGGGGCTCGTCAATCCTCACGACAGCCGGATAGCCTTGTTGTGTTTTAAGAGAAGGCTTTATCCCTTTTTATCATGGATTCCTCTAACAGCGTCTCTAAGTCTGTCCGGCCGGGCCTGGATTGCAATTTGGTGGCTGCTTTCTCGTACGTTCGTCGCTGCATGCGCTCATCTATCTACCTGGCTTATATATGATCACTCTTCCGTTTCATCATTGGCTGAACTCCATGCACCGATCAATCCTCATAATTTGCTTTCCACTCCACCAATTAAGCTGATTGAGATTTCTACGTCTCATCGTTCATGGAATAATCCTAAGAGCTCACTGCATGTCTTGAGCATTTTCTCTCGGCCATCGTTCATGCTTCGAAGCTGTACCGCAGTGCCGGCTTGCTTTACGAATTTAGACAGTTCGCAGGTCCTTATTCCCAGCTGCACTACGCACACAACATGTTTATCATTCGCTGCAAGTTCCGAGACTCAAATTGCCACGATCGATCGACAAGTTGGAGGCAATGGCCCTCTCTGACTGCAGATGAGATGATGGATTGGAAGGGAACGCACATGCGGCGCCTAATATTCTGTCAAGTAACATGGCGATGCATGAGGAAGAAAAAAGGAGGTTGGGAGAGCGAGCAGTAGTAGGAGAGGCCCCCGCCGGCGGGCGGGCACTAGCTCGGCCATTTCTTCTTCGTTTCCAGCGAATCATCCATTGACTGCATGCAGAGACCCACATGTTTGGTATATACAGTGTGGATCGATGCTAGAACAGGAGGTGTTGTGATTCTGATTAGACAGGGGACAATGCTTAATTATTTGCTGCAGAACCCCACGAAGAAGAATATGTATCGGTGTGGTGAGTTAAGCTAAACTATATAACCTGAAAGATGTTTGCCTCATTGCCTGGCGGATGATGCACACTCTTGATCTTAGTTTGTCACATGGTAGGTGACTAGTACAGACAGCAGAGTAGGGTGGAGACACACACACAGTCTTATCTCCGTGGAATCCAAGAGAAGACGGACAAAGAGAAGTCGATATCGACATCAGGACGTGTATATATAGAAGTACTCCCTCCGTCCTAAAATAAGTGTCTCAAAGTTGTACAAAAATGAATGTATCTATACTTGTTTCATGCCTAGATACATCTATTTTTTTGACAAATCTAAGACAGTTATTTTGGGACGGAGGGAGTACTTATTATTCTAGCACCAAGATGATCATGACATGAAGTGTCTCAGTTGGTAGGTACCATGATACATTTTATTATGGTAAGAGCATCTGCTTTGCTAGCCTTCCTATAATAGGATTCCTAAACTAGAGTGGCAAGATTTGAGCTCACACGTTATTTTAGGCATATGTAGTTCGAATCACTCAATAATAAATTTATTGTAAAATAAAACCCGAAGAATGGGAAACAGATAGTACATACTTGTTACAACACAATGTTCATTGATGAAACACAAACCGAATGAAAGCAAATAACAAAGTCTGTAGAAACTGAATAAGAAAACATGGCAAAGCAAGTATTTTGTTGACAACTCTACTTCCACCGCTCTTCAATGAGATCAATTATCGTCATGCCACTCATGCTCGATGATCACATTGTGCAAGATCACACAAGTCATCATGATTCTTCCCAAAGTTTTTTTATCCCAAAACCGAGCCAGACCATGCATAATAGCAAACTGGGATAGGAAAATCCCAAATGTCCTCTGCACATCCTTTCTAGCTGCAGTTTGAGTACTATGAAAATGAGATTCTTTATTACCTTGGGGATTTGGACTTGGCTTGCCAAACGTTGCCCATTGTGGGTATATCTCATCGGCAATATAGTAACCATTGTTGTACTTGTGTCCATTTTTTTAGATAAGGAAGTACTTGTGTCCATTGAGCTCAAACTCCACCTCTGGTGATTCTCCCACGGCCAAGCTTGCAAAAAGAGGCGGTCGATTGAGCACATATATATCATTGCAAGCTCTGTGCATGCCGAAAGATGCATGCCATATCCATGTCTCCTCATCTGCAACAACTTCGAGTAAGATGGTTGGATCTATGACATGGCCAGTGAACTATCCATGCCATGTCGCATGGCAGTTCTTCCACCTTCTGTGCATACAATAAATGAAACTGAGCATCCCTGGAAACCTCCTTGCGACATTCATCTACAAAAGCCTCTTCGTGTCTTCAACATTAATTGGGTGCTCTCAAGTACCGTTCGCCAAAGCACTTGACAATTATCTTCGCAAAGCGCCTCAAAACACAAGACGATCGTGCTCTCAGTGGCCATCCACCAAATTTGCTGGGATTCCATAGGCCATAATGCGTTGTGCCGCTCATCTTCTACAAAGTTTTGTGACCAAGCAAGATTGTGCACTTCCTTTTTTGCTCGACAAGTTGTCTTTGATCACGTTCAAAATGTGGATGAACAAATCTGTGCCCATACAAAATCGCATTTGAAAGTATCATTCGGGATACACCCAAGGCGAATCTGAAACTCCAAAGTAATTCAACATAATATTTTGGTGGGCTTCCTGCCTCCTCTTACTAAGCACTTCACGGCCAACAACTGAACCCCCATGTTTCGGTCTCTTGTTCCTCTCCATCTCCATCATCATAAGAAATACGAGGTCATCATCTTCATCCTATTCATTCTCTTCCTCTGACGACGAAAGTACTTTCAAATTTGTGTACACCTATATACTAACTTGCACCAAAATCAACAAAAAAAAAGCGTACCTTCTGGACAATTCGCCGGATACGTCGCGGTGGATCAGAGGCGAAGAGTGGCAAGAGTGGAAATCAGCGGCGGGAGGGCTTCAGACGACAACGAGGGGCACATGAGGAGCTGACGGTGTGTGTCTTCACCTTATGATCTTCAGATGACAAGCAAGTGAAAAAAAATGTCGAGGAAGCTGGAATCAAGTAGGGTGCCATGTGTGTTTGTACCTTGTAATGTCTACGCTGAACTTCTATTCTTATAGACTCTGTTCGGCCTCTGAGCGCATAAATTTGTACAACAACAACACTTTCATTTTAAGTTGATGACCCAAGATATTATGATAAATTTGTAGGTTGAAAGTAATCCCTCTCAAGAGACTCTTCAATCACGATACAAGAAGTATCTTGTGTCCCCAACACATTTAATACAATGGTTAATTATCGTTCGAGCGTGGACCTTGATGCACAACTTTGTTGCACCTACTTTTGCCGAGCGCGGACGATGAGTCTGGGCCCCCACGTTGGTGGCTAGATGGCAAACGACGACGAGGCTTACCTTAGCGAGCCACCTCTTCCCGACGTCTACACTAGATTAGGGCCAGTTTAAATTTTAGTTTTAGTTTAAATTTCCTTGTAATTTAGCTAGTTTCGGTGAAAATGGCTTTTTTAAAACTTTTGCGAATTTTCAAAAAAACTTGGAGGGAGGGGGCGCCGGTGGGGGCAGGCACCACCCCCCCCCCCCCCCCCCACACACACACCACCACCACCCGTTGTGTCGGGCATGTGTCCGACACTCCCCCCCTACCCCACCCCCATCAATAACAGAAACATTTTGGGCTATGCCGCACAAATTTTCGGGGATGCCGTTGGAGATGCTCTTACTTCAACTAAATCTCATGATTTGTACATCTTCCTCCTAAACGAAAAGGAAGCTCACAGTAAGAGAATCGCTAGCGAGAACAGCTTTCGAATACAGTCATATGTGGGCATGACGCAACAAGTTTAAACCCATGTTGGCATTACAAAAATTCTGGAGGTCCATGCCATTTCAGTCATCCTCGACTTTTTTGTCAACCTGAAAACGTCAAGGATATCTAAAATGCCATGGCCATCTAGACCGGCTCAGCCAGGGCCAATCATCCATGACCTTTTGGGGTGTCAAGAATGGTGACACGTAGCAGACGACGGCCTAAAAGCCGTTAGTGGCTTTTGCTGACATCACGTTTGGTAACATATGTTGTTCTATGCAGACGTCACCTGGGCCAATGCCATATGGACCACTGTTCCAGTTTTTAGGGTCAATTAATTGCGACAATCAGCTAATTTTTTATTCCATTTATACTTGGTCCACAAAAAGAATTCAATTGATTTAATTAAAAAATTATATGTTCTGAATATTCACACCACATATTCACAAATACATAAGTTACAGCCCTTAATTACACAGAATTATAACCCAAGACTAATTAAGTATACGGATTCAGGAAGAGGAACAGCCAGATTCTCGGCCATCGAACGCACTGCGACGGCGTTCATCTCTCGCCTCATCCTCCTTATGTCAGGTGAGTTTGAACTTTCGTTTAGTGGATTTTTGGAAGCCAGGCTACATGGAACCCTTTTTTCCAAAATTCGAAAACGACATTTTTAAGTTTCAAAAAACACAAAAAAAATTACCGGATGTAGATACTCTAGATCTACAATCGTGCAAATTTTCAAGTATAAAATCGTTGTACTTTGGCCTGTACAAAAAACACAAATCGGACAAAAAATTTAAAAAAAATGAAACAGGGTATTATTCACCACCCAGATCCATTCGTTTGTCTTTTTTTGTGTAACCCAAAATACAATGACTTTGGAGTTGAAAATTTGCACGATTATAGATCTAGATAATATCTACACCCGAGAATTTTTCATGATTTTTGGAAACATAAAAATGTCAATTTTGAACTTTTGAAAAAACGAGCTCCATGTAGCTCGGGCTCCATTTTAGGTTTTCGTTCTGTTTTGACATAGATATAGCTGAGCGAAACTATAATACACAGTTTACCAGTTGGGGAATAGTTGCAAATTGCATCCATACTTCCGTAGCTTTTGAGAAATATTAGTGTTCGGCCCAGAGTTCTGGTTTATTGATCATTAAATAGATTGAAAAATCGTGTTGTAGCTGCTCGTTTATATCCATACTCGTGGCACATAAATTCAATTCCTGTTCATTATAAATCTATTAAAATGACTATAGATCCTGAAACAGTTGATAAAATGCTGGAGGCTAACGATATATGTAGGGGTAGATACGAAAGGCTCCTAGCTGAAAGAAAGTGGGGAATTATTAATTAGTAATCTATTAAATTGAGTAGCCAATGAGCAGAATTAAAAGCAGGCTCGGAATATATTATGAATCACCAGTTAAGCTGTTTATTAGAAGACTAACGCGCGGGTATGAAATCCCTTTTGTTCAGTGCGATGCTAGCCAAGGAACGGCGAGAGACCATCCCAGACGGGCCCTTCCAGTTACAACCCATCAGTGACTACTCTACGATAACAACGCTGTCAACAGCATGCAAAATCCACGGTGACACATTGTGTGGAGCACGGACATGAACACAAGAATCCTCCTAGATTACCTCGTCAGCATCAAGTGCCCCAGCGTGCAAGAGATGCAAGGTTAGTGAGCGCCCTGTCTGAAACTCTGAATTGATGCAGCAGCTATCACGCATTTTAAATATTCAGCAGACTGGCTGCAAAATATACTAAATCTTAATCTCTTTCACTTGATGCTTCGCCATTTTTTGATTTTTTTTATTCGTATCTGACGTTATTATTTTAGTTGAGTTTTTCTTCCTTCTGTAATCTGTCAGATAAGTTTCTGCAAGATTCGGTTTGCTATGTGGAGATTCCAGATCAAAGCTACTCTGTTCAATGCACTAACAGTGCAATAGAAAATAGTTGATCTACTACTATTTTCCTTTGCGTTTACTTCAAATGCACCTACAGTGCTTTCGGTTTTGTGGGTCAGCTAGAGATGATTACTGGGTATGTCTAATGTTGCATCTCAAGAACATGGCACGATTCTGTAGCACCCTCTCTTCCTTGCACTCTTATCTGCATGCACTATAATTATGGATGTGCAATTGGAGCAATCATCATCTAATATTTAGAAAATTAGTCTTTCTGGTTGCACGGTAATACTCTATTTTGTTTGTAGTACTATGCATTGGATAAATTTATGCAGCATGTTATGTTGCTCTAATGCCCATTGTTGGTAAATGGTTTAACTCCGTTCCATAACTCTTCTCATGGTTTGAACTATAACCACGACAAGAATTATGGAACAGAGTGAGTATTTGATTCAAGTTTTCAGGCTTCGGTCAAGAAGTGTGCCCAAATTAGTTTGTGCTAATGAAATACAAGAAAATATGTCAGCCTTGACTTCTTACAAGTCAACAAATATGTTGTTGGAGTACACCAAACTAGTCTAGTTGGGTCCTTGTGCAAAGGGATAATTTTGCAAATACTAATACAACTGTTTTACATGGGGGCTGACTTGCCAGGGAACTTTTCATATTACTTACAACAAATCATGTAAATATATCTGTTTTCTGTCTGTTCTGACTTAACTCTTTTTTCCTCATAAGATTGACAATGACTTTTTGGAAAAAAAATATCAGTTTGAATGTGGTGTCACAGTTAAAACTCCTGTGGTGATAAACTGTAACTGAATTATCACAAATCAATGATTTAGCAACACTGAATCCCATCTTTGTCTACATAAATTTCACATACGGGTTTATTTTAGTCAGTATAGCTACAAATTACTACAGTCACAAAACCAACATTTTATAGAGGTGTGTTGAAAGTGCACGTGTACTAGTATAGGAAACACGGCAGTTCACCAAAACGCAGCAATGCTTTGCATCAGACTACTACTACTACTACAGTAGTACAATAAATCTCATGTCTCGAAGCATTCAAGAATGAAAGGTGAACTTCCCATTTTCCATTGGAGCTTCTTGCTGCTCCACATCAGCCTTCAATTCAGCTTATACCTGCCAAAAACTGGAGATTTATTACTGTTCTGTATATTCAATCACAATAAGCAGAGTTACTGTTCTGTATATTCGATCACAACATGCAGCAAGATAGCACAAGTATATGTCAAATCCCGGCTGTTACATTTCTTACCATTAATTGTTTCCATGCTGACTGACAGAGATAGACAGTATTCTTAGATCAAAATAGCACAGGATAATATCACACTATTTACAAATAAATCAGAAAAGATGCTTATCACAGGAAGCAAAGTCGGCCAACCATGCTGGCTCCGCATCTATGTGCTAATGTGCAGATAAAGGATTCACCAGCATAGATCTAAAAATAGTGTGATAAATCAGAAAATATGCTTATCACAGGACCTTCAGGAACAATAAATCCATATGGTTGCAAGCATCTTCAGGAACAATAAATTATATCTTTCATTTGACCTATTCTGTTAACACAGACTGGTTTAGCAAAGTAACTAAACATGATCCAATTCTGTTAACAAGGGGACTTTTATGCACAAACTGTAACTACTTTTGGTTCCTCTTCAGGAATGACTGCAATCCGATAATTACACTTCATCTTCTGATATTAGATCTGACATGAGTAATCATATAACCAATAAACTGCAAGCATTCTCCAACATGCATCACACATATATTCTACCATGACGAGACCTCATATGCAAGTAAAAAGTTCTAGAAGAATGAAATTACCCTGAGGCGCTGGGAAGAGGACGGATGGTCTGTTCTGCTCTTACTTGGGCACCTCGGTGAGTAGCAAGTTGTAGGTGGCCTGGTCGAAAAACACTGCAATTCCACCTCCTTTTGCTTCCCCTTGCTCTTGTTCTGAAACCAGCCACACAAACTCCATGAAAAGCCGTTAAAGAGAGGAGCAATGATATACAATCAAAACAAAGAGAGTATCACATGGTAAGAAACAGAGTATCATGTACAGCTTTCATCCAGTGCATCGAACTTAGTCAAAGCAACCAGCGCATCTTATTTGAGTTTTTCATCTATTTCATTAACTGAAGGAATACCACAAGCTTATAGGACATACAAGCATAGAGCTAATAACCTGAAACTAACCTACAAGGCAAAGCAGTAGAGTAACATGATACAGGACCATCTCAAACAACAGTACAGTAACGTGATACATTGACTGTCCCAGAAGAAGCCCGGCCAGGACCCTACGGCTCCTCAAGCGCGTCTAGGGTGAACGAATCCTGTTTACAGAAAATCAAAACAAAGCGCCGAGCTCTGGATCAACATTCTCTTATAATTACCCTATAAGGTAAGGATACACCCCAAAAGATGGTGCCAACAAAAGTTTCTGGACATCTTTAACATCTACAGGCCCAAAGCTCACTTAAGTAATTACCATTTGGGACATATTTCCGCGTAAACCCTTATCCCTGATTACGTGTATCAGATTCCCGTGCAACCTAACCGACAGCACACCATGATTTGATTTTTGTCATGTTGATGCCAATGGCATGTTGTATTTTCACACCTGGACAAGGTTGTGCATACTGAATTGTCCCAAGCCAATTTAAAGTTCAGTATAAATAGACAAGAAGGATTTCAACAAGGGACACACACCTCATTAAGGAAATCAAAGATATTACAGGTAACATACCCTCCAGTTCTAAGAAATCACAACAGCTGTGTCGAACCAGTCTACAACCGAGATACCTGAAGCTCAAAAAGGTAACCGCTTACTTATAAAACAAAGCTACAATTTGCTAATAGTACACATAATCTTAAAAATTGGAGCCACGTAAGGCTGAGGTTGCAGTAGCAGATTTGAGCCATTTTCCAAGCACGGCACATGCGCCATGGCGCTTGGTCAGGACTCAGGACATAGTAGAGCACTCTGTATAATGCCCACCATAGTTTGATGAATAGTGTTCAGGGAAGTTAAGAAAAGAAACACTCAGTGTTTGAAGTAATAAATGGAGTAGTTAGCAATTCATCTCCAGGCAGTAGCCTCATCGAATGCTTAATGTGGATAACTATGGAAGACAAGCTAAACTATACGCTTTTATTTTGATCTCTTGACAATCCTCAAGTCATGTGTGCATTTATTTTAGTATAGAGTTAAGCGCTGGAGAGATTCAGATTTTTTATCCGCAAGTTCGCAGTTTTATGTTGTAATTTGGTACCTCAACAAAAAAACATTACATTAAGTGTACTGAACTATATAACTTTGATTGATACTACTTTGTAGTCATAACAACGTAATACATGTGAGATTCAATTCAACAACAACAAAAATCATAGCTGAAAACATCAAAGATGTGATGGCGATAATGTTACCGCATTAGTTTCATCCCTCCAGATAATAGTTCTTACATAGTGCAATTTGGTCACCGGTACAACTAAGAATAACAAGAAACAAAGCATGTGGCTACTCTATATATTGGTAGAAAGCATCCAGAAAGCTTTGTCCGACAACACGGGAGCATCGTCAAATTCCTGTAGTTCAGCACTTCCATCCTTTACGCTGTAGATATGCAACAATTTTCGTTGAGGATTTTCCATGAAATAGATCGAGTTCTGCTGCAAACCAGACTGGCCTACTTCAGTCGAGGCGCCAAATTCATCCATGGACAAGAGGAATGTGCGGCCACCAAGATCGTCCACCCTGTGCCACCGTCGTGTCGAGAATTCCATCATGTATACGGTGGCACAATGGTACAGTGTTGAGAGATCAGCGCACAACAAATTTACCATGTAGAGCTCATCATCAGACTCCACCAGAAAAACTTTAGCCCAAGCACACCGGATCACATAGTTCTCGTCGATGGCGATGGAGCTGAAGACCGGAGCGGCCCCGCAGAAGTCGAGAACGCCAAGCTTGGTCGACATGCCGTTGAAGTAGAACTTGCCACGGCACGCCGCAATCTCACAGATGACCACCTTCTCTTCAGGCGGGTTGCAGCCTGGAAGAGCCTGGGTTCCTATGTCGTACTCGTGTTCTTCCCAGTTACTCTCTCCGGCACGACAGTACCATATGAAGGGGGCGTCGGGCTCGGCCAGGAGCACAACGCAGTCGGGAGAGGTTGGCTTGCTGGAGAGCACGCAGGTGCAGTCTACGAGCAGGTAATCCTCGACCCCGTCGATTCCCAAGGGCAAGGGCGGGAGCTCGATCTTGGCGCGACTCTGAGGACTCTAGAGGAAGGTTGCCTGGGAGATCGGATCCCGCGCTAACAAGAAGCCATGGGTGGTCGGGCATATGATCTTGTTCTCCAGCTCGCCGATGTCGCCACCGACAATGGGCTTCTTCTCCGACGCACTGAACAGTATTGTAGTTGTAGATCGATCATCGACGCTGTGGAAGGCGAGGCACGGCAGCAGCATCGAGCTGGTAGACATCTGGATCCTGAGATGTATTGCTCGGTGTGAGGAAATCTTTGGCTGGTGTGATTCCTGCGGCGGATCGGGGCAGCTTAAATAGACGGATCAAGAAACCGTACCTGAGAAGAACCTGAGCAATAGATACGACTTTTTTCGTGCTAGGCTTTTATGGCAAAAAAAACAGGGAGTTCGCAAATATCACCTCTTTAAGTGGGATGATATTTGTAGGCCTAAGGATCTAGGTGGTTTGGGTGTGACAAACATTCAAACAAAGACTGTAGCTTGCTGTGTAAATGGATCTGGAATAATAGCTGTTAAAGATATTTTCTGTAGTTGCTGTCAAAGAGTTTTAGGAGATGGAAAGATACAAAAAAATTGGGAAGATTGCTGGCTGGGGCCAAAACCGCTTTATTTAATGTTTCCTAGACTTTATAACTTGATTTTCAGCCAGAATATTACAGTTAATACAGTATTTACTAAAGGTTGGCGATGTTTAAAATTTAGAAGATTCCTGAGAGAAGAGACCTTAGAGATGTGGATTAAGCTTAAAGATCTTTGTAGTGAGGTGTGTTTGAAAGATTGTCCCGATCGTGTGAGGTGGTTACTGACAAAGGATGGAATCTTTTCAGTTAAGTCTTTGTACTTGTATCTTATGGCTAGGAATGCTAATTTTCTGTATAAGTTTATTTGGCTGTTGAAGATTCAATTGAGAAACAAAGTTTTTTGTTGGCTAGTGGTTAAGAACAGAGTTTTAACCAGAGATAACCTGAAGAAGAGGGGTTGGTAAGGGACAGAGTTGTGTGAATTCTGTGGTGCAAAAGAATCATTGAAAAAGAATCACTGGAACATTTGTTCTTCACCTCTCCCCGGGCGAAATATATGTGGAATGTCGCCTGTGTGTCGTTCGGTATACATTCTAAGCCGCCCACATCTTTTGAGGATCTATATCAGGGGTGGTTTGCTGCCTCGACTGGTAGAGACCGAAAGATACTGATGATAGGGACTGCAGCTTTGTTCAGGTCGGTATGGAAAACAAGGAATAAATCTTGTTTTCAAAGCATAAAACCTACGGATCCTACAAACGTTGTCTTATATTTTTTCCATTTTCTTAATGACTGGGCTCTACTACAAAAAAAAACGCGCTGCGAAAGGTGCTGCAGCGGGGAGTTAGCCAGATGGCACAGGTAGCACATGAAGCATTCAGCCGAAGCAACGGTTGGGGTCCAGATATTCTGAGACTTGGTGGCCAATAGAAGCTGGATGCGAAAAGGTGCTGCTTGCGTACGTCGGTCCATGAGTTTGAAGGGATAAAAACTTAAGAGCAAAAGACGGTGGTGTACGGGTCCTAAACTTGTATTGAAGTTTGAACTTCCCCGGTTGTATCTTGGAAGGGTTGTTAGTTTTAAAGCTCTATGTTTTCTTTCAGTTCTTGCTGAAGAGTAGGTTTTAGCTAGAGTTTTATCCGAGTCCTGGGAGGTTGTTCCCAGGTCTCGATGTTTTATTTTAAAAATGCTGGGCTTGTGCCTGTTGTGAACGGAACACTCCAATTTTAATAGAAACTGGGGGAGCATGTGGCTCCTTTTATTAAAAAAAAGAATCTGGGCACGAATATATCGAAGGGGAAATCAGAAGGATCTGAATTCAGGTCGGTGCCGGCAAAGTAAATCCTTGGTGCGTTTGGGGCTGACTTAATTTTTTCCTAGAGGAGCCACGAGGTTTGACCGTCAATTTGGACCATGGACCGCCTCATAATGATGGAGCTATGCGTTTCTATGGGCTCAGAGCATAGGACCTGTCTTTTAGAGTAGAAATTTTTGGCTCCGGTGCTCCTGTATTAAAAAAATAAGTATAATATTTTTAGGTTTCAGAATAATCTGAAAAAATCATTCATGTTGTCTATGATGTTTACCATAAATTTGCAAAATCTTGATTTGAAATATGTTATATTATGAGCTACGTTGCACATTTGTGGTAAACATCATTAACAACATGCAATATTTTTCATTTTTTTAAAATTATACATATGATTTTTGGGTTTTTTATAATAGGGAGAGCACCGGATCTGAAGAGCCAAATGGCTTTTCCTTGTCTCTTAGTGCAAAAACATAGGGCTCGGACGGTGGTGGGAATGTTACGCGACTCTTTTAGGAGGTCCTATACAAGGCACGGAGAAAACCTGAGATGGGCTGAAGCCCACCCCCATACTACTTTCGCCCACCAGGCTGTCTGCTGCCACCACCCGGGGTTGGCGGCGCGACTGGAACCTTGCTGCCCACCCTACTCGATCCGCCACCCATCACTGGTCTGCCACCGTCACCGGTATCTCTCTAAACCCCATTCACCGCTATCTTCGGCGACATCGAGCACCCAAACCCTAAGCCTTCATTGTCGGTAAGCTCTGCATCCGACCACTAACCCCCCCCCCCCCCCGGACAACCCGGAAAAATGAGCTAGGTTTGACGGGTCCGGTTGGGTAGCGACATATCCGGCCTGTCCGCCCAGGCATAGGGGGATGTGGGATGCTCCAAGAGCAACTCTAGCAGATCCTTCGTCATCGTTGGCGATTGTGGCGAGCTCGACATCATCGGTGGTGATGAACCCGGATTCGTCGGACTCCACGTCAGGCTCCGGCTTAGGCACAGCTTCCTGCACAGCGTGGGAGTTACCCGCATTCACATCGTGTCGCGACTAAGAGAACGACGACGGCCCGACCTCCGCGCCATGTGTGCGGGGACAAGCCCAACCCGCCTTATCCTTTGAAGGCGGTACGCTTGCTCGTGAGGGCCGAGCGACGACGGTGGCTCTCCTCCTCATCAATCGGGGAGCGGCGCGGCCTTCGGTGAGCCCGCCACACCCTCTATGGCCCGCACTGCCGCGAATGGGCGAGCCCGCCATCGATATACCACTGCAGTGAACCTACTTACCAAACTTTTAACCATAGCGGCGGAGCAACCTAACCTAGATCACGGCGTGTTTGGTAGCCCACGTTGACCCCAACCAGGCCTTGCGCATGACAAATTTTGGATGTTTGGTTCCCTGAGCCGCCCCGCGTTCCTGCACCGCACGAAACCTAAAGCAGCCTCGGGCCAGGCCAGGCCAGATAGGAACAGCCGAATCGGCTGTTTATTCATACCCATCCTCTTTGTACCTGAAAAGCCCAGGTGACGTGCGATGGCTCAGCTGGGCACCTAACCTCACTACTCCACCTAATGTCTCTATAATCTACACAAATATTGTTCGACTTAAAATAAAGTGTACATGAAAAATATGCGCGTCGACGAGTAGGTTTCATTCCCATGCTCGGTTTTGAGTTTCGTCGAGTGTAACTTGTCAATTTTGGACTGGAGTTTGTTTTTCTTCTGAACAAAATTTGTCAAATTCATCGCCTACGCGTCGACCACTTGAAATATACTTTGACGTGTAGCTTCATCTCAATGTTCCGCACAACTTTCGTGTTGTGAGTTTTCTGTTTCGGCGGTCGTATACTGTATGTATATACGTGTTTACACTGCGCCCAACGTGTGTCTTCTTCAACATATGTCGCCGCCGGTACAGCAGCAGCGACGTATGCTTGTCGTAGGTACGTTTTTAAACCTCGACATCGTATTCGCTCAGCCGTCATCGCTCGTAGCCATAGAATCCATCGTCGCCGCAGGCCACGCTTGGTGTACCTACGTTAACTTACCGCGAACCTAATTCATTGCCAGTATCAGTGTGTCCCCTTAAGGACATGTGAAATTCAATTCATACAAGATCATAGCTGAAAACATTAAAGATGTGATGGCACTAATAACATGATAGAATATAGTTCCAGCACTCCTAAAATAGGTCTTACATAGCACAATTTGGTCACATTGCTAAATTCATAATAGGAAGATGTTGGCGACAGCTAAAACATTACATGAAACAAAGCTTCTGGTTTCTTTTGCTATTCAGTAGGAAGCACCCAGAATGCTTTATTCGACACTGGAGCATCATCAAGTTTCTGCAATTCTACGCTTCCATCCTTTACATTGAAGACCTGCAATGTATTCCGGGGACGATCCATGAAATAGATGCAGTTCTGCTGCAAACCAGCCTCCACGCCAGAGCAGGAAGCACCGAACTCGTATGGGGACAAGAGGAACACGCAATCGCCAAGATTGTCCACTTTGCACCATTGTTGTTTCAAGAAATCCATCCTATGAACGCTGGCAGCAGCGTATGGCTCCGAGACATCGACGGACCAGAGGCATACTAAGTAGAGCTCATCATTAGATTCCACCAAGAACTCACTAGCCCCACCATCTTCATATAAATCTTCATAAGATGTGTCGATGGTATCCTCAACGGCAATGGAACTAAAGACGGGAGCAGGGCAAAAATCAATCACTTCAAGGCTTGTAGGCATGTTGTTGAAGTAGAACCTGCCGCGGCACGCCGCTATCGGGCATATTAACACCTTCTCCTCCGGCGGATCGCAGTCCGGAAGAGTCTGGGTCCCTATGTCGTACTCGTGTTTTGTCCAGTGAGTATCCCCAACATGACAGTACCATATGAAAGGGCCGTCGGGCTGGACGAGGAGCACGACGCACTCAGCAGCGGTCGGCTTGCCGGAGAGCAGGCAGTTGCATTCTACGAGCAGTTCATCTTTGATCTCGAGTCCTAAGGGAGGAAGCTCGATCTTGCCGCGACTGAAGGTACTGCAGAGGAAGGTGGCCAGGGAGCTCGGATCCCGGGCTAACATGAATCCATGGGTGGTCGGGCAGATGATCTTGTTCTCCAGCTCGCCCACGTCGCCGCCGTCGATGGGCTTCTTCTCCGACGCGCTGAACAGTACCGTAGATCGATCCACCACGCTGTGGAACGCGAGGCACGGCAGCGACATCGGATTCGTCGACATCTCGGAGGGAGTAGTATTAATTGCGGGCAGATTAAATAGATGGAGTAAGAAATCGTACCTGATAAGAATCGGGATCGGAACAACAACTCCTCTCTCCCCTGGAAAAAAAACTGATCGACTTTTTTTTAACAGATATCATATATATTAAAGCAGCAAAATGTACATGATTACATCGATTACAAAATCAATACTAAAAGATACGACAAAAACTCTGAAATCTTCAAACCCTTTCTTCTTCCATGACATAATCTTGTACTTTTCTGAAGGCAGCCGTAGAACAATGACGAACACACCAAACCACAGACATGTGAATACCAACAAAGGTTCTCCCCTTTTAATTTTGAGCCGCAATGTCAAGCCTTTGTGCACGCACGCAGCTATTAAATTAATCAAGCAACATCGGCAAGAGCATCACCACTGATATTTCAGGGACAAATAACCGAGCAACTTTGTCGACATCGTTGGGAGCCGAGAGAACGAATCACCATTGCCGAGAACGTAGTAACCGGGATATAAATTGCGAGGACAATCCTCCTCGCGGCAACCATGAGAAACAATCTAAGCAAATCTCTGAGATCTTCAAGCCCTTTCTTTTTTCATGACACAATCTTGTACTTTTTTGAAGTCAGTCGTAGAACAATGACGAACACACCAAACCACAGACCTGTGAATACAAACGAAGGTTCTCCCATTTTAATTTTGAGCCGCAATGTCAAGCCTTTGTGCACGCACGCAGCTATTAAATTAATCAAGCAACATCGGCAAGAGCATCACCACTGATATTTCAGGGACAAATAACCGAGCAACTTTGTCGACATCGTTGGGAGCCGAGAGAACGAATCACCATTGCCGAGAACGTAGTAGCCGGGATATAAATTGCGAAGACAATCCTCCTCGCGGCAACCATGAGAAACAATCCAAGATTAATCTGGGGAAGCAAGATCTGAAGAACCATACCTAAACAAACTTAATCTTCCAAAACCACCATTGACGTCGAGAAAGAGATCTCGCCATCGAACGAAACGCGGAAGATTGCTTACTGTAGAAGATGTCATCTCCATTGATGAAGACGACGACAACCAAAACCTTAAACTGAAACACTACCCTTATTAAAAACTCCACTCATAGATCGGATTCCCCACCCCTCCCGACGCCGGTAAGGCCGGCCGGAGGAGGGGGAACCAATTTACGGTGGAGGAGAAGAAGTGACGACGCCTAGGTTCTAATAGGCGGCGACGGAAAAGGAGACCTAGTCTCGCTCCTTTGAGGATCTAGTGTTTTTTCTAGATGGATGGGGTAATCTGATCGAAATTTTGCTCGGTCACAACTGCCGCCAACCACAGTAGCGGTGTAGCCGAACTACCACGCGGCACCGGTGGCAGGTACTAGTACCACGTAACCGGATCGTAGCCATTGAAAACAAATAAATGGTTGTGATCGTCGAAACCCGTGACGTGTCCTCCCATTGCACCCCCCCCCCTCATTTCTAAAACGAGAAATTTAATTATTTAGGGAAAATTTACTTATTTTCTTTTACACTACCTCCTCCTCGTTCATCTAGTTTGGTCTTTGAAATTCTCTCTCAAAAAGTTTTTGGGTCCTGGAACAAAATTCTTTTCCAATTTGCCACTTGGTCTAAACTTATCTCCTAACATGATTATTTTCCAAGATGGTGCCTCGACCAGCCGTGCCGCCTCCTCCTCCACTATGGTGCTCCTCGACGACAACGGCGATGACGTGTCGTGGTGGGAAGAGGATGACGAGGGGTAGGCTAGGGTTAGGACGGCTAGGGTTTGCTCAAATTTTATTCAAAATCTTTGTAATATATAACAAATTTAAATGAAATTTGGAAACCGTTTAAATTTCTTTGAATTCGGGTTTTTTTGGGTTTGGGTAGGCGATGTGGGTTACACCCTCTATTCCGGCACCCCCCCCCCCCCCCCCAATTGGGCCTCAAAGGGGGGGGGGGGCGGACACATATTTCGCGTCCCCTGCTCAAGATGCTCTAAGGCAGCTGGGCTGGTCCAATAGGGTTTTTCTATTTTCGTTATTTTTTCTATTTGGTTGTTTTCTTTTCGGTCTTTTTGTTCCTTTATAGTTTGGTTTTCTGTTCTCTCTTTTAATACTATATGAATATTTTACGAAATATAATTCATAAAGTTGAGATGAAATATTTGTGAAGTCCAAAATTAATTTCAACAAGTTTAAAAAATTGTATATCTAGCTAAAATTGTTCGCGAGGTAAAAAAATGTTCACATTAGTGAGATTTTTTTTTGCACAATACAAAAATTGTGGTGAGTTCAAAAAAGTCTTCAACCCCCACTTGCATGGCCAGGCAGTTAGCCAACACCCGAGCATTTAAGCATGTGATAGTTTGCAATGTATTTTTATGTGTTTTTGCTTTGAATTATTATGAAAACAATACTTGTTCCATGCGATGTTTGTATTTGTCCAAGAAAAACTTCAGTTGACTTGCGGTGCGTTCATCATATTCTCTAGTTTCAAGAATTTGTTGCTCCACTTAGGCATATAATCTTTCATGTCTCTAGAAGCTTAAATGGAGTAGCTCACAATTGCGCTCATCAGGCAAAAAGATCTAGACGATCTGAGCCTACCAGTTCTTGCAGGAACTCAGCTCATAGTGCCTCTTCTTGCCCAATCCTTGCGGCGTCTCATCAATTGCAATCTTTGGGCCATGTAATCCTCAATGTACTATGCTTTTGAGTTGAATGAATGAGGCACTCTGTGCCTCCCCCTAGTAAAAAAAGACTTGGCCCGAGGGTTGGAGACCGCGATGTTTCCGCCTGCATGAGGCTGTGGTGGTGGTGGTGGTGCCATCAAGACGGGCACAATGTTTGGCTGAGGCACGGGCACGGGTGCAAGTGCGTTTGCGGCTGTTGCCTTTCTGAGATTTATGTAATCAGTCGCCATTTGGTCGAACTCCCTGCAGTTTCTCATCGAGTGATTGGAGCGCAGTTTTCCATCCTCCCCCTTGTACAGGTGGAATCTACAATCAGCGTCCATCTTTTCTTCGAATGATCGCTCGGATTGTGCTCCGGATCTTGACTTGCGCCAGTCCTTCCTCTTGTAGCTGTCACTACGTTGGCCGCGATCTCGACTGTCTCGACGATCATCTCGGCTGTCCCGTCGATCATCTCGACTGTCCCGCCGATCTTCTGACCGCCGGTCGCCTCTGTCCTGGTCGTTGCGGGGTGTGTAGAACCCAGCCACCATGAACTCGGGTCTATCATCGTCGTAGTGACGTTTTGAACGTTTGCGCCTTCGATCGTCTCTGTACGAGTCTCTGCGGCTTCGACTACCGCTTTCGTGATTATCACGGGGTGAGGACCCGCGTGTGGTGCGCGCCATATCTTCTCCGTCTGCCCACTCAGTCGCGGTCATCAAGAGGTTAGCCACAGAGGTTGGCTTTTTGCGACCAAGTGCTTCTTTGAGGTCCCGCCTGGCGAGTCCTATTATGAAAGCGTCCATGGCCATATCTTCTGAAATTACTCCTCCTGAGTTGCGTATCTCAGTCCATCGTCTGATGTATGATCTCAACATTTCGTCTGATCGTTGAACACAAGCTCGAAGCTCCTCAAATGTTTTTGGGCGCTCACATAGAGGCTCGAAGTTTTTGATGAAGTCATCGTGGAAGTGGTCCCACGAGTCATATTTTGATGGAGGTAGGGCTTTGAGCCAGTCGCGAGCTGTGCCTTCGAGCATGAGTCGTATGTATTGCATGGCTGTGGTGTTTGTGCCTCGCTGGCACGAGATAGCCAGCCTGTAGTCTTCCAGCCATCCTGAAGGTTCCTGTCTACCCGTGTATTTGGGTTGTTCAGATGTGAGTTTGAACCCTTTGGGCATCCGTGTCTCGCGGACGCGTCGAGTGAAGCACGGAGCTCCGCATGACTGAGGCTCCTGATCGGAGTATGAGTCGCTACTGTAAGATCTGCGTGATCTGCTCCTGGATCTGCGCCTGCGTGAGCTGTTTCTTTCCTTCGAGTGGTGGCGGCGGCCGCTGCGGTTATGCTCTTCTCGACGTGTGTCGACTATGGCACGATCTCGACTCCCTCCTGGAGCTGCTGGGATTTGGCGAATGGCCTTTGCTGCTAAGGCGAGTGATTTGATCTGCTGGCGATGCAGCTTTGCATTAGGGTCATCAGCTGGAGGCTTGATTGCCTCTAGGTATGCTGCAGCGGTGAAGAGGGCACCCGCAACTGTTTTGGGTACTGGCACTCCTTCTTCGTCGTATGTCATGAAAGAGTTGCCTAAGTTGCGGGTGAGCGCCGCCCTTTCGTCTGGGGAGAGGTGTGACAATCTTGATCTGGGTTTTGTGTCTGTTCGCCCGGTGGAGCTTAGGAAGAGCTGTCTTCTTCGCGCGCTCGACAAGCTAGCTTGCTTTTTATGTTCTTCGAGTGTTGCTCTGACCTGCCGTAGTCGAAGTGATTCCTGCCAGTTGAAGTAGACCTGCTGGGGTATCACCCGAGGGTATGTATGTGTGTCTTCGAGTCCCGTCATGGACTCGACATCATCATCAAGGCTCATGTAGGAGTCGATATGAACGTCGAGTGGTCCTTCTGGACAGATCTCACTGTCGATGCCCTCATCGCCTATGCTCATCTCGGCGTCGACGAAGTTATGAATCTCGGAGTCGAGGTTGTTGTTGCTGGTGCAGATCTCGGGGTCGACGTAGCTGTCGATATGAGTGTCGAGTTCGTCGAAGTCGCTGAGGGAGATCCCGCAGTCGAAAGTATCCTCGAGTGGGAGATCGAGCTCGGGATCGTTTATGGGGTATGCTGATTCGGCCTCCTCTCCTTGGAGTTCGTCGATGAGCTCGTTCATCTCTCGAGTCGACATGGTTGTTGCAGACGAACAAGCTTGGAGAGTTGACGATGGCATGGACACAGTTGATGGATCCGCAGTCAAAGGAGCCGCAACCGATGGAGCCTCGGGTGCGGAAGTCGCGAGTTGGCGTGGATCCGTCAAGCCCTGCACACCAAGCTTGTTGACGAAAAAATTGAACGAACCAACAGTTAAACCCAAACCTGACTCGAGATCGGAGAAGGCTTCCTGGAATCCTGGCGAGTGTGGCTCGAAATCCATCAGAGGATCCGATGCGCTTTTTGCGGGTGAAGCTGGCGTGTTGCCGTTTGTCGAGTGAGCCGGCGAGTTGTCGTTTGCCGCCTGAGTCGGCGAGTTCTGGTTTGTCGATGCAGCCGGCGAGTTGCCGTTTGTAGATCCGATCGGCGAGTCGCCGTTTTCTGATGGAACCGAAGAGACCGTGAGTCCAGCACTATTCTTTCCCATAGACGGCGCCAATTGATGAGGGGTACACTCATCAAATCCCATGGTTAAGGACCTAGGGTTGAGATTATGGGGAGAGAACGTGGTAGTGCTGGTAGTTTCGTTGGCTGACAAGCAGAGGCAAAAATTTACCCAGGTTCAGGCCCCTCGGGTGGAGGTAAAGACCCTACTTCCTGCCTGTCTGTTATTGATCGTGTGAGATTATGTGGTTACAAGGAGGTTCCGGCGAGATGTCGATCTCGCAAGAGATTTGGTGGTTCGTGTATGGCTTGGCCTAGATCGGCGCCCCTCCCAGCCTTTAAATAGGCTGGGTCTCGGGAGTTCGTAACCGACCCAGCTTACACATAAGGAAAGACTAAAACCGACTACGCCTATGTCTAATCTTGGAGGGTACTCCATCTTCTTGGTCCTCTTGTCTTGGGCTTCGAGTAGTCTCTTCGCTATTGGGACTTAGTCATTACGTGCACCAGGTACCCTCATGATAGGGTACCCGAGATGTATACCCATGTCACGGTGCGTTCAGGCTTTGACAAATTCCTAGGTCCGCCTCTCGCTCTAGGTCCTCCGTCATGGGCTTATCTGATTTCGCAACCACCACAAAACAGTCAAGCGACAATGATCAGACACTAGGGATGAAAACGGAGCGGAATCTTTCCGACTTTTCCGCGAAAAACGGAAACGGAATGGAAATACGGAAACGGAAACGGAATTTTGCAAAACGGAAACGGAAATGAAAACTTTTATGCGGAAACGGAAACGGAAACGGAACAGCAGATTCCGGCGGAATGACCACGGAACTTTCCGTTTCCGGTAATACGGAACTTTCCGTTTTTGCTATGCGGTGCTTTCCACATCCAGTAGGGTCAGTAATTCCAGTAGAAACATTTAGGCACAATACATGATATGAATGGAAAAAATAAAGGATCTGAAGCTACCGTGTTTAGGCCATATATACTCGCATATCATGTCCATCTCGAGTCGTTACCAGTTCGATATTTCAGTGTAGCACTAGTGTTAAGGACGATAGTAGATGTTTCTTAATGTTGCCAAAGTTGATAGCATATGCACACTATATTATATAATCATGATAACTCGTTATATTTTATTTCGTCTTAGAAAATTGACAATTTTGTTGGTTTGATAGAGTTTTCGTGCATTATTTAAGGGGTTGCTTTGTTCCGGCAAACATCTGCTTTCTGCTCCGTGTCCGCACCGTATTCGGTACATATCTGTTTCCGATAAAAAAAAATCCGTATTTGTTTCCGGAGTTTCTGTATTCATTTCCGCTTCCGCAAACAAATATGAAAACAAATGTGGCACCACTCAGTTCCGTCCGTATCCGCTCCATTTTCATCCCTATCAGACACGCATCAGAGAAAAAAAAGTAAAATCTAGTGTGGCAGATGCTTAAATCTCAACTAGAGATTGACGGCGTGGTTGAGGAACCCATGGCCGGGGACGCCGGCGAGTAGGGAGGTGATAGGCATGAATGCCATCGAGAAGACATAGGGTGAGCCGGTGACCGTCATTAGCCACTCGTCGTGGCTCTGCTCGTCGTCGACTACCGGCTCTTCTGGCATGGATGCCGACGACATCACCGGCGACCTAAACGTGCGCCAGGCAGCCCAACCAGGTCCAGAATTGCCCGTCTGATGACCTGCCACTCTTTGGTGGCGGCGGAACTCTCCCGACAGCGATCATGGCCATGGGGAGACGTCGTCGGAGAGCTTCTTTACTCTTGAGCCTAGCCTGCAGGTCGCGCGGCGCGAGGGTGGAGCCCCTGAGCTGCTTGACGCATACCACATGTGCCACTGGCTACATATTCCTGCCCCGACCGAGTGGAGACCAAAAAACAAGAGTCGTAGAATAGTTTATATTTGGGACTTCATATAGTCTAGAATCACCTATTTAGTTACATATAACTTGATAGTATTCGTACTCTAATAATAATACTTTAAAATGTTAATTGCTACCAAGTGTTATAAATACATAATAAACTATGGAAAAAATACTTAGAAAGTTTAATGCGAAAATACTGTTAGTTTAGATCTACATTGAAATCCATCACAATAAGCGAGTATCTTAAACATCCCCAAAAGATTATTAAAATATATTTCACAACATATTGTTTCAACTAAGCCAAGAAAATGAATTTATGGCCTTAATAATAAAATTCTATGGCAATTATGTATCTTAATGTGCACGGTGTTTTCCATTTTCTAAAGTCCTATCTAGAAAATAATACATCATGTATATCGATAGATTTTGACAACAAAAAAAAAACATCACTATAATGACAAGAAGAATACAAGTAAAATAGTTTGATATAAAAGGGGAATTAACCTCTAGGCCATCATCCAGGCATCTCCACTCATGGCAATCATGTTCGTCTACAGTTGCAGCTGGCGGTGGCTGCTGCTGTTGCGCACGCTCTTCTTCCCAGCGGCGGTCTTGGCGTGCTTCCCGACGGGCTGTATGGCCATGAAACGGGGTTCGCTCGGAGACGTGGGAAAACCGAGAAAAAATGGCAGAAAACCTTAGCAACGGCCGAGTCTAAATGGAATCGAGCTCACCGAAATGGGGATCCAAACAAACTTCGATGCGACAGCGACGAATACGGACATCGATAGTCGAAACGGGGATCGCAGAGCTCGAGGCGCGGGGATGGGTGGGCCGCTCCGACGAGATCCGACACGCGAGCTCTGACAACGATGGGGAAGATGGAGACGGCTCTCTAGATCCTCGCATGACGTGGGGAGCACGGATGCAATGTCTTTTCTTTAAGTTGATTTGCGAGAAAGTTTTCTCGTGGACCGAGGCATCGGCCTGCGCCGCCGCCTTGGGTCCCACACTCGCGGGGAGAGACGGCTCTGCAGTCTCCACGGATCAAAGACACAAAGAAGTTGCCTCATGGCCTGTTTTCACTATTGCGTGCGGTGCATAGAAGGAGATCAAATTAACCGACGATTCTCGCCGAAAGCGCAAATGCAGCAGGTCGAGCTCCATGGAACATCTGTAGCAGATACTGAATAATTCTCCAAAACAAGTTTTCCAGTTTGGAAATTCATCTATCAGAGCAGATATGCAGAATCTAGACTGAAAATATAAAAAGGAAGTTTGCTCTACAATTTGTCTCACGATCGCTTCAGATTAAACACATTTCACATGAACATAGGTTCAGATAAATACGGACATAGTTCGGATCAAATAGGTTCAGATTATAGAAACATTTATATGCTAAAGTAAAAATAGATACGAAGACAAAGAAATGCACGCAAGAAAGGAGTTCAATAAGCCATTCTTTTTTTAGGTAGTTATAATTGCTTGCTGGCATATATGGAAGCAAAGAAATGCAGCTATTTTTTAAGGTCTTTGCCATCTTTTCGGTCCTGGAAAGCAGCCTTTGTACATGATATTACCCTGCTTGTCTGTCGGGTGAAGAAGAAGCATACCCCAATATTGACACAATGGATTGATGAACTTCTGTAAATAGTCTAAACTCTTTTCTCTGGCCAATTGGCTGTGTAAATTTGTAATAATGTGGGTGCAAGGTTAATAAAATACTGTAGGGCTTTTGCTCTACAGTCTTAAGGTTCAAAAAAAAAGATACGAAGACAAGCTCGATGTGCTTCACCGGTTGTGCAGCTCGCTTTCTTCTTCACCGCCGGTCTTCACCACTCGAAGTTGAGGTGGTACAGAGTCATTGACTTGCGCACCGGCCACGCGAAGTCGGACTCCTCCTTTGCGAGGCCGGTGCGACAAGCGACACGTACTAGGGGTGGTCTGTAGGGAGCAGTCCGATGACCTTGAGACTTTTCAGCCTTCCACGCTTGCTGGCGCCTGCGGAGCGGTAGCGGTGCGCCTCCTCCTCATCGATCGGAGACGCCATCCCATGCCGCGCATGGCTGGACGAGCCATCAATCTACCCTTGCACGATTAACCTGGCAGACTAATTGCTCGTCAGAGCTAATGTGAACCCTAAATGGCCGTCGGTACCGCTCATAAGCCGCGGTGGGGGTGCATTTCCGGGCCACCGAATAAATTTCCCGGGCCGGACCGATATGCGGTGTGTTCGGGTTGTAAAAATGGCCCGCACAACATATCGGCCTGAATTTTCCGGCCCAGGGCTTACTTTCAAAATTTATAAAATCATATTTTGAAGTTTCAATTTTTTTTGAAAAAATCACGGAGATAGATAATGATTCATTCTACCAACATGAAAAATACCAACTTAAAATATTACATATGTTGGGCAACACAAAATAACTAAGTCTGATAGATTTTGGAGAATTCATATTTTGCACTGTTCAGTATTTTAATTTCAGATTTTTCTTTTGCACAGCCCGAAAATAGAACATATATCTAGTTGATATTTTACATCTTGGTAGAATACAACACTATCTACATCCATGACTTTTTCATAATTTCTTTAGTTCCACAATATGATTTTGTTTTTTTTTTCAAAATAAAGGGCTCGATGGCCTCGCGCCATATATGCCACTCGGTTCCGGGCCCAATTTGTATTAACTGAACTCAAGCATGCATGCTGAACCCTTGAAACTATTTCCTGGCTGAATCTATTTGTAATTACGCCGAAGTTAACTTATGATACGACTGATTAAGCTGGATTGGGACAACTTCGTGACATCTCCATTATTATCGTTTTCCTTCGTGCGTGAAGAATACCAACAATCCATAATTTCATTTATTTGAGAACAACATGCAGTTTGTGGTTAGAATGACGCTCGAGCGGAGGCTGTGAGTCGCTCCCGCTCGATTCTGTCTCTTTTTTCCGTGTTTCTCAGTTTTGTAATTTGAATACAGTTTTCTCTATGTGGTCGCGTACTTTGTGGCCTTGTGGGTGCAGAAGTACAAAATACTGAAACCGAAGTATAAGAACACTGCAAAGCCGAAATGCCAAGAATCCCAAAGTACAAGTACGTTGAAACCCAAAGTATAGGTCTTCGACTTCTAGAAGTGCAGAAAAAAGTTTGTCACAATCTATCAACATAGAATCTAGTTTTGGAAATCTCGAGTCGAGAATCTCAGAAGTATAAACGGTTTGTAATTTTGACAAACAAGTCTCAATAAATGTATTTTAGACAAATATTGAAATAAATGCACGTACAACATCCCTCCCCGCATCCAAAAATAATCCCACCAAAACTCTCATTATGGCAATTGTCAAACATACAGACACACCACGAAGTATCCATGAAAACAAAATCTGACACTTGGTGAAACGGAAGCGCACATGCAATAAAAAGGAAGGCCTGGAGGCCACACTTTTCCTTCTCTCGCTCGAGTCCTCTTGCACCTACCCGTTGAGAGTCGCCCCAAGGCAGCCGGGCCCTCCCGATGCCCATGCCGACGGCGCTGCCGTCTGCTGGTGGCCAAGGAGAGGCGCCGGAGTTGTAGATAGCTGTAGGCCTAGTAGATCTAGTATTAGGGTTGCTTCCCTGGTTGTTTCCTTCATGAAGATTGGCTTTCTGCTGTCTTTCCTTGTCTTGTGCTGGGCCTGGCCGCCCCCGAGCAGCGGCTATGGCATGGTGAGGCCCTCTTCTGGTGAATATCCTTGGTGGATGACGCGGGTTGAAGGCAGAACCAAGAGCGGCTGCTTGAATAAGCTCGATGGGGCTTACTACTCGGCAGATCTGGTGAGTTCCCAAATTTTCCTTTGTTGGCTCGGTGCTAGAGAGGAAGATTGGGAGTTGCTGGTCTCTGCTGCTGTTGTGGCCCGGTGGGGAGAGTTGCGGCAGGGGTACTCGAGCTGCCCCGAGTCGTGTGCGAGGTCCGTGTTGAAACCCCTCATGCTCTGGAGGTCAGAGCTCGAGGAGGCTGGCATCACCTCGCCGTCCCCTTCCTTCAATAAGCTCGCATTAACCTGCAATTTCAGCGGCAGTGGCGTGGATTTGGCTGCAGACCTTGTAACTCATCGAGGTGACGAGGGAGAAGGGATGCACCGACTACGTGTTTGCATGCAGCTGGAAGCGCGCCAGGGGAGAAGTAGTGCTTCTCTGGAGAGCTCTCTCACGGCGGCGTTCTCCTCGCTGTCGTCTATTACGGTCGAAAGGCGACCGCTCCCGCCTTCGATGTCGGCAACGGCTGCTTCCGGCCGGCGTCCAAAGGACATCTTCAACCTCCAGGCTGTCATGCCATTGCGGAGGCCTCTCGGCGAAGATGCAGCAAGCTCCCGGCTCCCCGTCCCAAGTGGCGTAGTCCCCGGCGACGTCGAGGTTGGCTGCATCAAGCTCTGGAATCGTCACACTGGAGAAGGAGCAGGACCCAATTGCGTTCCTCAAATTTTTCGCAGGGTCCTTTGTGCAAGTTGTAAGGGCTTGAGTGTAATTTCTAAATTTCTTACTGCCTTATCTGTAAAATGTACCAGTGTTGACTTTAATTGAAGCATCTCGGTCCTTCGGGGCCGACCCCTGTTCAAAAAAACATGCAATAAAAAGGTGACACTTGGAGTCTGGAGTGTGCGTACTAAACCTTTAAGAAGGTCAGTGACGAGGGGACACTCATCAAATCCCATGGTTAAGGATCTAGGGTTGAGATTATGGGGGAGAGAACGTGGTAGTGCTGGTAGTTTCTTCGGCTAACAAGCAGAGGCAAAGATTTACCCAGGTTCAGACCCCTCGGGTGGAGGTAAAGACCCTACTTCCTGCCTGTCTGTTATTGATCGTGTGAGATTATGCGGTTACAAGGAGGCTCCGGCGAGATGTCGATCTCGCAAGAGCTTTGGTGGTTCGTGTATGGCTTGGCCTAGATCGGCGCCCCTCCCAGCCTTTAAATAGGCTGGGTCTCGAGAGTTCGTAACTGACCCAGCTTACACATAAGGAAAGACTAAAACCGACTACGCCTATGTCTAATCTTGGAGGGTACTCCATCTTCTTGGGCCTCTTGTCTTGGGCTTTGAGTAGTCTCTTCGCTATTGGGTCTTAGTCATTACGTGTACCAGGTACCCTCATGATAGGGTATCCGAGATGTATACCCATGTCAGTAGCCCCCGAGTACTTGTCTGACTCGAAGAATCGGGCATGGACTCTTTCGTAAGTGCACGTCATATGCCTTGTATTCTGTATATCATAATTGGAATTCCTGTATGAATAGCACATGTTGGCTATGTCGAGTATTTCATCGACTGTGGTTTTTGCTTATGAAAATTAAGGGATAATAGCTTAGTAGGCCCAGTACACTCGACGGATCGGGACCGGTTAACTACACATTCGGGTAAAACTTTACTAGCTTTCAATCAAACTCGAGTCCCCGGACACGAATCTGGAACAAACTGGTCAGATTCGACTAGGCCGCTTGAGGTCTTACTGAGTCGATCTGCAGTATAATTTTGAAATTTACCCAACGCGTCCGTCGGGATTTTTCATCATGTCTGCTGACACGGAAAGTATAAGGATTGACGTTGCTGGAACGGTCCTTAGCCCAGCTCGAAAGTTCGGCGGGTCTTACCTTTGCACTATGCATGCAACATCCGAGGTATTTGCGACGGACGCAACTCGGGAATGTTTCGAGTATGATTTTTTATATGAACGGAGTCGATATATTTGTCGACTGACCCTTTGACATTATTTTATCGGGTGCGCGACAGCGCTCCCGATGGGAGTAGCCCCCGAGATTGTGCTTTATTGCTTACAATGGAGGATAATCTTAAAATCATTTTATCTTTGAGCATCTTCAGTCGAAGAATTTTTTTGATACGCTCCCGATGGGAGTGATATTCCTCAGTCGAAGAAACGGTCGAGTGAACATTCTCCTGAAAACAATCGAGTGATTGATAGGAATTGGGCGAACCCGAAATCCGCTCTGAACAAAACGGCTGTAATGACGTCAGGGATGACGTTTTATGGCGACTGCGCCATCTGACACGCGGTGGCGTGCAGTGTGCTGCGATGGATGGGACGTGACACGTATGTGGGCCCAACGTGCAGCCGTTTGGACTGGATTTGACTGTTCAGACACGATTTCTCCGGAGTTATGATGGCAGTTCCTAAATTCCCGTGCGTAGTGGGCGGAGTGGCCGGCGACGGTTGATCTACACGGCTGCCACGTGTACGGCTGGATTTGCTTCCTTGCCCACAATCTCGCACCCACGGTGAGGATTCTTTTGCGGTGAGGTTAAAAGGGGACGGCGGAGTAAATAGTGCTTTTTTACTTGCCATTTGCTCTCTGCCGCCGCTGCTTCTTCTTCTTCCTCCTTACGCATCGCCATAGCCTCATAGCAAAGCCTTTGCATCCCCCACTGCGATGACGAAGCAGAGCACCCGGAAGGGCAGGAGTGCCGCGAACGCATCGGCGGACAGCGCCGCTGGAACCGCTGCCAGCGGTTTGAAGAGGGACAAGGGCGCCTGGACCAAGTCCTCCTGCAGCAAGAGGATGCTCACCGGCCTGCGGAACGATGGGCTGATCCCTGAGGATACCTCGCAAGTTCGCCTCCCTGGCGCCGAGGTAATCCCACGCCCAGGCCCCAATGAGCGGGTCTGCTTTGTGGATTTTGTGAACAGGGGATTCTCCTTCCCTGTACACAACTTTCTGCGTGCACTGATGCACGTTTATGGGGTGCAATTGCACGATTTTACGCCCAATGGGCTTTTGCACATTGCGTGCTTTTTTGTTCTTTGCGAGTGCTTTCTGGGCGTTGCGCCCCACTTTGGTCTCTTCCACCGCATCTTCAACGTCAAGCGCCAGCACAGCGCCAAGGGACCTGGTGGTTTTGGAGTACTGACTCGACCTGATGTCGAGTACTTCAAGATCAACTTCCTGGAGTCTGTGCAAGGATGGCGCCAGAAGTGGTTCTACATCAAGGATGTGACCATAGGCACCCAAGCTTTGGGTTACCTCCTTTTGATGCAGACGATCTGGTGAAGAAGAGGCCCTCCTGGACCTCCCAGCCTACCGGAGTCGAAGCCGAAGAGGCTGACATTCTGATGGAGAAGGTGCTTAAGCTCCAAACCACTGTTTGTCGAGAGGTTACGGGCATCCACTTTCTGGCCATCATGGCAAAGAGGCGAGTGCAGCCTCTCCGAGCTCGAGTGCATGCTTTGTGGGCATACAGTGGTGCTTCTGATCCAAACCGCTCGCGCGCAGTGGAGCTATCTGACGCGGAAGCGGAGAAGTTGGTAAGAGGCCTTACCAAGCTCATTGATGAAGAGCCTTGCGAGATGAACTCGCCTGTGGCTCCTTATGAAACCAGCAACCCTCTACCAGAGGTAACAGCCGATATTATATGTTAGTTCATATGTTATGCATGTGTGAAATTAACTCCTTTGCTGTT
This sequence comes from Poa pratensis, assembly GCA_947311845.1. Lineage (NCBI taxonomy): Eukaryota > Viridiplantae > Streptophyta > Magnoliopsida > Poales > Poaceae > Poa > Poa pratensis. Next base: position 46,706,183 of record CAMZMU010000060.1, read on the forward strand.
TTCTGTGTGCAGGGCCACATAATGTATGAGTCGATGCCTCCTCTGCCTGAGGATGGCCCAGTGCCGCACAACGAGCCACTCGATGCGGGCTCAGATGATGAAATGGCATCACTCGCCACTGCACACACGCCAGAAGCCGATGAAGGCGATGCCGAGGTGCAGGGCAAGCAGAAGCGGGCACGCGAGGAGGAAGACACTGCTGATTCTGAGGAAAAGGAGGGGAACGAGACGGAGTCGACAATAGCGCCACTCAACATCCCTCCAATTCGCTCGCTTCCTCCCCGAGTCCCGAAGAAATCACGCCCCAGCATGGGTATGCTGGCACCTGATCGTTTATGCGACCTCACCGGAGAGTAAGTATTATGTGCATATGCTTTGTCACTTTATGAACAATGCCACTTAGTATACTCATAATGTTTTGATACAGTGTTTCCTCGGATGAGGATATGCCTCCGCCACCTGCGGCGGAAAAGAGCAGCGCAGCATCCACTGCACGGACGCTCCCTCCAGAGCAGCCGCCTACCTCTACGACTCCTGCTGCTACAGCCACAGCTACACCACCCGAACTGGAGGTCGCAGCAACTGAGAGCTGAGCTGCGGCTGCAGCGTCGACCTCTTCCTTCTTGGAGCACGTAAGTTTATGCTTGCCGTAGTTTAAAGCCTCATCGAGTGCCAATTTTTTTTGCCTAAATTCAGATGCTGAGTTATGAATTTGCCCATATCATGTACTTAGGCATTTGTGCAAGAGTTGCTGAAGGCTGGTGCCAAGTATGTGCACAAGGAGACGGAAGCCGCCACCCTGCAGCAGCAACTCGAAGCTGCGAAGAGTACGTATCTCTTTATGCTATTACGTGTTGAGGCTGATTCCTCTTGCAGTCTGCTGACCATGTGTGGTTGTATTTGTAGAGGCCGCCGCTGATGTGGCAGAAAATTTGAACAAGGCCACTCGTCGACTGGATGATCTAGAAAAGAGGCTGAAAGCAGCCGAAGTCAGAGAGGAGTCGGCAATTGGTCGACTTTCTGCCGCTAGCACCAGCTTAACTGGCACGAATTTTTGCTGTGTTCCGTAGATGTTTGAGGTTTCTGATATATGGTGCTGATTATTTTGTCCACATGATAGGCGTGATGGATGGCCCTACTGCTACTGGCAAGGAAAGTCTTGGCGCCTCACTCGATGAAAGTGTGGCTGTCTCGGAGGTTACCAGCAGCAGGGCAGGGGAGATGCTGACCAGGCGGCGAGTGCCTTGGGTGCCCTCCATGGCAGATTCTTCCCCGGCGAAGAGCTTCCATCCTCCTTTGCTGAACTGGTGGAGCTGTTTAATCCTGAAGGGACCGCCGTCACCGACTTCTGTCGCGAGCAAATGGTAAGTGGTGCTCAGACTGCTTTTCTCATGTTGCTCGCGCACGGAGTCGAGGCAGATTTTTACGCAGCTACGAAGAAGTTTCCTCGGGGTTCCGATGGCTGAACCATCGGGTTCGACACTTGGATGGAAGCCGCCAAAAAATATGCCCAACAGCTGGTAACAACTGTTGAAGAAAGGGCAGACAAGGTCCAGGCGAAAAAACTTCTTCCAAGAAGTCAACGACTTAGCTAGTGATCCCTTTGTCGACTAGGTCTAGGAATTTCGGCCTTTTGCTTTTGCTATATGTAAATCATCAGACATCGTATCTGTCTTGTTATGAATTATGAACTTCAGTAATCAGGAGGCGCAGCCCCCGAGCCTTTTGCTTGAGCTCGTCATGCTTCTTATGCATTTAATTATTCTGACTGTAGAACCGAGCCTCTAAACCATCAACTGGCCCTGTTGTGGGTGGTTCTTCGAAGTCACGAAGCGTGAATGACCAGAAAATTATGGACTACCTTTCTCAAAAGCTTTCTGAGGTGAAGGGCGAACTGAAGGAGGCACAAGACGCGTATGCTGAGTTGCAGTCGAGGTCATCCCCAACTTCAGAACGAGAGGCCTTTTTGCTTGAAGAATTGGAGAGAGTAAATCTGCAACTCGAATGTAAGATATTGTTGGATCATCGAGATCTATTCTTCGCGAGATGACTTGACTGGGCGATGATGAGCCCTTTGTTTTTGCGCAGGTGTTTGCTCTGACCCAATAAAGGAGGAGGCACGGATACATGATCGACTCGACATGCATGCGAGTAGTACTGAGTATTCCACCCACCCCTTTTGGTCAGACAGGGCTAAGAGCGCCACTTTGGTAAGGCTTCTGGACCGGGCATGGCGAACTGCAATTCGACTGGAGACTTGCAGGTTGGCTTTAGTTCGAGTCCACGAAGCTTTGTTTCCTTTGAATGAACAACCACAGGGCCTTTTTGCATTGCTGAAGAAATTTCGAAAAGGCAAGGCGATCAAGAAGTTTGTGCGTGAGCAACTAATTAGCGGGGCTAATGTTGCTCTTGCCTTTGTGCGATCACACCTTCCTCATCTTGATTTTAAAAGGATTGCGATGGGACCCGCACCCATACCAGGTGGTGGTCCTGTGCCAATGGAAGAGCACTACCAAGAGACACGGGTGGACACATTGGTCTTGATCCATAATGTGCTCAAGGAGGAGGAGAAGTGGACCCAGCCAAAGGAAGAACTTGTAGATTAAGGTTATATGTTAGGGGTCAGCCCCCGAGTGTAATATTGCCACTTTGTACATGATGTACACTTGTGTAATTGTATATGTGCAGCCCCCGAGCGTATTGAACGGGGTTTATGACCAACACTTAGTGTGTAATATGATTCTTACAGCCCCCGAGTGTTCGAGTGAGGCTGTGAATTTTTGCGGTGTTTGGTGCTTCGGCACATGCTTGTTGAGCAACTTGTTTGTATGATTTTTATGACCCAGCCCCGAGTATTCGAGTGCGGCTAGGGAATTATGTTTGAGAAGGAGCGAAAGCTCATGTTTTGAGGTAGCAGCCTTCGAGTGCTCAATTGGGGCTAGAGTTGTGCGAATAAGTTATGCGAATAGTAAACAGAAAGAAATATGAGGAATCATTGATTGTATTCCATTATGAATGTTAAGCTGCAGGCCGCCTCATTAAAAACCTTCCAGTCCCCTTAGGTACCCTGGTAAGGAAAAGAGTGCGTCTGAAACCTGCAGCCATCCGACATATAGCCTTTTACATTATGCGACTGAGCAATCTAAGCATAGAAACGGCGCAGCTGCGCAACGTTCCAAGGATTATGCGAGAGTTCGCCTGTCTTCGCGTGCTTCAGTCTGTATGCTCCACCACCAATGACCTCGGTGATGATGAAGGGTCCTTCCCATGGAGAAGCAAGTTTGTGCACCTTCTTTTGCTTCAGTCGAAGTACCAGGTCGCCAACCTCAAAGGATCTGGTACGCAGTCGACGGCTGTGATAGTTGCGGAGGTCCTGCTGATAAACGGCTGTGCGTGCGAGCGCCGTGTTGCGTGCTTCTTCGAGCAAGTCGACTGCATCTTCGAGTGCTTCATCTGCATCTTCTTCGTTGTATGCTTCGACTCTTGGTGCATTGAACCTTACGTCTGATGGCAGGATTGCCTCTGCGCCGTAGACCATGAAGAATGGGTAAATTGTGTTGAAGCATTGGGAGTTGTGCGTAAGCTCCATAGCACAGATGGAAGTTCTTCGACCCAAGCACCCGCTGCTCTTTTGAGTGGGACCAGGAGGCGTTTCTTGATTCCACTCGTCACAAGCCCATTGGCTTTTCGACTTGGCCATTTGATTGCGGGTGTGCCACGGATGCATAGTTGAGCGTGATGTCTTGCTCTTTGCAGAAAGTTCGGAACTCTTCAGCCGTGAAGTTTGTACCGTTGTCAGTGATGATGCTACTTGGCACACCAAAGCGGTATATGATGGATTTTATGAAATTGACTGCTGTAGTGGCAGTCGAACTTGTGATAGGGACTGCTTCAATCCACTTGGTGAACTTGTCGACTGCCACCAGAAGGTGAGTATGCCCTCCATGGGAGGATTTTTTGAGTGGCCCGACCATATCGAGCCCCCACTGGGCGAAGGGCCAGGCCAATGGTATTGTCTTCAACGCCGATGCGGGTGCGTGCGGCTTTGTGGCGAATTTTTGACAGCCGATGCACCTTTTGACTATGTCCTCCGCGTCTTTGAGTGCTGTGGGCCAGTAGAAGCCTGCGCGAAAGGCTTTGGCTACGAGTGATCGACTGCTGGCATGATGCCCGCAAGTACCTGCATGAATATCACGAAGGATGGCTTGGCCATCTTCAAATGCTATGCAACGTTGGAACATACCTGATACGCTGCGCTTATATAGTTCGCCGTTGATGACGGTGTATGCTTTAGATCTTCGAGTCACACGCCGTGACTCTGTTATGTCTTCGGGTACCTCGCCGCGGAGTATGTATGCGAGGAAAGGTTGAGTCCATGTTGGCTCGATGAGGAGCACCTCGACTGGCGGGTCCTCTGTGCTAGGTGCTTTGCTTTGGCTGGTGCGGCTGATGTAGGAGATGCTCGCTTTTTCTTGATGGATCTGTGATCGAAGAAGACACCAGGTGGAACTGGTGCTTAGTGCGCCAATGTTGGCTAGCTTATCTGCTTCTTCATTGCTCTCACGTCCTATGTGCCGCAACTCGCAGCCTTCGAAGCTGCCCTCCATGAGTTATACAGGTCTCGGTAGGCGATCATGTTATCTGCGATTGCATCGCAGGCCTTCATTGTTTGCTGCACCACAAGATTCGAGTCACCATAGATCATCAGTCGAGTGCACCCGAGGGCTTTGGCCATCCTCATGCCGTGGATCAGGGCCTCATACTCGCTTCGTTGTTTGATGGGAACTCGAATCCCATTTGCAGGATGTAGCGGAGCTTGTCGCCTTTTGGTGATATGAGGATGACACCTGCGCCTGCGCCTTCTTTTTTTTCGAGCCGTCAAAGTACATAGTCCATGAGTTGGACACATCTGGTGCTCCTGGCAGCTGAGCTTCGATCCACTCGGTGTGGAAGTCAGGTAAGACTTGTGCTTTGATGGCCTTCGGGTAATCATACTTGATGTCTCTTGGTGCTAGCTCGATGAGCCATTTTGCTACTCGCCCAGTTGCGTTGGGGTTTGTGAGGATGTCCCCGATCCCTGAGGTGCTGATTACAGTGATCGGGTGCTCGGAGAAGTAATGCGTCAGCTTCCTTGAGGACATGAACACGGCGTAGGCCAGCTTTTGATAGTGCGGGTACCGCTGCTTTGATATGGAGAGCACTTCACTCAAGTAATAGACTGGACGTTGTATGCTTTGGGCGTGTCCCTCCTCCCTGCGTTCGACTACCAGTACGGTGCTCACCACCCTGTTAGTTGCAGAGACATATAGGTATAGTGGCTCGCGTTCCCTTGGTGCGACGAGGATTGGAGGGCTTGTGAGGACTCGCTTGAGGTCCGTGAAGGCTGCTTCGGCTTCTGGCGTCCACTCGAATTTGTCTGCTTTCTTCATCAGTCGATAGAACGGGAGTGCTTTTTCACCCAGCTTGCTGATGAATCGACTGAGTGCTGCTACTCGACCCGCCAACTTTTGCACGTCATGGAGCTTTGAAGGCCTTTGCATCGTCAAGATGGCCTGTATTTTCTCCGGGTCTGCCTCGATTCCTCGAGCCGAGACGAGATACCCGAGGAGTTGTCCGGCTGGCACGCCGAACGTGCACTTCTTCGGGTTGAGCTTGATGTGGAAGCGTTTGAGGTTTGCGAACGTCTCTCGCAAATCATCGAGTAGTGTGTTTTCCTCCCTTGTTGTGATGACGATGTCATCTACATAGACCTGGACGTTTCGCCCAATTTGCTTCTTGAGGCAGTCTTGCATCATGCGCTGGTAGGTTGCGCCTGCGTTCTTGAGCCCGAAAGGCATTGTGGTGTAGCAGTAGACCCCGAGTGGGGTTATGAACGCCGTTTTCTCTTCATCCTCTTCCTTCATCCTTATCTGGTGGTAACCCGAGTAAGCATCCAGGAAGGACAAGCGAGCGCACCCGGCGGTGGAGTCGACGATCTGGTCGATTCGAGGTAGTGGAAAGTGATCCTTTGGACAACACTTATTGAGTGTGAAATCTACGCACATCCGAAGGATATCTGTGTTCTTTTCTCCACGAGTACGGGGTTGGCCACCCATTGTGACTTCTTGATTTCTCTGATGAAACCTGCTGCGAGTAGTCTGTCGACTTCGGCTTCGACTGCGGTTCTTTTGGGCCGGATATGCGGCGCATTGTTTGCTTGACTGGTTTAGCATCTGGAAATAATTGGAGAGAGTGCTCGGCGAATTCCCTGGGAATACCTGGCATGTCGGCTGGACACCACGCAAATATATCCCAGTTCTCACGGAGGAATTCGACGAGCGCGCTTTCCTATGCGATAGGCAGACTCGACGAGACATTGACTGTCTTGGTCGGGTCAGTCGGGTGCACCTGATGCGACCTTGTGTCATTGGTGGCATTGAATGATCTGTCGACTGCCACCTTCTTGTGTTCTGGCATAAGTGTGCGATCGTTGGAGACCGCGAGCTCTGCGAGTGTTGCTTCCATGCCAAACATCTCAGAGATTTTGCTAAACTCTCGGTCGCAAGAGTCAGACTTTTGGAAGTTTCCCTTGACTGTGATTACTCCTTTTGGTCCAGGCATCTTTAGCTGGAGGTATGCGTAGTGTGGCACCGCCATGAATCGAGCGAACGTCGGGCGTCCAAGTATAGCATGGTATTGTGACTTCCAGTCGACACTTCGAACTCAATCGACTCTGTCCTGAAGTGGTTCTTGTCCCCGAACGTTACGTCGAGTTGTATGGTGCCTCTGGGCTTATTGCTTTGCCTGGGACGATACCGTGGAAGGTATTTGAGGATTTGGCAGGTTTTCGACTGACCTGTTCATTTTGCGGAGCGTATCTGCGAAGATTATGTTTATGCCGCTGCCACCATCCATGAAGACCTTGGACATGGCGTACCTCCAATTTGGCGTCGAGTACCAGAGCGGAGTGCCCTGGCGAACCACCGATGGTGGGTGATCCTCTCTGCTGAAACTGATCGCAGTCTCGATCCCTTCAGGAATTCAGTTACAGCAGGAGGTGACATGACCGCCATGTTTACTTGTCGAGTGCGAAGTTTTTGCTCCCTGTTGGAAGGGCGACCTTTCTGTATCATGTACATCTGCCCTTGGGGTGGAGGGTACTGAGGTTCGTCCACCCGAGGTATATGTTGTATGGCACCCGCGATGTTTCCGCCTGCATGAGGCTGTGGTGGTGGTGGTGGTGCCATCAAGAACGGGCACATTGTTTGGCTGAGGCAGGGCACGGGTGCAGGTGCTTTGCGGCTGTTGCCTTTCTGAGATTTATGTAATCAGTCGCCATTTGGTCGAACTCCCTGCAGTTTCTCATCGAGTGATTGGAGCGCAGTTTTCCGTCCTCCCTTGTACAGGTGGAATCTGCAATCAGCATCCATCTTTTCTTCGAATGATCGCTCGGATTGTGCTCCGGATCTTGACTTGCGCCAGTCCTTCCTCTTGTAGCTGTCACTGCGTTGGCCGCGATCTCGACTGTCTCGACGATCATCTCGACTGTCCCGTCGATCATCTCGACTGTCCCGCCGATCTTCTGACCGTCGGTCGCTTCTGTCCTGGTCGTTGCGGGGTGTGGAGAACCCAGCCGCCATGAATCGGGTCTGTCATCGTCGTAGTGACGTTTTGAACGTTTGCGCCTTCGGTCGTCTCTGTACGAGTCTCTGCGGCTTCGACTGCCGCTTTCATGATTGTCACGGGGTGAGGACCCGCGTGTGGTGCGCGCCATATCTTCTCCGTCTGCCCACTCAGTCGCGGTCATCAAGAGGTTAGCCACAGAGGTTGGCTTTTTGCGACCAAGTGCTTCTTTGAGGTCCCGCCTGGCGAGTCCCATTATGAAAGCGTCCATGGCCATATCTTCTGAAATTACTCCGACTGAGTTGCGTATCTCAGTCCATCGTCTGATGTATGACCTCAACGTTTCGTCTGATCGTTGAACACAAGCTCGAAGCTCCTCAAATGTTTTTGGGCGCTCACATAGAGGCTCGAAGTTTTTGATGAAGTCATCGCGGAAGTGATCCCACGAGTCGTATTTGATGGAGGTAGGGCCTTGAGCCAGTCGCGGGCTGTGCCTTCGAGCATGAGTCGTATGTATTGCATGGCTGTGGTGTTTGTGCCTCGCTGGCACGAGACAGCCAGCCTGTAGTCTTCCAGCCATCCTGAAGGTTCCTGTCTACCCGTGTATTGGGTGTTCAGATGTGAGTTTGAACCCTTTGGGCATCCTGTCTCGCGGACGCGTCGAGTGAAGCACGGAGCTCCGCATGACTGAGGCTCCTGATCAGAGTATGAGTCGCTACTGTAAGATCTGTGTGATCTGCTCCTGGATCTGCGCCTGCGTGAGCTGCTTCTTTCCTTCGAGTGGTGGCGGCGGCCACTGCGGTTATGCTCTTCTCGACGTGTGTCGACTATGGCACGATCTCGACTCCCTCCTGGAGCTGCTGGGATTTGGCGTATGGCCTTTGCTGCTAAGGCGAGTGATTTGATCTGCTGGCGATGCAGTTTTGCATTGGGGTCATCAGCTGGAGGCTTGATTGCCTCTAGGTATGCTGCAGCGGTGAAGAGGGCACCCGCAGCTGTTTTGGGTACTGGCACTCCTTCGTCGTATGTCATGAAAGAGTTGCCTAAGTTGCGGGTGAGCGCCCCCTTTCGTCTGGCGAGAGGTGTGACAACCTTGATCTGGGTCTTGTGTCTGCTCGCCCGGTGGAGCTCAGGGAGAGCTGTCTTCTTCGCGCACTCGACAAGCTAGCTTGCTTTTTGCGTTCTTCGAGTGTTGCTCTGACCTGCCGCAGTCGAAGTGATTCCTGCCAGTTGAAGTACTGGAAGGTCAACATCTCCTCTTGCGTTGCGTCTGTCTGGCATCATTGTGCACTCCTTGATGACTTTATCTGCTTTTGCTGCCATCTCAGCAGTGATTGTGAGAGTTGTAACTCCGTCCGGCATGGTAACTGTGCACGGGAATTCTGTAGGCCTGCGGCTGGCCGCAACATCTGATGATTCTGCGGCGATGGCGACGTAGACCTGCTGGGGTATCACCCGAGGGTATGTATGTGTGTCTTCGAGTCCGTCATGGACTCGACATCATCATCAAGGCTCATGTCGGAGTCGATATGCGTCGAGTGGTCCCTCTGGACGGATCTCGCTGTCGATGCCCTCATCGCCTATGCTCATCTCGGCATCGACGAAGTTATGAATCTCGAGTCGAGGTTGTTGTTGCTGGTGCAGATCTCGGAGTCGACGTAGCTGTCGATATGAGTTTCGAGTTCGTCGAAGTCGCTGAGGGAGATCCCGCAGTCGAAAGTATCCTCGAGTGGGAGATCGAGCTCGGGATCGTTTATGGGGTATGCTGATTCGGCCTCCTCCTTGGAGTTCGTCGATGAGCTCGTTCATCTCTCGAGTCGACATGGTTGTTGCAGACGAACAAGCTTGGAGAGTTGACGATGGTATGGACACAGTTGATGGATCCGCAGTCGAAGGAGCCGCAACCGATGGAGCCTCGGGTGCGGAAGTCGCGAGTTGGCGTGGATCCGTCAAGTCCTGCACACCAAGCTTGTTGACGAAAAAATTGAACGAACCAACGGTTAAACCCAAACCTGACTCGAGATCGGAGAAGGCTTCCTGGAATCCTGGCGAGTGTGGCTCGAAATCCATCAGAGGATCCGATGCGCTTTTTGCGGGTGAAGCTGGCGTGTTGCCGTTTGTCGAGTGAGCCGGCGAGTTGCCGTGTGCCGCCTGAGTCGGCGAGTTCTGGTTTGTCGATGCAGCCGGCGAGTTGCCGTTTGTAGATCCGATCGGCGAGTCGCCGTTTTCTGATGGAACCGAAGAAACCGTGAGTCCAGCACTATTCTTTCCCACAGACGGCGCCAATTGACGAGGGGTACACTCATCAAATCCCATGGTTAAGGACCTAGGGTTGAGATTATGGGGAGAGAACGTGGTAGTGCTGGTAGTTTCGTCGGCTGACAAGCAGAGGCAAAGATTTACCCAGGTTCAGGCCCCTCGGGTGGAGGTAAAGACCCTACTTCCTGCTGTCTGTTATTGATCGTGTGAGATTATGCGGTTACAAGGAGGTTCCGGCGAGATGTCGATCTCGCAAGAGCTTTGGTGGTTCGAGTATGGCTTGGCCTAGATCGGCGCCCTCCCAGCCTTTAAATAGGCTGGGTCTCGGGAGTTCGTAACCGACCCAGCTTACACATAAGGAAAGACTAAACCGACTATGCCTATGTCTAATCTTGGAGGGTACTCCATCTTCTTGGGCCTCTTGTCTTGGGCTTCGAGTAGTCTCTTCGCTATTGGGCCTTACTCATTACGTGCACAGGTACCCTCATGATAGGGTACCCGAAATGTATACCCATGTCAGTCAGCGTTTATCTAATGATTACCTACGGATAGAAATCAAACTTGTCCCAACTCAAGTCATGAAGATAGTATCCATCTATCTAGATGCCGACGAGTATGAACATTGGTCGGAGACTGAACATCTGACACCTACTTTTCTCCCACCTAGACCACTTAAAAAAGGCCATCCCTATTTGACGCCTTTTGCGTTGATTATCCCCGTGACGCGTACCCCTCCAACTCCTTCTCGCTGTTTCCAGCTGCCACGTTTGCGCCGTGGCGATACTCGGAAGATGACCACGAATCAAGACACAAACCTCTCGCGCCATGGTGATCGATGAAGGCAATGGAGGAGGTTGCAGCGGATCACCTCATCGAAGACGGGAACTACGCGGCTGCCTGCGACGTACCCCGCGAGGCGAGGCCGGGACCTCACCGAAGACGAGGCTGGCTTCAGTGTTACCGGCAGAGGTGAAGCCGGAACTTAGCGGTGTGGGGTCGGGTGCGGGGAGCTCGCCGCTGACGAGTCCTTAGGGTTTGGGATGTGGGGGTGGTTTAGAGGAGGCCAGTGGGTGGCCGTGTATTGAAGATGTTTGCTGGATCGAGAAGGTCGTAGCGGCGCGGCGCTGCTCAACGAAGAAATATGACCATGGGGATAGGGGTGATGATGGTGGATCGTGGCCATCTTTGCTAGCGTGCATGTGTCGGCTCCTTCGATGATGCTAAACATGTTCAATAGGAGCTCCTAAAAAAAGCCTATTTTCCCATGGGGACACGACTTATGTTTTTTTTTTTGAAACGTTTGAGTTTAGTCCATCTCGTGCTAGCTTTAAGCTCTAGACGACGATTTCAACTGATTTCATCATAGCTTTATGTTTTATCAAGGATCGTTTGTCGTTTCTATTAGTTTTTGTTTGTAAGATGCTCGGATTTAAGGCAACATGTTCACTTAATCGATGGAGTAACTCGATCATTCGGGGCACACCATTTATGAGGAGAACACATTTCAAGAAGCCAAAAATCCAAAGAAAAATCGGGTGTTCATCACCGCATCTTCTACGTGCAAGTTTCGTGAACTTCTTGTACCCCATGTACAAAAAGAAATTCTAGATGCTCCAAAGTGACATTTCCCTAGACATGTTTTTACCGTTTTACACTGACGACCATTTTAAATTTTTTTAATACTCTCTTCGTTCCAAATTAATTGATTTCTATTTATCCAAATGTGAATGTATCTATACTTGTAACATGTCCAGATACATATACATGTGGGCAAATAAAAGTCAATTAATTTGGAACGGAGCGAGTATAAAACTTTGTGTGTACATAAAACGTGGAGATAAACACATTCGCTCATGCTAGCCAAATTGATTTTCGGAGAAAAAAAACGCTCAGATTACAATCGTACGGCCCGTGTCACGCTCGGTTTTCGGATAGACACTGACTCTAGTCTCCGCGAGGTCGGCAGCGCGGGCCCACATACGTCGCGAGCGCCACGCAGCGCACGCACGCGGCGAGCACGAGTACGCGACCGCCCCCTCGCTCTCGTCGGAACACACAGCAAGCAAGTGCTGTTCAACTTCGTACCCAAGCCAAGGAATTTCCCCCAAACCCAAACCAAAACCCAGAGCGCCACCAGCAGCAGATGGAGCCCCCGCCCCGGCGACGACGGAACCCAGCGAGCTGGACGCCCTGCTCCGGGCGGCCGCCGACTTCGCCTCCTACCCAGGTCGGTCGCAACGCCTCCCCTCTCAGCTTCGCCCCTCCGCATCGAATCGAATCGAATTGGACCATTTCCGCCGCGCCGCTCCTCCGGCGGGGATCTGCTTCTGGAGTCGGGGTGACCGTGGAGAGGACGAGAATTTGCTCGCTCGCTAGGGTGGGTTCGAGCCTGCTGGTAGCAGATCCTGGTCTCGCCGTTCGAATGATTTTGCCTTAACGATCGCGCATCACGGTGCGGCGTTACTAAATCCGTGCCCCGGTGTTTGGGTTATACTAGCTGGACCACTCATTCCGTCCCAGTGCCGGTTGGATCCGCAGTATAGTATAGCTGCAGGGTGTGTGTGCTTGTTTCCCCATCTCCGATTTGGGGATTAATTCTTTTTCCCCACTAAATCGATGGGTGGGTTTCTGAATTTAGGTGTCGTTCTTAGAGTGGCATTTCGAGAAGGCATCAGGTAGAGTCAGTTTGCTGTCAGGCAGGTACTGACTTGTCGTTGTTTCCTTGTCTTTTGGTAGGAGCGCATGGTGATGACGCTGTGAGGCAGTTCCTGGAACAGTTCCCTCTGCCTAAACTGCTGGGGTAAGTTGCGTTTTCTTCCGCCCAACAGTTTCGAGTCCATGTAATTTTCTCTACGAATGTTTGTTTGTAAGCTGCATTTCTCTGGGAATACAGTGTTATTCTGTTTTGATACGTCTTTGTTCTGCAGTGCATTGCAGAGTCAGGCAGATGTACCTGAGACGATTGAGACTGTTGCAGCGTGCTTGGATAAAGTGTTTTCGTCGAGATATGGTGCATCGCTTCTGCCAAGCTATGGTGTATGTGTAACTTGCTCTCTCCAGTGGATTTTGATTTAGACATGGCCACCTACGCCTCTTGCCTTGATCAGTGCACTTATGGTTTTTTAAGTAGTATCTTAAAAAGTGATCAACATGTTGATGTATTGTCTGCTCTTCTGTGTATTTATTTCCTTTTTTTGTAACACGCATATCTAAACATAGAATTGTAATGTCATCTTTCAGGAATTTATTCAAGCTGGGTTGCTCACGGACTCAAAGAATATCAGACAATTAGCCTGCAAAGCTGTATGTATCCTGAGTATTAGCACATGATTTTTGTGGATGCGGTATTCTTGCTTTGATTACTGCAACTTTTACCATTCATTTAGGGCATTTAGAAAATATGGTACCTATTGGTTCTTCAAATCAGAAATAGTACTTCATGTCATTCGTTTGTTGTCTTGGCATGGCAAGTGTTTAAATGCACAATTCCTGTTCAGTTGTGTGCCTCACAAGGTTTAACTTTAAGCATGCTCAGCCTGCTGATTTAGCTTAGTTACCTGCTCTTTTGCTCTGTTTATCCCTTTCTTTGTCTTTTTGTATAGCAGCAGGCGGTTTGGTTTTGGTCCCGAGTCCTGACCATGTACTTTGCGCCTCTTGGTGTTTTTTATAATAGAAATGACTCAAATTTCGATGCTTGTTAGAGAAAAAAGTTTAATTTTAAGTTTAAAGTTGTCTTAACTCATTTTCCCTCTACTCTCGCAACCAAAGTGAACGTTGTGTACAAACAGAACACTGTTGTGCTTTACCAACTCCCGTAAATCCATTTTATAATTGTGTAAAATGACCACTGGCATGCCAGGTTTAACACCTCTTGCAAAGAATATCTTCTGCAACCTTTGTTCAACCAATGTCTTCAGACTCACCCTCAAGTTCTATACCAGGTGATACATCTTCTTGAGAAGGCTGGAGATAGTGCTGTGGCTGTGGACACATTTGTAAAGCATAATTTGTACCCTCTTCTGATCAACTGTTTGATTGAAGGGTAATCATATTATTATCACAAACTGCATCTGACAAGCCATGTCCCATAACATATGAACTATGCTTGGATTTTTTTATTTATTAATTGTGTTTGTTTTGTGTAGTGACGAAAAGATCTCAGCAATTACTTTGGATGCCATAAAATGTCTAGCAGAAATTCCTAGAGGAATTGTGAGTATAATGTTTGTTCATATGTTCTTCTAAGTGTGGATAGGGGATGCTGAAATAACCTTTTCCTTTCAGGATATCATATTTCCACCAGACGGTCAAGGTTCTTTGCAACTCGACAAAGTGGCAGCTCAGTCATCCTCAACTGTATGTTTTCCAAAATCCGCTGTTATTAAGTCATTTTTGTGGAACAATCGATGCTTGACCTTTTTGTAAGATGGCAATCTACATGCATACATGTAGTTATGACTAAAGTAGTTTCACGGAACTGTTTTGTAATACTAGCAGACTACTTATGTATGTTCAGATACAAATATTTATCTCGTGGGATACAGAAGAAACGTTATATATGTCGTACTAGATGCTATTAGTATTTTTCTGTAAAACCTGTTTAATGTGTTGTTCATGTCCCTTTTCCTTGCAGGCACGGATTCGTATTCTATCTTTGATAGCTAAGCTCTTTGCTGTGTCAAGTTCTACTGCTACTGCAATTCGTGACTCAAACCTTCTCAGCTTATTTGAGAACGAGATAAAAGATAGAAAAGATATGCTTAAAACCCTGAGTGCACTAGAGATCCTTTACGAGGTAATACTATATGTCTTAGTTGGACTACCTTCTCATTTTCACCTTTTTATCACTAGGTTTATCGATCTCTTTTTCTGAGAGAAGGATGTATGTATCTGTTAGCCTAGTTTCTGTAAGAACGGGGTTTATCCAATGTTCCAAATAGCTGGCTATAGCGGTTTGAGGCTTTGAGCAGGTTACCGCTTAAAGGAATCCATGTACAATTGCCTGACATAGCCCTATTTAGTTCCACTTTAGCGCCACCATGACTGTTTTGGAGGGTTTCCCCTATTTGCCCTAGCCCTCTGTTTAAGACAATAAGTTTATCCCTTTAGTTCTAGAAATGCTAGACAGATTAAAGCAAGTGATGCATGGTATATTTCTTGCAGAACATGGTTATTTCTGGTTGTGCTATTATGTTGTTGGATTAACAAAAAGGATTTACCCCTTCTACTGAATAATTTCATTGATTAAAATGAAAAAGAAAATGCATACTCAAGAGAAGGAAAATTAGTAGAGAAACCTCTAAACAGGCTAAGCTAGACAAACCAGCTACCATAGGTAGGGACCATCAAATTCTGAGCCATTTCAAGTGTGCCATCAAAAGCCTCTTCAATTTATGTTTGTTAGGAGGGCTTATTGAAGATCGTGTAGTTTCTGTGAATTGAGGCAGTAACTCTTATTATCTCAAGTCCATCGTCGGGAGTTCTCTACATCCATGTTTGTTGGGAGATTGTTGTATTATTTCTTTGAAACCAGATATTTTTCTGCAGTTTTCTTATTTTGTCTCTTACTTCATTTGCCTAAGCTTACACTAGTATTTGTTATTCAGCACATGTTAGTGAAACTAATTTCATTGCTGGTCAAACTGTAACCAATACATAGCGTTTACAAGGTTTCTGTTATGTACTCCCTCCGTTTTTTAATATAAGATGTTTTAGCATTTGTCCACATACACATGTAAACAAATGTATGTAGACATGTATTAGTGTGCATGTTCACTCACTTTAGTATGTATCTAGACAACATGTGCAACACCTAAAACATCTTATATTAAAAAACGGAGGGAGTAATTGTTAATACTAGAGAACTAGGATGCAAAATTGTGTGCATTCAATAATAAAAAAAAGGAATGCAAGATCGTGGATTTTCTGATGTATAAACTATTCATTTTAGCTAATTATGTCTTTACTTGTATTGCAGCTTGCCGAACACCCTCACAGCAATATCTTCTTGCTGAAGGCCAGTTTGCTTCAACACATAACTGATGTGATCAAGTACTCAGATACTGCCTCTGTATTTGTGTTTTACCTTCCGTGTCTTTCAGCTATTTCATGCTGTATATCTTTGGTGTTTGTAGCGATCCCTCAACTGATTCTGTTGTACGGTCAAGGGCTTCATTGATCAGTGGGAGGCTTCTTTCTTTAGCTGATTCACTTATGACTATAGATCAATCTTGTAAGCATAATTTTTCTTGCAGCTACTATACTTTGAGTTTATGGTTCTGCTAAATAATTTATTTCTATTGTTATTTTTTTAATCGTGTGGGTTATTAATCTTATATGATTTATAGTGTGTTCTTCTCTACTTTTGTTAAGTTGTATGTTTTTTTAATGTGTGGATTATTAATCTTATATGATTTATAGTGTGTTCTCCTCTACTTTTGTTAAGTTGTATGTACTTTGCTAAATAAAAGTGTATTCCTACATTAATAATCGGTAAAAAGTTTATTAAAAAACATGATTCTGAACACAGTTTTTGTTCTAATTTATGATGAACACTGATAACTAATTTGTTGGTCATTACCGGCACCTTAAATTGGAACACATCTTGATATTATCTGGGCAAGGGTATCTCTGGTGGGTTTCTGTAAAAAAAGTACTAAAGTGAAATGTTAATCAAGATTTCTTTACGTGTTAGGTGTTACCAACCTACTCTTGGCCATAGACAAAATATTGAGGACGGAGGAAATTCAAAATACTGATGAAATTGAGAGCGCACTGGAGACTCTAGGTCTAATTGGTGCAAGTAAGTTATGGTTCTATTTCTGTATACTGTAACCTGTATCTGTTTGACAGTGATCTCAGTAACCAGAACACTTATTTCATGATTCTGACATACTGCTTGTTTTTCTGGCTCTGTTGGGGAAATAGCAACTCAAGGAGCAAGTTTTTTGTTCACTGATTCATCAAATGTTGCCAAACACGTGGTAGAATTATCCTTTGATCGGCAGGGCAGAGGTAAACAGCTGGTAAGTTTGTCTACTAACATCTTTGTCATTGGCGAAGTTTCCATAAACTATTCCTCGTAGTAGTGATTATGTCCAACTTCAGGCTGCTTTACATGCCTTTGGAAGCATATGTGGTGTTGATCGACAAGAAGACCAGATTAAATTGGATGATCAAGCAGAAGAACGCCTGAAGCGCTTAGTCTATACTGTAGCATCAAACAGTCCAAAATTAACTCCTTCAGTTAGGGCAACTACAACTTCTCTAGTTTTATCTTTCTCACCTCATGTGATTATAATTTGCCTGATAAAGTTTTTCCTTGAATGCTTGGCCAGGCTCTTCTTCTGTCAGTTCTACAGCAAGATCCAGATGTTCGGATAGCTGTAAGCAGTTCATGCTTGCTAAAGTTTACTTGTTCATTAGTATCTTCTTTCTGTATCCGTCGGTTTGAGTAATTAAGTTGGCTGTGCTCATCTGATTAGATCACATTGAATGTTTACAGGGTTATAGAGTACTATCAGGATTGGTTGTCCGTGAATGGTGCCTAAGGGAAGTTTGCTCAAAGCAAGAGATAATTGGAGTTGTTACGGATCCGAAAATGGAGACAACAAAACTTGGTAAGGAACTAGTAGTACTTCTAGTGCTAATACAGACATACAGTAATAAACCTGTCATTTCGTATAGAATCATGCATCTGTCATTTCGTATAGAATCATGCATATCCCGTTTCTAAGTAACACGCGAAAGTTGGCGTGCTGCAAACTCCTTTTACTCTTTTAGCACAACTCATCTGGAGTACCTGTATTAGCCATAATGCTTACACGAAATCTACCCTCAAACTTACCTCGTTGTGATGTTTGCGCTGATGTTTAGCACATGTCCAACTGCCTTCTTACCACTTAGCACCATCCATCTTAGTGACACGCTGGAGTTGTTCATTATTGATAATCCTATCATGAACGACACTATTGTGTTTACCGAATCATCAACTGTTCTGACAATGACGTCGGTTCGTTACCATAGGCATGGAAGCACGGTACGCTTGCTGCGTGGCAGTCAACAAGGCATTGTCATCGTCCCACCTTCTCCATGAACCGAGTCTCTCTGAACTCATTGGAAAGGTATATGCTCTAAGGTCTCGTGTCTGCTGTTTTTTGCTATCTGAAACATGATTGTGGACCTGACATAACAAATGTCTCTTGCTGCAGCTTAATGAAGCCGTTAGAAGGGGTCCTTATCTTTCGGAGAGGAAGCGTGTGGAGGCTGTGCCGGAGGTTGGTACCATGCAGAGGTTTTAGTTTCGCCTTGTAGCTCTTCAGCCACAGCAACCCTGAGAAACTGGGCGTACCACCTATGCTCGATGCAACACTGTCTCAGGTCATGAGAAGCACCTGTGTTTTTGTTAGTGTGGTAACTGAACTTGCGAGACGAGGATAATATCAGGATGCGGGATCTTCTGAATTCGGTTTTGTAATATAAACGTATGATGTAGGGATACTTTTCCATGCCAATCCATCTCACCATGTGATCTAAGAACTGAAACTGACCCTATCTTTTTGCAACGGAAATATCTCAGATGGCTCTTGTGGTGCTCAAAATGTACAATTTGTTTCCAGATTTCTCTGCTCTATCTCTAGCTCACATGTTTTCTTAGAATCACAGCTCAAACTGATCGTTAGTTACAATAAAGTATTTGCCCGAGAGAAACATCTCATATGGCTCGTCCTATTCATAATATACTCCTCCAAAATAAGTGTCTCAAGTTTTTCCAAAAAATAAGTGTCAAGTTTCTCCAAAAGTGGATATATCTATACATATTACGGCTCTATCTCTAGCTCACATGTTTTCTTAGAATCACAGCTCAAACTGATCTTTATAGTTACAAGAAAGTATTTGCCCGAGAGAAACATCTCATATGGCTTGTCTATTCATAATATACTCCTCCAAAATAAGTGTCTCAATATATACATCCACCTTTAGGCAAACTTCAGACACTTATTTTCGGATATTTTCGGACGGAGGGAGTACAATTTATTTATTTTTAGAATGGAGAAGCTCCGCTCTCAATTTAATTGCATGCAAGGAAACCCATAATACATCAGCCGGCAGGACTGTTTTTTTTTTGCTTCTCGACGAAACCCAGAACACACTACTCTGAGCATCTCCAATAGGCGCCCAACGCGCCGGTGCGGTATAACTTTTTCGCAGCGCCAGCGCGCTGCGCGTATGTTTTGCTTTAGCAGCCGCGCAATAGTATCGCGCGTAAATGGGACGGTTTTCCAGACGCGCTAAACTCCAGCGCGCGCGACCAGCACAAACAACATTTGCACTCAAACATACAACAAAGAAGATCAAAGATACACCAAATAAATCAACAATAAATAGTTTCATTATTATTACAACACAAACAAATAGTTTTTCTTGAATACAAATAGTTCACCGAACAATAGAATGAATAGTTCAGGAACAATAAAATAAACATACAACAAACATACACCTTTAAACTCATTGTTGCCCATTCCATGCCCACCACTCCTCAATTAGATCCTTTTGAAGCTCATCATGCCGTTCATTACGTCGAATGGCATGATAAGATGCAACAAAGCGGGTTGTCCTCTCAGCCCTCCTCCGAACTTGCACGGGATGTCCCATCAACTCATAGTGAGTGTAGTCCAAATCTTGCCCGCTCATTCTCGATGATCATATTATGCATGATCACACAAGCGGTCATGATGTACCAAAGCATGTCTTGATCCCAAAATCTAGCCAGTTCTCTCACAATAGCAAATTGGGCTTGCAAAATCCCAAATGCTCTCTCCACATCTTTCCTAGCCGCCGCTTGAGCATTGTGGAAATCAAGCATTTTCTTACCTTGCGGTTTGTGAACCGGTTTCACAAATGTTTGCCACTTTGGGTAGATGACATCCGCAAGATAGTAGCCATAGTTGTATGTACGACCGCTTGCTAAAAACTCCACCGGGCGAGTTTGACCTTTTGCAATCTTATTCATGAGTGGTGACCGGTGAAGAACATTGATGTCATTGAGAGCTCCGGGCATGCCAAAAAATGCATGCCAAATCCAAGTCTCATGATTGGCCACCGCTTCAAGGATTATAGTGGAATCCTTTTTGTGGCCTTGGAATTGTCCATGCCATGCCGTAGGACAGTTCTTCCAACTCCAGTGCATGCAATCAATAATTTCCTAATTTGACCAAGTGGAAGACACTACATGTGTTGTAGTAACTTCGAAAGAGTTTGCAAGCTGAACCACGAAGGTCGAAAAACTTTATACTTAGACCAACTTGTGGTTTGACAATGAAGTGTTGTTTTGACAACAAAAGGACCTGCAAATTATAAAGGAAGCGAATGATGGGCCCTGACTTCGTAAATTGGCTTTGAGTCATTATATCTGAGATAGTATCCGTGTACAAATGTCAAGTATGTGACTTGGTAATCCTTTCAGAAGGCATGAATCCTCTCGATTGCAAACGGATCTATATATCAACAAGACGTGGGTGTTTACATCCATTGAAAGTTTAACTTGTCGAAAAGGTGTTTGCGACAAAGTTCAAAGAATTGACTACGAAAAGATTTTGATCTTCCGTAGTGATACTTTCGTCTTTACAGATGGTTCTAGAAAAAGTTACATATTCTGATATGACAGCTGAATAACAAAACAACTTGCCTCCCAAGGAAGGCTGATCAAGGATATGTACGTGACACAGTCTGTGAGTTTTGTAAAATTCAAAAGGTTTCTAGAGGCGTATGCAAACTTCAATGGTTGAAATGAGCATAACGAAGTTGGAATCTTTACTTTAACGAAGTTATCAAAAGAGTTTGATTTCATCGTGTATAGTGAAGATACTTGTAAAGTTGCAAGAAATTAAGTGGGAGCGCTAAGACATATTTCTAATACTTTATGTAGCTGACATATAGTTGGTTGGAAAATATGTATTTTAAATTAACACGGTTAAGATTTCATATTGATGAAAGGCTTAGGCCAAACAATATGTTGGGCATCAATATCTATAGAGATGGATTAAGCGCCTGATATGATTGAGCCAAAGTACATAGATGAAGTATTGAAGTAAGTCAATATCGAAACAACAAGAAAGGGTTCTTGCCGCATGGAAAAGAATTGAGCAATATCAAGTGTTTTCATACATGATGAGAAAAAGTGAAATGGAGATTTCTAAGTCATGTGTTCCATGATATGTACACAACCAGATAAGTCCCATGCTATAAAGTGTTATACCATGATGATTCATATGATGATTGAACTACAGTGGGAAAGATCCTTAAGTATTTTTGGGAAAAAGTAAGGATGTGTTTTCCTATTCAGTAATGACAAACCATTCGTTGTAATATGTTACACAAATAGTCTTGTCATCTATCCAAAATCTATCTCAATTAAATATGTGTTGAAGGGTGGCACAATAGGCTGGATGAAAGTTCCATGCTGGTTTTTGAATGAGTTTCAAAATTAAAGTATTGTGATGAATACTACAACAAAGGCAAGTATATCATTGTGTTGACAACAAATACGAGTATTTCTATGTCAAGGAGTTCTTTATTGAACTTGGTGAATTTCCAAGAATGCTGACACTATGAAGCTACATTTTCAGAATGTTGGTAACATTAGTTTAAGCTGAGGAATTAAGGTCTCACCGATTGACCAAATATATACAAAGCCATCTCATTAGAGAATGAGTGATACGTGTAGACGCTAAGACGTGCAAATACAAACGGACCTGAACATGTCAGATCTTATGATGAAGTTTACCACATGCGAAGCATGGTAATAACACTGGAATGCCATAGGTGTTATGTGCTTACTTATTGACTAGATTATTGACTCTAGTGCAAGTGGGAGACTGAAAGGAATATGCCCGAGAGGCAAAAATAAAGTGGTTATTATCTTATTCCATGTTTATGATAAATGTTTATTTCTCATACTAGAATTGTATTAATTGGAAACGTTGATACATGTATGACTAATAGACAAGTATGAGTTCCTAGTACCGCCTCTCATTTAACTAGCTCGTTGATTAACCGATGATAAGGTTTCGTGATCATGAACATTGGATGTTGTTAATAACGGGATCACGTCATTAGTAGAATGATGTGATGAACATACACCCAAAGTAGATATAGCAATGCGATCAATTCATTAAGTTTACATTGTTGTATCAAACACATACGAAGTAACTCTAATCCTTAGACCATGAGATCATGTCAATCACTAACACCGGATGAGTGTTTTGATGACATCAAACGTCACACCTTGAAAGGGTGACTACAAAGGTGGCATTGGTTACTCTGAAAGTATTAGTTGAGGCTCATGGATCAAGAGTGGGATTTGTCCATCCAAATGACGGAGAGATATACTCTGGCCCTCTCGGTGATATCACATCGACACCGCTTGCAAGCACGTGACTAGGTCACAAGGATGTCATATCACAGAACGAGTAAAGAGTACTTGTCAGGTAACGAGATCGAACTAGGTATGGTCGATACCAATGATCGGATCTCGGAGAAGTAAAATATCGCGAGACAAAAGGAATTGGTTACGACGTTTTTGGTTCATGCGATCACAAGATTCATCGTTGAATGTGTAGGAGTCATTACGGATCTCCAGGTCCCGCTGTTGACTATTGATCGGAGAGGTGTCTCGATCATGTCTACATTATTCATGAACCGTACGGTGACACACTTAAAGTTTGACGACGCTGTTGAGAAGATACGAAATATTGGAGAAAAGTTCGGACAACACCAAAATTGTTTCAACGGGGTAATTGCAAATGGTTGTTAATAAAATTAACAAATAGTCCAAGGGGGTAAATGTTAATGTTTGTTAATAGAATTAACAAATATTAAAATGAAATAAAAATGTTTTATTTGATATAGAAACCCTTAGGTTTTTTAGTGGAGATTAAAGGAGGGTGAGTGGGCATGAGTGGATGATCCACTCACATCAAGAGGGAAGAGGTGGATTCACCCCTAGCACTACGGCACAGCATGCCTATGCCGACGGCCAACCCCTAAGCCGACGGCTTTTTGTCGGGGCCGTCGGCATAGAGCCCGTCGAGGCCAGCCCACAAACAAAACCGTCGGCATAGAAAATGCCGTCGGCATAGCTCATATCAGCCGACGGTAGCCGTCGGCATAGGTTATCTGGACGATTTTTTAAGAATAGGAAACAGTACAGCATCTCCTACGCCGACGGCATTGCCATTGGCAAAAATAAAATTATTTTTAATTTTTATTCTTTTTCTATTTCTTTTATGCTTGTAGCTATGCCGACAGCTTTGCCGTCGGCAAAAGGTCCATGTTTTTATAATCTTCATTTTTATGTATTTATTTATTACTATAAATTAAATTTAACATTTTTAATATGTTTGTATTCATTTGTATGTATATAGCTACACCGAATAGCGGTCTCCACCCACATAGAATGATGACGCGAATCTTGTCTCTCAGAATTGCACGTCAAGAAATTGCGTAAGAGGTGGGGTATAACTTTGTTTAGGGTGTTCCTAGGGGCTAACCTTACACAAGCAACCAAATTTTTTCACTTTGCTACCCCCTTTCTACTACTTTTCGCATTGATATTAAACAAACCATGCAAATTACATTGACAACATAAATTATACAGAGAACAAAATATCGGTAGTAGCGACAACACAACATAAATTGAAGATACATGGTACTCTGCAAATTAGAAAAAGAAAATTCATCTACCATCGACGCAGCCTCCCGCATCACTCCTGCCTTTCGACGACGCAGCACCCTTGCCCTTCGACGACGCATCACCCTTGTCCTTTGACGATGCATCACCCTTGCCCTTCGACGACGCCGCCGCCGTTGCTGCAGCTTTCTTGCTCTCTTCACTCGGCATGAAGATATCATCTTCATCCTCGCTCTCCTCGAGCCATAAAATAGAAAATCTTATAGCGCTGGCCAAATCTGTCTCCCTCGTATATGTTGCCTTCTTCTTCTGCCACCTAGCATGCATCCTGAGAAGTTCTTCCCGTATTTCCCTCCAAGTCCTCGATGGCAACCTATGCCTACATAGCTTCGCTGATAGCTCACGAAGATGAGGTGGATAAGTAACAATATCCTCGAATGACACTTCCTTATTGTCTACCTTGAACTCGGCCGTAAACTTCAAAAGGAGTGCCGACATTCCTAGCTGGAAACTACGATCCGAAGGAAAGCTCGACATGTTCGAGTGAGTGGACTTGAATGCTTACCAACCTCAGTGAGAAGGGGTTCTTATAGGCCGAGAAGACAAGAATTGGCGGGAGAAACAGGCGGGAAATATGATGGCGGGAAAAAAAGGCGGGAGATAGGATGGCGGGAAAAAATTGCGGCTAGAAAACCCACGGCAAAAAAAAAAAATGCACCGTCGGGATGAACTGAAGGATTTCTAGATAGAACAAAACACATGGTTTCCCCTGCATACAGCCCGACGGTGGCTAGATAGTGCCTGCATATCAAAGGCACCATCGGGATGTATGCAGGGAATCCGAATGATTTGTATTTGGTCAATGAACTGAAGGATTTCTAGATAGAACAAAACACACGGTTTCCCCTGCATACAGCCCGACGGTGGCTAGAGAGTGCCTGCATATCAAATGCACCGTCGGGATGTATGCAGGGAATCCGAATGATTTGTATTTGGTCGATGAACTGAAGGATTTATAGATAGAACAAAACACACGGTTTCCCCTGCATACAACCCGACGGTGGCTAGAGAGTGCCTGCATATCAAATGCACCGTCGGGATGTACGCAGGGAATCCGAATGCTCTGTATACCAAATGAACTACAATGAGTACACACTGAGAGTGCCGAAGATGTCCTAGAGGTGGGCTATATATAGGGTCGCGTGGCTTACGAAGTGGTCGTGATAGTGCTGATCCAACGGCTCACAAGCGCTCGAAAGAAACACACCGCTGATCCAACGGCTCATAAGCGCTGGAAAGAAACACACGATCCGTGTGCTTCTTCCTCATTGGGCATACTACAGCTCACAACCCCTGAAAAGAAACACACGGCAGATCCAACGACTCACAAGCGCTCGGAAAAAACACACCGCTGATCCAACGGCTCACAAGCACTCGAAGGAAACACACGATCCGTGTGCTTCTTCCTGATTGGGCATACAACAGCTCACAAGCCCTGAAAAGAAACACACACCGCTGATCCAACGGCTCACAAGCGCTCGAAGGAAACACACGATCCGTGTGCTTCTTCCTGATTGGGCATACTAATGCTCACAAGCCCTGAAAAGAAACACACACCGCTGATCCAACGGCTCACAAGCGCTCGAAAGAAACACACCGCTGATCCAATGGCTCACAAGCGCTAGAAGGAAACACACGATCCGTGTGCTTCCTGATTGGGCATACTACATGCACTGGAATCTTGTGTTGATTTGGGGTAGAATTTGGTTTCTCGTGTTCCTATGGCCTAACCTAACACAACCAAGCAAAAAAAGTCCACTGGCCTACCCCTTTCGACGCACGTCTTTGGGGTAGACGAAAACGTTAGGATTTTTCCAGCGGATTCAGGCTTTCGCCGAAGCGGGGTCCCGGAGCACCGGAATAATTTGCGTGTGGCCGTACCATATAATACAATAAATTATAATAAAACTGTATTCAGTTATAATGGAATAAATTATAATGTTTAAAATGTTAATAAAATAGCTAATAATAGGAAAAATAAAAAAAACCTAAGCCGTCGGCATAGGCTCGTCTTATCTATTTTGGGTGGCCAGGGCGCGCGGTCGACAGTTTCTTCCCCAAAACGACCACGCGCCCGAGCTCTTCCCTCCGTCGTCGGCGCCCCCGACCCACCCGAGCTCTTCCCCTCCATCGCCGGCGCCCCGACCCACCCGAGCGCCGCCACAGCCCGCCACCGCACCACTGCTCGCCGGCCTCCTCCACTCCGTTGCATCTCCCCCAACACCGGCCTCCTCACTCCGTCACGTCTCTTCCCCACCCGCGCGCCGCCGCTCCGCTCTGGCCGTCCCACCTCCTCCTCCATGCCTCCTCGTCCACCCTCCACCCCGACGTCCACCCTCCACCGCGACGCCGCCCCACCCTCCACCCCGACGGCCGCTGCTTCCTCCCGTCTCCTCCACATCCTCCACGGCGAGCGAGCGAGTGCCAGCCTCCGCCGGCGAGGCGCTCCCTGCTACTCGGCCGCCTCGACAAGGAGCACGCCCGCCGTTGGAGCAGCATCCCCCCCTCGCAGGAGCGCCCATGGCTACTCCCTGCAGCTCGGTAAGCCACATTTCCTCTCTTTTTTTTTCTTTAGTTTACTATTTGTTGCAGACTATAAACCATGTTAGTTAAGCAATATAGTTAGATTAGGACAAAAAAATCATGTTTTGCATTAATTTTCGGTTGTTTAACTACTAGGCAAACTTGTGAATTTGTGTAAGAACAATAATTGCTAACCTTTGTTCATTTTATACACTAGGCCCCGTCGTGACCATCTCGCTGATTCGATTCCGTCGCTCTCCCAGAGGTTGCCGTTTTTTCGTTATCCCAAACCACCGTCGGTCCCACGCGTCGTTGCGGGGCTTCTTCTCCAGCTGAGGAGGGCCGCCTCGGTGCCCCTGTTTCGTCGTCCTGCTTCCGGAGCAGTCCTCGACCTTCTCCGGCCACTGATCACGCTTCGAGGGTATAAATCTTTCGCCTCTCTTGCTGCATAGGTTTATTTTGGTCTAGATCACCAAGTCAGTCGCGTAACCCGAGTCAGATCCCGTCCGGAAGGGTTACAAATTTATAAATATGCAGGATTGTCCATCTCTGCATATTTATAACCATAACACCTCCGGATTGTCCATGTTGGACAGTCCGAGTACATGTGGATCGAGTCGTGTTCCATGTTCTACCCCTTCCTGAGACGGAATTTTGGCAGCACCTCCCTGTTGTTCTTCGGATGCACACCCTCTCGGTTTGACAAGCTCGTGACATGTATTCTGAAGAACATCGGGGAGGTGCTGCCGAAATTCCGTCTCGGGTCGGGGTAGAACATGGAACACGACTCGATCTACACGTACTTGTGCGGGATAGGCCCCTACCTATTAGAAGTGTAGGTGAACCCTTGCATGCTGTAAAAGATAAAATTTGGCCGTGATTAATCTGGTGACACTGAATATTTTTTTATTACTTGGTGCATATTATGAAATGCGTTGTTGTTTGGCTCCCAATAAAGCAGAGATGGCTGATAATGGGTGGATGTACAGTGGCCATATCAGTAAGACTGAAAGAACGTCTGAGTGGGAATGGAAGACTGATTTATTAGTGAAGGAGTTAGGGCGTGGTTCAAAAAAGTCAGGAGTTCGTCCAAGGTGCCCTTGCACTAAATGCAAGAATCGTGTCCGTCAGGGAAAGGATGAAATGACTGAACACCTTTGGTTGTGTGGGTATATGCCTAACTATGTCACACTGGTCGACTTTGCTCAGTACGAACGTGACAGAGGTGAGGTGATGCGGCAGCGGATCAATGGCAATGAGCTCGATGGGCTTCTAGGCTTCCTAGATGATCTCCGCGATGGTGACATGCCGGATTCGCCACCTCCACAGGAGGGACCGCCACAACCGGAGGAACTGGATGAACCGGAGGAACCGGAACCAACCGCGAAGGCCTTCCTTGATATGATGGCCTCGGCTAAGAAGCCTCTATACGAGGGTGCAAAGATTTCTCAGCTCGATGCCATCTCTCAAGCACTAGGTGACAAGGCCCAGTACTCGACCACCCGTCGAGGCTTTGAAGCTAATCTGAAAACATTTGGTAACATGTTGCCCGAAGGGCATTGTCGGCCTAAGGCCATGCACGAAGCGAAGAAACTCTTGGGATCGCTCGGCATGGATTATGTAAAGATAGATTGTTGTCCAAAAGGTTGCCTTTTGTTTTGGAAACAGTTTGCAGATGACAAGTACTGTAGCATTTGTCGTGCCTCTAGGTATTATGAGAAAAAGGGAGCCGGTGGTCAGAAGACGCAGACAAAAGTCGCCGTGAAGATTCTTCGGTATGTCCCATTCATAAAAAGAATCCAGCGGCTTTACTTGTCCAAGGAGACTGCCAAACAGATGACGTGGCACAAGAAGGGGAAGAGATACATAGACGACGCAGGATGGACAAAGATGGGACATCCATCTGATGGTAAGGCATGGCAGAACTTCGATGCCAAATACCCCGATGAGGCAGCAGAGGCTCGGAATGTCAGAATTGCGATAGCAACAGATGGATTCAATCCATATGGTATGTCGACTGCCTCGTACAGCTGCTGGCCTATGTTTGTTATTCCTCTCAATCTCCCTCCGGGGTCCTAATGCAAAGGAAGTTCATATTTCTGTTGATGATCATTCCAGGGCCCAAATACCGGGGAAGAATTTGAGTGTATACATGCAGCCGCTTGTGGATGATTTGCACCACTCTTGGCACAATGGGACGTTGACATACGACCGAGCATCAAAGCGGAACTTCTTGATCAAAATTTGGTTCCACTATTCCATGCATGACCTACCTGGGTACGCCCTATTATGCGGATGGTGTACAGCTGGTAAGTGGCCATGCCCAGTGTGCAGGAACTGACTTGAGTTCCTTTGGCTAACCACAGGTCGCAAGTATGTTGCGTTTGAAAAGCATCGACAGTTCCTCAAAGAAGGCATCCTTACCGACAAGACAAAAAGAACTTCATAAAGGGCAAAGTTGTGCCTGAAGAAAAAGAGATACCGAAGTTCGATGGTGTAGCTGTTGATGCCGAGCTAAGTGCTCTCGTGCCTGCTGTGGGACCTGGCCCACGATTTGAGGGATATAGTGTAACACACAACTGGACTCACGTTGCAGGCTTAACATAGCTAGAGTATTACAAGGATCTCGAACTTCCCCATAACATTGATGTGATGCACACCGAAAAGAATGTCGGAGAGTCCGTCTTTCACACAGTCCTGAACATTCCTGAGAAGTCAAAGGATAATGTCAAGGCTAGAGTCGATGTTAAGAAGCTCTGTGATAGGGAGAGATTACACATGCAGCCTCCTCAGGGCCGTCAAAAAAATTGGTGGAAGCCGAATGCCGACTACTGCCTTGATAGTATCCAAAAGAAAGAGTCATTCCAGTGGCTCAAACACATCATGATGTTCCCTGATGGTTATTGTTCCAATATAAGTAATTGAGTCAATCTTGGAATGGGAAAAGTCACTGGGCTCAAGAGTCACGACTATCATATATGGATTGAGAGGTTGATGCCGGTGATGGTTCGAGGGTATCTCCCCGATCGTGTCTGACGAGTGCTTGCGGAGTTGAGCCATTTCTTTCGCACGCTCTGTGCGAAGCAGATATGTCCCCTGGTTATTGAGAAGCTGCATGATCTTGTGCCGGAGTTGCTATGCAAGTTAGAGATGATCTTTCTGCCAGGCTTCTTTGTTCTGATGGCACATCTCATTGTGCATCTCGCGAACGAGGCACTCTTGGGTGGACCGGTGCAGTTTCGTTGGCAGTTTTGTATTGAGAGAGAGTTCAAGTATATTCGAAACTTAACTGGAAACAAAAATAAGATTGAAGCATGCATAGCTGAGACAACAATACTTCGGGAGATGACAGACGCCATGACAACGTACTATCCCGATGATGTTCCCACTATGCATAACCCGGTCTCTCGGTACAGTGTCGACGAGCCCAAGCATGACCCCAAGCTCCTCCTCTTCCAATGCCCCGGTGGCAAGGCCGATGCCGGTGTAAAATATACCTTGACCAAGGAAGAGAAGGATTACATAATGCTCTATGTGCTTATGGACATGACGGAAGTAGGCGGTTTCATCAGGTAAAATGGTGAACAAATTACTTTGCAACTTGTAACTCGGTTTCGGTCTAATACGTATTTTCTCCTTTTAGCCAATTCAAGCATGAACAGTGGTGGGGAATGGAGGATCCCTCTGCCGCGGAGCTGGACACTCTTTTGAAAGATGGTGCTCCGAGGAAAAAAACTTGTGTCTTGGTTCAGGGATAAAGTAATTTCTAACCTGTCCCTCTTACCTTGCAATCGGTGACTTGTCCTCTTATTACGCCTAACTAATGCACAAAACAATTTGAACTCTACTCGTAGGGAGCTGATCCCAACGTTGAGATGACGGATGAATTGAGATGTGTTTCCCAAGGTTTTAACCGCACCAGCATGAAGTATGAGAAGTATGATGTGAATGGGTACCGCTTCCATACAGAGGATCACCAGAAGAGTCGGCCAAATGCAAAAACTATAAATACTGGGGTCTTCACCAAAGGATCCAGAGGAGCCGATGGAGCCGATTACGTAGATTACTACGGAAGGTTAGAGAAGGTATACGAGTTGACGTTCAATGCTACGAACGTAGAACTCAAGCTCGTTGTGTTCAAGTGCCACTGGTTCGACCCACACGTTGGACCACAAGGTGGACATAGAAGTGACCCTTCCATTGGGTTAGTTGAAGTTAGGCCTTCAACCACCTATAGCAGAGCCGATGTCTATATTGTGGCTCACCAAGCCAAGCAAGTTTATTATTTGCACTACCCATGCCACAAAGAGAACCTCAAGGGCTGGGAAGTCATGTTCCGGGTATCGCCACATGGTAAGCTACCCATGCCCTCCGCCGATGATTACAACAACATTGACCCTAAAAATACGAGGGAATTTTCTATCTAGAGCAAGAGGACTTCGGGGACTTTGCCTTACAACGGGTGGTCTTGAGGACCTCGAGAATGATGCACACACTCGTGGTGAGGCAGTGGTGGATCTGAAGGAAATAGATATGCTCTTGAAGTTACAAGCGGCCAATCAAAATGAGGAGGAGCCTCCACCGTGCGAGGAGCCTCCAACCTACTACTCACGTGATAGTGATAGTGATAGTGAGAACCAACCTAATTATGAGAGTGATGATCGAGGTGACGGTCTTTTATGTCTTTATGCTTTAGTATTTATTTTTCAACATGCCTCTTAATTGCATTGTGTCTTTATCCTTAGGGCGAGTACAATGGTCGGCGCTAGCGTGAGGCGCTAGGATCAAATTCCCGGCCGATCGGCAGTTCAGGTTGATATTCCTAGCGTCTGTGTTACCTGGACGCAACAATAAGCGCCGGTCGCTTGGCCTTATTTTTTTCTTTACTGGTCTAGCGCGTAGGGTAAAAAGCGCAGCAGCCGAGCAGTTTTTGCGCCCGCGATTAGCGTCCACGTTGGGAGCATCGGCGCTTAGGAGATAATCTGATTTTTTGCTATTATTTTTTCCACCGTAAGCACCCACATAAGCGGTGGCCGTTGTACATGCCCTTAGTGTCTACATTTTATTATGTCTTTATGCTTTAGTATTTATTTTTCAACATGCTTATTTATGCTTAGTGTCTACATTTTATTATGTCTTTATGCTTTAGTATTCATTTTTCAACATGCTTATTTATGCTTAGTGTCTACATTTTATTATGTCTATTTGCTTACTTGTTTTCTCTTTTTCAATGCAGGTGATTGAACAATATGAGCCAAGGCAGGAAAGCTCGACGACCTTGCTTAGTACGTTGCGTCGAAGTGACCGAGGACCAATTCCCAATCCGCGTTACGTCGAGCCCGGCGATGCGCGGGGAGGACGAGGACGAGCACGAGGATGAGGACGAGGTGGAGGACGAGCTGGAGGACAAGGTGGAGCACGAGGTGGAGGAGACGTGGAGCGTCCACCCTCCGCTTCTGGCGACGTGGCTTCCGAGTTGCCCTCCGCTTCTGGCTCTGTGGCTTCGCAGTTCCAGTTGGAGGATGAGGTGGAGCACGAGGCGGAGGTGGAGCACGAGGAAGAGGTGGAGGTGGACGAGGTGGAGGGCGAGGTGGAGGCGGCGCCGAAGCTGCCGAAGTGCCATGGTGAAGTGGGAGTCCCCGACGAGGCCGAGTGGCCTACTAGCGAGGACAGGAAAGCCATCATTGTTCCTAACAGAAAGGAGTAAGTGTACTAATTTTGTAATTTCATTTTGGTCATAACAATTTGGCATATGTACTAATGTTTGATTATTGTGCAGCAATTGGACATGGCCAGTTAAGCCTCCCCACCATCCTGCGAGCTTGCTTGGAGCTCTGATTAGGAAACATTCGCCGGGCTTGTACGAGACGGTCCCCGACGGCGAGAAGAAGCTGGCCACTACTTGGGTGGACTATGAGGCTGCCCCGTACCCGGGCTTCGCGACAGCTGCTGAGGCCGTGATCACCAAGTTTTGGGTAAGACATATTTTTCGAGTTCCGTTCATAGTTTATGACCCACCGTGCTAACTCATGACTCTCACAATCTTTTTATGCATGGTTGAAGCGGTTTTATCGGGTGGAGGAGGGCATCTCCAATATGCGGCTCCCACTTTGCGTGCTCATTGTCTGAGGTTGACACGGCAGCAATTCTACAACCAAAGGACTACGACCGCCAATCAGTTCCTGTCTGAGAAGAGGGGTAAGAGGGTAAAGGAGTCGGAGTTGCCCTCGGACATCACGAAGGAGGATTATATGTCGGTAAGTAAAATGTCAATGAAATTCTATATTGCTGCTAAGTTGCTATTGCATTATCTCTTCTTGAATTGGATTTTCAGGTTATGCCCGATGGGCTGACGGCAAAGAAGACGCATGGGAGGCGTTGGTTCGAGGTGGGTCGGGGATGACCCCGAGTTCGACGCCATGAGCAAGCGGAACAAGGCAAACCGAGGCACCGAGGGAACACACAGTGGGGGAAACCTCAACCACCACCGCTTCAAGGAAAAGCTAGTATACATCTACATTGAATGACCTGCATTTATTTTCCCGTCATGTTCCTACTTGGTACGCATAACATTTCTTTTCACGATGCAGGAGGCCAAGACCGGGGAGCCGAGAACTGACATGGAAACGTGGCGGGAGATGAAGCAGAAGAAGCTTGATTTTTCGGAGCCTCAGCCTTTGAAGCCCAGGTACTTGGATATTTTCTGTATCCATTTTCATATTAGTTGATATTTTCACATTCGGACTTGGATAACCCTTCAGGTACTACGGGAAGGCCAAGGAGGACTTGGATAACTACTGCGCGACGTTCCAACAGCTGCACCCGGAGGTGGATAACCCCTTGAGAGAGGAGGTCGACGAGAACGTGGTTGTCCTGTCGGGTCACGGAAGGAAGCATGGTCGTAATCGCGTTCTTGAGAAGGTGGTCAGTCCTACCTCGAGCTTCACGCGTCTCCGAGCTACCCTTCCTGCCGACACCCCCTTATCCCGCGTCATCCAAAGCCTCGTCCATCCGCCTCCACCGGTGTAAGTTTTCTCATTTTCATCCTCTTTTCGATATTCGTTCCTGCATGGCTAAGTTGACGAGATTCATTATTTTCGAAATCGTAGGAGGATTTTGAGGCGGCCTACGCTTCCGCTCATGCAGAGTATCAGGAGGCCCATCGCGAGTGGGAGGAGAAGTACTTGGCCCACATCTCCTACACAAAGTTCATGAATGCTGTAAGTTTCAACCTTTATTTCTGCAAAATATGACAAATCCCACTTCCCTAGTTTGAAGCTTTATTTTGGCAACGCCTGACTCTAAACTATCTTGTAGGCGCTGGTTAGATTTTTTGCCAATAGAGGGGGCGGGGAAAACACTCCTGAGGAGCGTCCTGAGCCGGGGCCGTGTCCAATATTTCCATCGAGGGACCAGTTCGCTCTCACCTACTACTCATCGACCGCGGTAAGTTCTTTGCTAAACACTGGTTACCATTTTCCTTTGCCTCGCAAGTTGCTAAGTCTTGCTCAAACATGTAGGGAGCGGGAGGTTCGGAGACGCCACACTCGCCAGGTTCGCATGAGACCATGTCGTTTGATCCCGATGCTGGTACTTCGCGTGCTGCTATGCCGGGTTCGCGTGAGATCATGCCGGTACATCCGGTGGTCCTTCTCCTAGTGTTTCACGTGCTGGTTCACTGGGTGCTTCGCCGGGTGCTTTGCCTTCTTCCGGTGGTTCTACTGCTGCGCCGAGCCGTCGATCGTCTTTTCTCGGCAGATATGGGGTACACCCCGTCGCCGCCGCCGATGTAGGGCTTTCGGCCTCTAGACATGTACCTTGATGTATACACTATGATATACCATTTTGTATCTACACTATGATCTAGCATGTTTGTGATGATATCCTATGTGTGATCATGTTTGTGATGATATATATCCTATGTGTGATGTTCCTGTAATTTATGATATTTTTTGCTGCTATTTTATCTGCAAAAATGAGCCGCTGGAGCATTTTTTTTTAAATCTGGCACACCTGTGCCAATGCCGTCGGCATAGGTGCCTCCTGGAGCTACGCCAGGGACGCCCAGATGCAGCCACGTGTCCAGACCTATGCCGACGGCTTTGCCATCGGCGTAGGTCCATCCTGACCAGCTAGCTGTCGTGGGCCCCACCACGCATTCGCCGACGGTTTTTTTCACCGACGGCCCATTCCTAGCCGTCGGCACAGGCTATGCCGACGGTTTTTACCTATGCCGACGGCCTGCTGACCTGTGCCTACGCCAGGCTACGCCGACCGAGCTGAGCCGACGGTGGCCGTCGGCATAGGCTAAGCCGACGGCTTATAGGCATTTGCCAACGGCAAAAAGCCGTCGCGTAGCTGCTCATTCCCGTAGTGTAGGGGGCAACATCCCACCCTCACCCCTCTCCTATATATGGAGGGGTGGGAGCTCCCTCTTGAGCACACACTTGCTCCTCTCTCCATCATCCCGCTGCTCCACCTTCCGGCCATCGGCTTGGCGAAGCCATGGCCGATTTGTTCTCCACCACACCACACCGTCGTGCTGTTGGAGTTTTCCAGTGGATCTTTACTTTCGCTGCCCCGCTAGATCGAGGGAATGGAGGTCGTCATCAAGCCGTACGTGTGACCGAATACGGAGGCGCTGCCGTTGCAGTGTTCATCTTCACGATCTTGAGATCGCAAGTGATCGACTACACCGTCCATGAGAATCATTCTCGAAACGCTTTCGGTCTTCGAGGGTGAGTTCTTTTGGAACTTGGTTTTACCCGTTGCTCACATCCACTAGATTAGATCTTGGTGTCTTGGTTGTTCTTACCGTAGGAATTTTTTGTTTTCTATGCTATGAACCCATCAGTGGTATCAGAGCCGTGTCTATGCATAGATGTTTTTGCACAGGTAGAACACATATGTGTATGTGGGCATTGATGATCATGTTATTGCTTCCGTGTTGTATTTTAAATCTTAGTGGCATAGTGGGATGAAGCGGCCCGGACTAACCTTACATGTCCACGTACCTGAGACTTGTTCCATGACTGACATGCAACTTGCTTTGCATAAGTGGCTTTGCGGGTGTCTGTCTCTCCAATATAGTTAAGATTTTATCTACAAAGGGTTGTTAATGATTTGTTTATCACCGTTGTGGTTTCATATTCGTAGGTAAGAACGGTTCTATCTTCGAAAGCCCAAGCCACGTAAAATATGCAAAATAAATTAGAGGTCGTCTAACTTGTTTTTGCAGGGCATGTGATGTGATATGGTCAATGTTACAAATTTGATGTATGAGATGATACTATTTGTAAATTATGACAAACCGGCAGGAGCCTAATGGTTGTCTTTAAATTCATGGCTTGCGTGCCGAAAATCATATCCATGTGATATGTTGTAATTTTGCAGGACAATCAAGAAGGAGGCGCCATGGACTTTGGTGCCACGCCGGTGGAATGATGGAGATCATGCCAAGACACACAAGATGGAGATCCAAGTGCAAGAAGGACCATATCATATCACATTATCCATGCATGTGATGTTAATCCTTTTATGCATCTTATTTTGCTTAGATCGCGACGGTAGCATTATAAGATGATCCCTCACAGTTAATATCAAGATAGTAATGTGTTCTTCCTTAGTATGCACCGTTAAGAAAGTTCATCGTTTCGAAGCACCACGTGATGATCGGGTGTGATAGACTCTACGTTCGCATACAACGGGTGTTGACGAGCCTAGCATGTACAGACATGGCCTCGGAACACACGCAAATACTACGGTTCTACTTGGCGAGCCTAGCATGTACAGACATGGCCTCGGAACACGTAACCGAAAGGTAAAGCATGAGTCATATGGATGATATGATGAACATGTTGATGTTCGCCTTTGCAGCTGCACCATCTCACGTGATGATCGGTTATCGGTGTAGTGAATTTGGTTCGTGTAATCACTGAAACAACTAGAGAGATGTTGTTTTTTAGTGGGAGTTCACATAGTAATTTTGAATTAAATTTTGAACTAAATTTATCATAAACCACCAATCAAAGTATTTTTGCATAATTTTGTAGTAGTGTTTGGCATCCACGGTCTACCTTACACTTAGATTGTTAATTGAGATAAAACTGTTTTGATCTGGCAAACCCATTTTGGACTGGTACCGTATTTTAATTGAATCATATTGTAAATTTTTAGTAATACCTACCTAGCTCCATGTGATTAATGATTGATTGATCTAAAGAGCAAATAATTCCAATTTAGTATGTAGTGTCATGCTTGCTTCCATGACACCTGATCTTCAAAAAGAATGTTTTGAGAATCAAGGTGATCTAGGAGACGAAAAAGAGTTGTTTTTGGATACAAACGAGGAGTAGAAGATATATTGATATATAAACCCTGTTTGTGGCAACATGACTGAGTGTAATTTATTGTGATAATATGTGCTTATATTATTTGAATATATGCAAGGATTGAAGATGCTAGGCGTTTGAATCATCCAAGAAGTTGGGCACTGATATTATCCTCTAAATTCCTTCCTAGCTATAGTAGCTTCATCACAAATTTGTTATGATGGGATGGATTAGAAGTATGGGTAAAAATCGTTTACTATGCTTGAAGATTGCTAAGAGTGGAATCCGAAAGAATGCTAATAATATGGTGATCACTAGTACAGAACGACACATCGGAAACGGGCCAAAAACCCCTTCGGCAACGGAGAAAGGGTCTGTGTCCACGACCCTGTCACTGATGTGAAGGCTCTCATCGGCAACGGACACGAAAAACCGTCACCGATGAGGCTTGATTTTGGCTACGGTTGCCATCCAGTCTCCGTTGCCGATGTATCTGGACATCAGAAACGGAGATTCTGTTTTGCTCGTTTGCATTGAGGTTTTTCATAAGCCTATAGCAGCAATACAGTTGCCAATTGACATTCAAATATCACAGCAGAAGCACAAATTTGCTAGCAAAACCGTTCATAACCTATATAACAATTGTCACCATTACATAGCATCAAAAGATGAGTTACACATGCTTCGCTAATCCTATCATTCTCATGCCTCCCTAAACTGCAGCTAAGGCTTGCTCCCTAAACACACATCCACAAAATAGCCGGAGAAACTGAAAAAACAGAAACTACACCAAGCCAAATTGCCAAATTCTTCATACTGAGGCTTGCTCCATCTTGGACGGTGTCGCCGAAATATAATCCCACTTTATAAGTAGCACATTTAAAGTTTGTTCGGATCAGCTTTGTGCTTATGGATAAAAATACATGGATTGATAGTTAGAGAAGAGCCAAAATATGATGCTACATGACATAGATATAATTTAATGTGAAAACAGCTCACACCTTTAAGCGCCTATATCCGTGTGCTTGCAGTCCGATCCAACGATTTGGAGGCATAACTTGAAGGTGATGTTTCCTTCAAGAGTCTCACCATTTTTTATACAGTGTCGCCGAAATACTATTACTTCATACACTAGCTACACAAAACAATAACGAGGATTAGCACATTGA
The DNA here is from genome assembly GCA_947311845.1 of Poa pratensis. Classification (NCBI taxonomy): domain Eukaryota; kingdom Viridiplantae; phylum Streptophyta; class Magnoliopsida; order Poales; family Poaceae; genus Poa; species Poa pratensis. Next base: position 46,743,817 of record CAMZMU010000060.1, read on the forward strand.
CAAAAAGTTGTGATTGGATCTATTCATCATCGGTAGTACTACAAAGAGTTGAAATTAATTCACCCTACTAGACTTTAAAATAGTGCAAGATACTAGACAAGTTTTCTATATACTAGACAAGTTTTCTATGCTAGACTAGAAAACTAGACAGAAACAATAAAGTGCAAGATACTAGACGAGTTTTCTATATACTAGACAAGTTCTATATACTAGACAGGTTCTATATAAAACCAATTGATGAACTAGTTCATGACCTGAGCGATTTAGACCTCACATTTTCTTCTCCGTGGACGGCGCCTCGAGATCGGCCACCTCCTCCTCCGTGGACGGCGCCTCCAGATCGGCAACCTCCTCCACCGTGGACGGCGCCTCCAGATCGGCAACCTCCTCCACCATGGACGTCGCCTCCAGATCGGCCACCTCCTCCTCCATCGATGGCGCCTCCAGATCGGCCACCTCCTCCACCGTGGACGGCGCCTCCAGATCGGCCACCTCCTCCACCGTGGACGCCACCTCCTCCACCGGGGACGTCGCCTCCAGATCGGCCACCTCCTCCACCGTGGACGCCACCTCCTCCACCGGGGACGTCGCCTCCAGATCGGCCACCTCCTCCTCCGTCGATGGCGGCCTCCAGATCGGCCTCCGTTGACGGCGGATCCGCCACAACTGCTGCATCACCACCCGATGAATGATCTGATCCAGCTCTGCGTGGCCCAGAGGACGTGGGGCATCACCGGAGGTGATGAGCCTGACGGGCTCCCGCACCTGCCGCGTCACAGCCGCCTCCAGATCTGCCCTATCACGAACAGATGCAGCTAGATCGGTGTGGCCGCTAGAGCCGCGGCTGCGATGGCGAGATCTAGAAGCGCCGGCAGAGGAAGCCATGAGAGAGTGAGGAGAGTAAAAAGCTACAATATGCGGCGGCTAGGGTTGAAAGATGGACAGTGAGGGATTGAGAATGAGACTGATGGGGCTTTGCTTCGCCAGTACATTTATAGGCACCCAATTGGCAACAGACATTTTATATAACCGTTTCCATTGGATACAATTTCACAGCTATTATGTGCTACTGATTTCCATAGCTGCATACGAACATAATACATTCTAGTGATTTTCAAAGTGCATACGAACCTAATACATTGTACTGATTTGATAGCTGCATACGAACCTAATACATTCTATTGATTTTCATTGCTGCATACAAGTTCACACCTAACAACAGCACACAAACACACAAAATCATTCTAGCAATGCTCACAAGAACATTTAACTGAGCTATTTCTGTTCCTTTATACCGCTCCTTGCGCACAGCAACAACATGGTCAGATTTAGTCGAAGTGTTTGTTGGGCTCCATGCCAAACCAGCTAGACCTGCTGCAGTGTGCAGCTTCATCTCCATGTTCGCCTTCTTGACTATCAAGGCTACATTTTCCAGCTCTGCAGCTTCCACTTCGACGCCATTAGCAAGCAGCATCTCAACATAATCTTCAATCCAAAAAAAATAATCACAGCTCCCAGAATACTCTTCGCCCCTCCCCTGCCAAATGGTAAATCGAATCCAGAGGCAAATCAGCATCACACATGGAATAGAATCAATCAAAACTGGTCGAAGCGTCGAACTAACCCTGTGATTTGGACACTTGAAGTAGATCCAGCCTGGGTTCAGATCCGAGCGCGACACTCGACGAATCGCGTTCCGACAGCGGCAGCAAACGCACTTCACAAGCGGCAGATCTGACCCGGCTTCGGCGGCGCAGAAGGAGGACACATTCGATCTCCCCGACGAGCTCATGCTCTTGGCCATGGAGGACACGAGTGCGGAGTAAAAACAAGCTGGAGTGGAGGAACAAGGGCGAATCGACAGTCTTTTATAATATCCAAGATAGTGCTAAAAAGGAATTTTATATAAGCAACCTCACCAACGGTTGTATACAAATGTCCGATGCCATTGAAGAACATATCGCAAACAGAGTCGAAAGAAACTCCGTTACCAACATATCGGCAACGGTTAATAATTCGCGACCGTTGCCTATGAAGGCGGGACGCGGGCCAGCTTGCCTGGCGGGGCGGGTTTTCTCACGCGGAAAGCGCGATTCTCCGTCGCCTAACTCGTGCCGTTTCCATAGAGGGGTATCGGATGTGTCGTTCTGTACTAGTGGATATTAGTAAAACAATCAACTTCAAAGTATGGCTCCATGGGTGATAGTATATGACTAACACGCCAAGGAAAATATGATAGTTTGGCTGGCATTGTTTGATGTTGAATGATTTTTCTGTAAAGGAAAGGGAATACTGAAAATAGAATTGCAAAATTATATGGCAGAAAAGAAAGACTGGTAAAGTCCAGTTCAGGAGTATATGCATGATATACAAGTTATAGATGTTTTACTGGTTAACGAAGTATTTCTTGGGTATTTTAATACCAGATTGGCCAGTATGAATTGTCATACATAACGACGCAATACAAGAAGTACAAGGATCTAAAAGAACTAGTAAAAGATGTGAAATCGATCACGGCAAGAACAACAATAAAGTGCTATTGTGTTCACTATCGCATAAAACAAACCTTTACGATTTATTTTAAGAACTTAATAAATTGTTATTCTTTTCTTGTTTTTGTGGGAACAAATGAGTTGTTCAAACTATGACCATGTTTCATATTGTGAGAACAAATGAGTTGTTCCAACTATAGCCATGTTCCATAATTGATGGATGAGTTGATATAAATCGTGTTGGTAAAATAAACATCTATAAGACTAAATGCTAAACGTCGCAAGATGTAAAATTAAAAAAATTCACTTAAGTTGTGACACCACCGTTTTGGTTCATAATGGAAAGGAAACATGAAGGAACTCCATGTTGATGGACTTTCAGAGTCATTTTGTTTTTGAATGAATTGACGCTTGTGAGACCTCTTCCAAAAGATGACTAAAACTCCGTTCATATGCCAAAGTAGAATGGACGACTAAATTAGTGGAGATTATACATGTTGATGTACATGGTCCATTATGCGTAGCCGTGAGTGGTGGATTAATTTTTCTTCATAAAATTCCACCGATGATTTGAGCAGATACATGAGTATGTCTATTTAATGAGAAAGGAGTTTGACTTTTCGAATTAGTTCAAAGAATTGTTAGTATGAAGTGAAAAATCATCGCAACAAGAGAATAGAGTATTTATGATTGGATCATAAAGAATAAAGTTTGAGTTACGAGTTTAGCAAAACATATGAGAAGTTGCAGAATTGTTCCACAACTTATCCTTCCCGAAAACCCCACATAAGTATGGAGTGTTCGAGAGACATGATGAACCTTGTTAGACATGGTAAGATAAATTATACATAATAAACAATGGAAAAATACTTACATGGAGTGTTCGAGAGACATGATCGAACCTTGTTGTAAATACATAATAAACTATGGAAACATACTTACAAAAGTGTAATTCGACAATACTGTTAGTTTAAATCTTCATTGAAATCCATCACAATAAGCAAGTATCTTAAACATCCCAAAAAATTATAAAAATATATTTTACAACATAGAGTTTGAACTAAGCGAAGAAAATAAATTTGTAACCTTGAATAACAGAATGCTATGACAATTATGTATCTTAATGTGCACGATGTCTTCCATTTTCTAAAGTCCTATCTGAAAATAATATATCATGTATATCGATGGATTTTGAACAAAAAAATCAGTTTAATGACAGGAAGAATACAAGTAAAATAGTTTGATATAAAAGGGGAATTACCTATATTGTGTAATCCGATCGAATGTGAATCACACAGGAAACAAATCACTTCTCTATGCATGTTGTGTAATCGGAAGATTGAATCTGGTCGGCAATTATCTCGTACGATAACCTAACAAACACCCAAAAGGTGCTACAGTTAAGCGGACGAACTCTAGCCCCGAACCCTAATAGAAATCCTAAATCCAAAGATAAACATGCCGCAAACTCTAATGGTGGAATAGAAACAGATCTGGAATCGGAACTCGAAACGGATCTGGAGTCCCCCAAATCGATCCCCACAAGGAAACACCACGCGTCCACGAGACTCACCTTGAATGTCAGCGTAGGGCTCGAGGCGCGAGAATGGGCCGTGGCACTCCTACGAGGTCGATGCAGACCAGATGCGACCTGTCGCTACGGATGACGCGCGGAAGATGACGGGTGGCTAGATGTGAGTGTTGGATGTATGCCCAAAAGGCAATAAGAATTAACATATGATTCATAATTATGCTTCATGATTCTATGCTATAACTGTTGTGGTTCCTAAATTTGAGATTCAGAGGAAAACTCACACGCACGTGTAGAGACATGAACAAAATAAAGATACCCTAGTCTTGCCTTTAGACTAATTCGTTGATTGCTTTATGACCGTGTTTTCCTGGTCTAATACATTGTTTATGTCAGCATCAATGTGTAGCATATTGTTGTTGGAAACAATATGGTTGGATAGACCCAAATCGTTAATATGCTAAGAGACGCCAAAGTGTCTTTTGTCCTTAATGACATATCGCAGTAAGATTATTATATGACATGTCATTAGACCATGAGGTTATTAAGTTGTGTATACACGAAGTGTTGGTTTGGCACTATCAATCATCACGGTCTTAATTGGGTGATCAAAACGGCAGTCACTCGGTAGTTCTAAAGGTGTGCATATATCTCAATGTTCCGAGATGGAAAATTACTCCTCTGACAAAAGAGAGATATAACATACTCCATGGACGCGGACAAGACATGGACTTGGATTTCGCCCGAGATTCACGAAATTCCACCGCAATTCGGCAATTTCGTTCGGGACCGGTATGACAATTTACCGACCGAAATATCCAGAATTTTGGGGATTTATTGTCGAATTTTCCACATTATTTGAAACATGAAAAAAAATGTCCGAAAATAAGAATTTTGGTTCAATTTTGGTCAAATTATGTTCCAAAGTTTTAATATTGGTTCTTGCATTTCGTCCGAGATTGACCGAAATTTTCTGAAATTACCGAATTCCGGCCATTCCACTCAGGACCGGTAAAAAATCAAAACCAAAATCCAAAACGACAAGATGCTTTGCCAAGCATGGATGGAAATGGGGATACGTGCAATCTTTGGGGCCAAGCAAAAAAGGAAGGCCTTTCGGAAGAGGTGCTATGTCACTTCCATGATCAATGGTGCTTCAAGCCCCCATAAATTTGAGAGTGACCGCAACGAGACCTCACTCTAAAAGATATGGGGATTCATTCAAGCGGATTGTAGCAAATTCGCTGGCGCCTATGAAGATGTTCAGCGCCGGCCCATGAGTGGAATTGGGGTGAAGGACATGGTATTGTTTTCATTCCCGACCCCTTGTCTTTTGTATGTTGACTACTTCATATGAATGTATCTCGATCCTCTTCGTTTCATCTGTCAAACAGGCGTTTCAAGCTTTGGAGACCTTCAGGTCTCAAAATGGGGGCATGGCATTTGCCTTGATCCGTCGTAGGCGCGAGATCAAGGACTGTCCAAAATGGAAGGAGCTAATGGCGTCCATGAAAAAGAGATGGAGCAAAACCGGCCGCTGACGAGGAGGCCCCTAGTGACAAGAGGCCTAGGGTGAGGACCAACACCATGATAGAGGCCAAGCATGATGCGCAAAAAATTGCTTTGCATGAAACTTTGTAGGGGTTCATATCCCAAAAGGCCAAGGCAGTTGAGAATAAGGAGGAGAAAGGAGAGAGGAAGCACCGGGAGAGACAGGAGAACTTGAATAACTTATTTGAATACAAAAAAGGAACCTCGAGATCGATGAGGAGAATGGCCACTCCAGAGCCATTGAAGTCAAGGCAAAGGTTAGGGAAGTTGAGCACCCTCTACTCACCGAGTAGGCCCAGATCATGATGATGAGGATAAAGTGGTTCATAGAGCGAGATGATTGATCATCTCATTTGTGTTTAGTGGTTCATGGAACTATGGTCGGGGCATGGAAGTGGGCTCGTGTAGTTTTTTGGGTACAATGTTTGTATGTCGGCATGGCATGACATGATAATCTTTTGATACAATGTTTCTATGCTAGAATGGCATGGCATGATATTCTTTTGATACAATGTTTCTAATCCAGCATGGCAAGTTTATTTTGCATGATTTACTAACTTATTTGGGTTAAATGTGTCAAATTTGGTTGAATCGAAAAAAGGGCATGACAAACCAAATGGGCCGTCCTGTTGGGTGCACTGGCCAGGAAAGGCCGGACATGGGCTGGACGCTATCCATTTATCGACTAAAATGGACAAAAAACGGAAAAAGTGTGTCTGTTTGGGTCGCCGTGTTAATTGCCCTTAGTATTGAAGATATGTCATCAAGTTGATATATAGAAGTAACAACCGAAAACACCACACCAAATTGTGTTCAATGTTCTTGCAGCAGTTGCCGTCAAATTACTTTACTTTAAGAATTACTGTATTTGCTATCATGCTTACACAATAATCTACCCCTCAACTTACCTTGTTGCAATGTTTGCTCTGATGTTTAAGCACGTGGCCAACTGCCTTTCTTACAATCTAGCACCATCCATCTTACCAACACGCTAGAGTTGTTCTTTGTTGATAACCCAGTCATGAACTATGCTATACAATGCTTACCGAATCAACCCTGAGAAACAGAGCGTACCATCTATGTTCGATACAACACTGGCTCGGTTCTTAGCGTATACTACTCCAACCCTGAGAAGCACCTGCGTTTTCGTTAGTGTGGTAACTGAACTTGCGAGACGAGGATCATGTAAGAGGTTAGGGTTCTTCTGAATTCACTTTTGTAATATAAACGTATGATGTACAGGAGGCTGTTTCATGCCAATCCATCTCACCATGCATGATGTAAAAATTGAATTTGACACTATCTTTGGCAACCGAAATATCTCAGATGGCTCTTGTTCGGCTCAAAATGTACAATTTCAACTCTTTTTCTACGGCTCTGTCTGTACTCAGTATGTTCCTTTTCTGAAACTCACAGCTCTATCTGGTCTTGATTTACAACACTATGAGAGAACGTATTTATAGGGGCATTTTGCTTGGGGCATTTCTTTTAAATGCCTCTAAAAATATTTTTCAGAGGTATTTTGAACTAAGTGCCTCTGAAAATGCCATTTTTAGGGGCACTTTGAAAAAAGTGCCTCTATAGATATAATTTTTAGGGGTACTTCTAAAATGTGCCTCTAAAAATACCATTTTTAGAGGCATTTTTTCAAAGTGCCTCTACAAATATTATTTTTAGGGTCATTTTTTCAAAGTGCCTCTATAAATATATTTTTAGGGGCATTTCTAAAATATGCCTCTAAAAACACCATTTTACCAGTCGGAATTTACATTTTTTTAGCCTTTTTAACGGGGAGTTTTAAGCTATTCACCATGATTAAAAATCTGTAAACCATCTTTGGCAATTTAGATGGTACCACGCTTAATTCTAGGACCTGGGTACCTGGACCGAACGTTGTATTCGGTAATTGCGATAATGCGATTGGAGACCGGGCTCATCTGCTCCCGGTGAGCAGTATATTCAAGAAAGATAACAAACAAATTCTTGTTTTTTTGAATATTTTGTCATGCAAGATGCAAAGCTTCGAACTTTATACTATCTTTAACATGTGTGCATACGTCATGATGATGTAATGGTGATGTCATACGTACATTTATACATGACTAGCATACGCGACTCGTATGGATTGTGCTTCTTCGCGAGTTCAACGTGCTCCATGTCCACACGCACGTCGCGGTGGCTGCCGCATCCCTTGCGAGACATCGCTGACGATCTGCTTTTGTTTGACGATGGCTGACGTAGGTACTGGGCGAAAGTGGCGGCGCCGATCACAGGTTGTGGGCTTGTAGCGGGCTTAGCAGAAGGGCCATGACTGCCCGCCAATTTTCTGGTTTTGCCCGTGGATGTCCATGAACACAACTAAACGGGCACGACTTGGCGCCGCCGTGGGCAATCGTTCCCACTTACACCCTGAGAAAAAGTCAAAACCACCGACCGGCGCCGTGGGCAATCGTCCCTACCTCATTTCTCTCTCTCCCTCGCGCGCAGCTCTCTCCTGTTCCCGGTTCCCCTCACACCGCCCGCGCGCCGCGGCGCCGCCCATGTCTTCGGCCGTCGGCGGCCGGCCCCGGCACCGCCGCTCTCCGGCCTGGACTGTCCTTGCATATCTCCGCCGATTCCCTGCCGCCGACAAGCCGCTCCACTCCCGAGTGCGACGCCGTGGCTTAAACCCTAGCCGTGGGGGCTGGGCTCGGCTGCCGGCGCGATTCCCGCGCCGCCGCGCCCTCGGCTGCTGTTCCTCGTTGTCTACAGCTCCCTTCTAGAGCTCGGCCTTCGACCCTACGCCCTCGTGACTCTGTTGTCCGAGGATCCCTGCCATGTGCCATCCTTGCGCGCTTGGTGTTCGAGCAAATGCGGCGCCCAGGTGAAGGTGACGAGGAGCTTCTACCTCGAGGCCCTACGCAACCTCTCCGTCTCGGGCTCACCTGGATGCATGGCGCCGCTTGGCCTCTCCGATGTTATGGTGGTATGGTGGTGTGGTGGTGGTGCTGTTGTGGTGCGGTGGTAATTTGGTGGCATGATGGTGTTGTTGCCGCTTTTCCAGGTCGACCACGTCTTCTTCCAACTCTCTCTTGAGCTCCAGGTCATCTACGGCTCCGTCAAGCTCGGCATCCTCAAGGTAACGCACGGAATTACCCAATCCCCTGCGCTGCCTCCCCCTTATTTTTTTGTACTGGTGATGATCTCGTGGATCGATGAACTGTGGTAGCTTGAGAAAGGGTGTGTGTGTAGTTATCAGTTCTCCCATGTGCTGTGTCGATATGGTTTGTGAAGTTTACAGGGTTCTAGAACTCAAATTTTTGGATCAGGATACTTCTGTATCTGATTAATTTGGTGGTTCTCTGACAGCACTAATTGATGATATACAGTCTGCAGCTTCAGGTCACCTGTCTGTCGTGGTAGAATTTTGAGGTACTAGCACCTTCTTATCATGATTTACGACATAGAGGTGTTGCGGTGTCATTTATGTAGATAGTTGGAAGTGTGACACCGCAGTAGCAACACAAATGTCAATTTTATGATTGGAAATTAAGCAAGTAAGCAACATATTGTACTTAGGTTTTCATTATTATGGTGGTGGTATTCTAGATCTTGGTGAGCAACTTTATATTTATCTCTCGTGACCTTTTATGGGCAACATATTATTAACTCATTCCGTATCTCTATACACTGAATGAAAACTAGGTAATTTCCTCTGTTCTCTTGATGCACTCGATAACAACCAATGCCCATTGCTTTATCCATGTCTTGTTCCAACATGTTGGCAAGCCATAATTCTAGTTTTTTACATTGATGTATGTCTTTAGTTGCGCACCTTTTAGTTTTTCTCTCTCACAAGAAGTACAGTGAGAATTTTCTGCTTAGGTACTTTGTATGTGGAGCCTGGACGTTCCAGCTTTATATTGTGCATATTTTTAATTTTCAGAATTCGGCTAACGTAATTAAAGAAAACGAAGTAACTTCACTTCAGTATGGCAGGCCAGCAGGAATCCTCTTCCACTCGTCGTCTCATCTCTGGAAATTGACAATTGGACCGCAATATTCTTTATTAATCCCATGTTATGTTCTGTTAAACGATTTACTTAGAATAGGATATATTTCGTTAGAATGTCCATTTACTCCTGTCTTACTCATCATAGTAAAATTCATACTTTTGCCTACTTGAATGGCTTCGTTCACAACAAATTGTTTCAGAAGGCTTGACAGATTTTTCATTGTATAGATACCTACAATGTTGATGGCCTGCCATGCTAGTAATCTATGTACGATCCGTTCCCTTGTGTTAGCACTAAAATATTAGAACTAAGAAGATCACTCAGGATAATTGATGGCATGCACATACCAGTTCAATCACTTGCTAATTTTGTTCTTGATGTCTTCTCTGTTAAGTGTTCTGCCATTTAGTTGTCACGTGTAGCTGTTAACTTTCTGCAAAAGCCTTCTGCTGTTACTGATTGCACGAGGAAACTGATACCGTCTTTTTTTCTGAACCGTGTCATTTTCAGTACTTCCACAAATTCCATGTTTCTTCTAGTTATATTATTATTGTAATCTCTATTTTTTCTTGCCCCCTTTTGTCCAAGAGAAATGTTACTCCACTTTTTAGGGAAGTGTTCTGTCAAATAGTAGTTCTTAAGATATGTGGTGTCAAGTTTGTCTGAAAGCTTTAGCTGCAACCTGTTGCCATTCCAACAATTCTGGGTTCTTGTGTTTGTCAGGAAGCGCTTGTTCAGCATGATCAACGATCACCCAAACGTGTATGAAAGTATGGTTGCCAGGAAGCACAGCAGGGACAGGCCTGGTGTTGATAGCAGCGGCAAATCAGACACTCTTCAAAGCCAAAGGTACAAACAGAGTGATCGCCCCGCAGTAGTTTGTGTTTTTTTTGAAATTCAGAATCGGAAAATCCTGTCTCTGAACCTAACTTGAGCCCTGTATTTATTTATTTAGCAGCAGCGAAAAGACGATGTCCGGGCCAAGAAGTCGAGGCAAATCGCTCGAAGAGAAGAAGATACAATGATGAGGAGGAGGGAGAGGAAGAACAAAACTCCCTCCTAGAGCTCGGCCTTCGACCCGACGCCCTAGTGACTCTGTTGTCTGAGGCTCCGTGCCATGTGCCATCCTTGCGCGCTCGGTGTTCGATTTCAGTTAAATTTGCTGAGGATGTGTAAGAGGTTACATGAAGTATGTCACCAAGTCAGAAAGGGTAATTAACACAGCCTAAATGATTTCACTCTGGTGGTGGAACCAGGGTAATTAACACGTACTCACCTGACTACTAACTTGTGGTGGAACCAGGGTGGATATTTCTCAAGAGAAGGTTTTGAAGTACTACTGGTGGTGTTGGAATAAACTGAAGGTACATGTGCAACTTCTTATTGCTTTCATATAAAAACTGATGGATGATCCAGCTTATTCTGTACCATAATTTCTTATCGTGTTTGGTTTCCTTATGGCATCTGTTATTAACAGAAAGGAGTTCCAGCTTATACTGCTCTACAGACACAAGAGGGAATAGTTTCTCTGAAACAAAGAGCTTCGGAATTGGGTGTATGTTTTCATATCTAATCTATTTTTCCTTTTTATTGCCACTGCTCCCTGCTTGCTGTAATACTTGTATCCACAGTACTCCCAAATGAAAATTTTGACATAATACTATGTGCTTTCTTAAGATTTCGCTGCAAGTCTTGTTTTGCCTTAACGAAGGTTTGAATGGTGTCTTAATATCATAACGTTGGTGTCTGCTTAGCCTCTCATCCTGGATCTATCATCACTAACCTTCTTCGCCACCAGTCTCATAGATTGTAAATATACTTACTAGATGTTTAAACAGTTAAATGTTAGAGTCAGACAGAAATGGCATGTAGCAATGATAACAATGCTGTTGTGTTTCATGCATGCTCGACAAAATAAGCATCTATTGAGGGCATCTAAAATGGCTTTGTTTTGTTGGCACACATAGCTTGAGCACATGTGTATGACTTTAGTTCTAGACTGGTGGCTAAAATTCAGTCCTTTTAGGAGAATTCTAGGACAGGTTACTGTACGAACCTCATAAAAATATATAGTATGCCTTCGATACTAATTGACTTTCTATATTGGATGATTTTAGTTTGCTCTGTTCAAAGATACATTTTCTACTGAAAACTGTAGGAGTCATAGCAGTATATAGTTTGTGATGTCAATTACATTAGTCTAGAGCAATTCAGGCTACCTTTTAAGAATAATTTATCATCTGTGTAGTATTAGGATATTGAAGGAAAATTATAAGCGCTGATGGGCAGCAGCAAGGTCAAGCAAGTACGAGTTGAGGGTTGTGCTCATCATGATTAATTTGTTCTGTTTCAGATCATGGGCGTCTGGTCGATTTGTTCTTTTACTTACATTTCACCGAGGGTACCAGCCGGAGGGCCATAGCAGAATAGATGGATAGAAGGGGGCTGCTGGAGATGTAAAATTGATGGTCGGTGAGTGTTTTTCTTCAATCAGTTGTATCTACTGCAACATTTTTTGCTTGGATCTTTTTATTGGGGAAATTCACATTTGTCATCTTATTTTTTCTGTTTCCCTTAGGGTGCTGGATTGTTTGAGATGGCATAGACAATATGCATTTCTGTCAGTTTGGAGTTTGGAAAAATATGTTATGAATGTATTTCAGTCAGTTTAGAGTTTGATTTCTGTCGAGACATTTCTGCTTACAAATGATGATATTTCTGTCAGTTTGGAGTAGATGATTCCTGAATGTATGTATATGAAGAATAGTAATATTTCCTGTGAACTTTCTGAAGAATATGTTATGAATGCAATTACAAGAATATTAAATTCCTGAATGTATGTTATGAATCCCGTAATGTATGTTATGAATGTATGTTTTGCTATGCAACTACTTTTTAGAGGCATTTGAAAAACAGTGCCAATAAAAAATATAGAGGCATTTCTGGAAATGCCACTAAAAATAGTTAGAGGCATTTGAAAAACAGTGCCTCTAAAAAGTATGGAGGCATTTCTAGAAATGCCTCTAAAAATAGTTAGAGGCATTTGAAAAACAGTGCCCCTAAAAAGTATAGAGGCAAATTTAGAAATGCCTCTAAAAATACTCATTTTTAGTGGCATTTTACTTCAAATGCCTCTATACTTTTTAACAACACGATTAAATGCAACGCTTTTTAAAGTGCCACTAAAAATACTTAGAGGCACTTTGAGGATTTTTAGTGGCATTTCAAAGTGCCTCTAAAAACATGTTCTCCTGTAGTGCAACAACATTTGCCTGTAACTCTGTGTGCGCGCACTCTCTAGTCTCTACTGTACAACAATATGCACAACTGAAAAGCAGATGGCCTCAAGCATCGCCGTCCTCTGGCACCGAGATGAGCAGCGAGTACTTGGCCTTGAGCGCGATCTTGCCGCCCTCCACACAGAGCTTGGCGCCGGTGACCACCCAGTACCCCGGCAGATCGTCGGCACCCCTCGTCACCTCCGTCGTATCAATGTACTTCGCCATCCTCTGCACTGGCAGCGGCACCGGCGGGCCATTGGGGAACACGGCCGAGTTCACCTCCACCTTCCCCTCCAGTGCCTCAGGCGGCTGCGCCGCGACGACGGTTCCCGACAGCGCGGCGCTAAACATCGCCGATATTGAGCCCGACTTCCGGGCCACGGCGAGCGGCCCGTCCCACTCCGACCGCCGTATCTTGGTCCGCGCCACGCCGGAGAAGCCGAGCCGCAGGTAGAGGACCTTCTTCAGGCACGCCTCGCGCACCTCCAGCCACGCCGCGGTCACCACGGCCGCGCAGTCGTCGATGCGTGCCCCGTTGTGCTGCACCGGTGCCGTGCACGCGTGCGTCAGCAGCGGTGACCTGACCGGCTCGAAGTAGGCGCGCTCGTTCACGGTTGCGGCACTGGCACATTTGGAGACCACGTCGCCGGTGAAGACGGTGATCGCCCCCGGCGTGGCTGACAGGTGCTGCAGGTGCACGCCCAGTCGGTTGTTCTTCTTGCCTCTAGGAAGAGCCGGATGCCTGTCACTGGCCGGCCCCCGGAGTCGATCTTGGCGGTGTTCACGCGGAGCTTCGGCCCCATGAGCGTGAACTGGAGCGACGGGAGGCTGTTCTTGGTCTTATTCCTCTGCGGGCCGAGCGCCAGAGGCAGCTCGCCGAACTCCGGCGCCCACTGCCGCGGCATTTGGAACTCGAGAAACTGCTCCAGGTCCTCTATCGGTGGCTTATCTGATTTCGCAACCACCACAGAACAGTCAAGGGACAATGATCCGACACGCACCGGAGAAGAAAAGGTAAAATCTGGTGTGCCAGATACTTACATCTCAGATAAAGATTGACGGCGTGGTTGAGGAATCCGCGGCCGGGGACGCCGGCGAGCAGGGAGGTGATAGGAACGAATGCCATCGAGACGACGTCCGGGGAGCCGGCGACCGTTGTGAGCCACTCGTCGTGGCTCTGCCCGTCATCGATGCCGCCTCGCCTGACGTGGATGCCGACGACGTCGTCCTTGTTGAAGATCACCGGCGACCTGAACGTGCGCCAGGCAGCCGAACCAGGGCCGGGAACTGCCCGTCGCGATGACCCGCCACTCTTGGCAGCGGAATTCTCCCGGCGGCGATCCTGGGAGAAGACGTCGTCGGAGAGCTTTTTGATCCTGGCCTGCACGTCGCGCGGCGCGAGGGCGGAGCCCCTGAGCTGCTTGACGCAGACCACGTCCTTGCCGCCCATCCTGACGCCGACGACGACGTGAGTGCCGTACCGGTCAACGAAGGCGGCGAGCGCGGCGGGGTCCCAGGAGCACGGGATGTCGCGGACGACTTCCTCGCGGAGGGCGAGTCGGCCGGCGCGGGGCGCCTCGACGGCGTAGAGCTCGACAAGGCGGGCGTCGAAGCAGAGTGTTCGCGTGGCGGCGGCGTCCCGGCGCCAGCAGCCGCGGTAGTCGAACATGGCGTTGAAGGGGCCCGAGGGGATCTTGGTCGTCCCCGGCGGCAGGGAGAGCAGTGACTGGTTCACCTGCTCCGCCATCTGCGCGAAGGGGAGCGCGTCGGAACGGAACCGCGTGCGCTCGCCCTTGTCTGCGACGATGCCCGCGGGCACGTCGTGCACGACGGCGCCGCCGGGGAGGGAGAGGTCACGTGTGGAGGCGGAGGAGGCAGGGAGGAGAGGTCGAGGAGGCGGCCGGGGGACGTCTTGACGCGGAAGAGGCGAAGGTCGTCGGTGAGATCGTAGCCGCACCCGACCGCGCGCACGGCGGCCTCCGCCGCGTCCTGCGCCGACGGCGGCGTGGCTCGGGCGGACCAGCCCGGTTCCGCCATCATCATCATCCTCGTCGTCTCCACCCACGCCAGCTAACTAAACTGAGCTGATCCCGGGCGCGCGCGTTATAAACTCGCCCCGGTGCGGTGTGGAGAGCCAGGAGAGGAGAGGAAGTCAGAGGAGACTCCATTGCGTGGTCTCCGGGCGGGCACCTCGGGACGGGACGGTCGTGGTGTCTTAGTCGCGTGGGAGCGAGCGAAAGCTGCAGGTGGATGGCGACGGCCGGCGTGGAGTCAAGGCGCCGGCTGGGACACTGGAGCAGAGTGACGTGCGGGCGGGGCTGCGAGTGGCCGGGCGGAGGGCTGACTTGGTCTCCGAGGAATGACGAAGATTTTTCCGGGAGACGCGGGTAGTACCGGTCAACCGACGCCGAGGATGACAGTTGATCGGGATTTTTGCCACGTGGCATCATTTGATAATGGGGAAAACATAAATTTTAGGGTGTTTTTGAGGTTTGTCGAAAACGAGTAGAAGATACCTACTCTCTCCGTCCCAAATTACCCTGCATTCTGGGTTTAGTCAAGATCAAAAACTTGACTAAACATATAGAGAACTCTATAATACAAAATGTACGGAGTATATAATATGATTATATAATTTATGATGATTCTAATAATATTTATTTTGTAAAAGTTATTGATTTTTTCTGATATGCTTGGACACAAGATGCTAGTGTTGTGTCTTTTGTGTTCTAGATTCATTTCAAAGGGTTTGGCCCAAGATTCATTTGGATTTTGATTTACTTATCCTTTTTTTTGTTCGGTTAGATCGGTTTCAACACGACATCCACACAAAGTTCAGTCACATAATCTTGCACGGATTCATGGCGTGAATTTTTTCATGCATTGTAGATTGTAATATTGAGCCCAATCCGATCTTTATAGCCTCATATGCCAACATCCATGCAAAATTCATCCAAATGCAATACTCGACAAACAACTCTGTTCAAGCACTATGAATAAATATTCCTTACTATGCTAAACAAAGATCGCACGTCAACTATTCAAATATGATGAGATTTGACAATATTTAGCGTGAATATTTTTTCTCCACTGCCCTTTTCAAATATGCACCACATATTCGAAACACACACCCCCACCCCCTATTTGCCGAAAAGTATTACTCAATAGTAACCGAGTGCACATGTTTAATTACAAATATATATTCACAAGCGTGCATATGGAAATTAATTTTGATCAGGAATCAAAGAAAATAAGTAATTAATAAACATCCATATCCATCTTACACAAAATGAAGATAAACATAATTTTTTAGATAAAAATAGAAGAAAAATATAATTAAAGTTGCTCAATACAATCACAACCTGAAATTGTTTTACCTATATTTCTTCCGCCCATAAAAGTTGTCTCTTACGCCTATTTTGAAACAAGCAATATTGCATAAGGACCTCCGACATGCTAAAAGGCCTTGTCCCAAGAGCATAGAGTATGTCATTGGTGAAAGGTTGATAAATCGTATGCTTCTGAAAACTAATCAAACTATACTCACCGATTTCATATTGCCCCGTAAGTGGTAAGATACATACTTGATATAAGCAATTTCGTCTGATTGCTGAGAAATTGTCTGCATTAACCGAGATACACCTCTTATGACCTAAGAAAAGTGTCCGGCAACCAAGATTATAAATGCGTTTAGCAGTCCTCTGCTCAACATCAACACGGAAAATTAACAATTTCATAGTTCCCATGACCACAAGCAGGAGACTGCCTTCGGATACTACCATATATTGTATCATCCCATTAGGTTCAGCTTCTGGAGGCATGTGGATCATAATGAGTTCACCGTGCACTGCATGACCAGTCCCGGTTATCTTGAACAACCGGCGATTTTTAAAAAGCACAAACACATCACTCTTGTATGAAGTCATACTCGCCACACTCCCAACCGGCATATCACCAAATATAACCTCGGAACTACCATTTTCTATATCATAGCACATGACAGTAGGATTATTATAATAATATCCAGGGACATAAAACAATCTTGGGACACCATGAGTCTCCACAGCGAAATGGCAATGCTGATCGTGGATAAACCCGGTTGCAAACTGCACATGATAGCCCGTGAACGGCTCCCATACTTTGACAATGTATGGATCATTTTCTTCGATGAAAATCAGTAGCCCGTCAGAAGATCCAACAAAAATATGGTCGCTGAAGATTGAAATACGACGCTTCACCATCCTTCCAGTGGAAAGATTGACCAATACCCGATCTACACCTTTATCATTAACTTCAACGTTAATGTTAATATGCTCCTCAAGAACAATCCATTTGTGCGGCCGAACACGGAGGATCTCAATGTCGCCCTGCTTGCCGCCCTTGATCAAAGGTGCAATGGCTTGCCTCCAAACAGAACATATACATCTCATAGCGACATAGACATCAAGGTCATTACTATCCAAGATACACTCTCCAATATAACAAATGACATCAACTGGTGCAGATTGCCAGCAAGACATTGCTATGTCTGACCGACTAGTAAACTGTGGTGGCAAAACGATATGTAAAATGTTTTGAGTTCAGTCTAAGTACATGTATGTAACAACTAAAATTAAATAATATGCTAATGTCGATGAGTATGAGTGGTGACATACCTGCTCGTTGGGAAAGAATGTTTGCCTGACGGTTTCCAATTTTTTAGTAATGGTTCCTCTTGTCTCTCTGGCCGGCCCAGTTGCATCCCTAATAAATAGGGTACAAATTACATAAATGAAATACCCAATGGGATTGTATAGTATACAATCCTATTGTCGTGATGCCAATATTAATTCGGGAGATCGAATTACATAAATGAAATATCCTATCGAACCAGGATAAATTAAAAATAATTCGACTTTGATGCTAGCTGATCCTGTTTGTCATGTGATTGCAATATATTAACAAATGATCTGCAGATAAATGCGATATTTACATGGTATGCATATTTTATTATGCAAATATTTCCAAAGTCAACATCTATGTATCCGCAGATCCTTGACGTTCATCCATGTCTTCGACCGACCCACTCAAATCCCTAATAAAACAGAGTATGAAGGTGTTTCTGTCGTTCATGTTGATTAAATAAGCTTCTACACAATACTAGCATTGTGGTGCCAACGGTAATTTGGTAGATAATAAGTACCTAAATGCAAGATCTTATAGAATATGCCTAAAAATCTTGTTAAACCTCAAATAGTTCTTTTTTGAGGATAGCTGACCATATTTTCCATGTGACTGTTAAATCTGAATAAATGCTCCACAACAAATAATTTACAGTATATTTAGATCTAAATACGCGCTCACCCTTGTCAGCAACGATGCCCGCGGGCACGTTATGAACGACGGCTCCACCGGGGAGGGAGAGGTCACGCGTGGAGGAGGAGGCAGAGGAAGGGTACGAAAGGTCGAGCATGCGGCCAGGGGACGTCTTGGCGCGGAAGATCCACTGATCCATTTTGAGCTAAGCACAGTTCAAAACTGCAGACAGTTATTTTTTATCAGAGGAAGTACAAGATTGATTGAAAGTTGAACGTTGTGCGTAGGATAGAATAATCATTCTGATATGCATTTTTCTATAGGTATGTGCATCGACCATTTGTTGTTTGCCAAAGTTGTTAGTGATGTTTTACCTAGGGAGTATGTAAGATTTTGCATTATTTTCATACCTAGTACAATTAATGTATGCAAGAGTCGGATAATGAGAGTCTAGATAAAACCGTGCGAAAGCATGAGAACCATACTTTAAATGTTCGAGGATAATTGCAGGTGGCCTTCTTCGGATATGAGGAGGGAAACCGTAGGTTTTCGGGAGTTGTCTTATTTCTCGAACTTGTGCCTGTCATTGGCCGAGAGTCGTGTTGAGTCTTGGCTCACTTGTAACAGTATTCTGCCTGCGCTGACGGCGTTCCTTCAATTGGTTCCGTGGTTTCTGGGGCAGGTATTGACTCTGGTGATACCGCAAACATACAACATACTCGAGGTAGCAGCGCGAATAGAGAGCATGACGCCTTGGAGAAAAATTTATCTAGTGTACCCAGTTCGCCAGTACCATGGAAGATGATGGGTCCTATACATAGCTACCCAATACACCATCACTGATGTGTTAGAAACGTGGACGCTACCGGTCAGTAAGATAAGGTAGGATTTGCAACATAACGAGCCATAGGGGCCCTAAATTAGAGTCTGCATGGACCGGAAAATGGGCTATATTCACTTCTCATTGAGATGTACCTTCGCAGTTGTTTTTAACGATGGATGACATTATCAGTTAGACAATTAGCATTGGTTAACATTGTGTATTGTGCTTGTCGTTAGCATTGCTTAAATTGCCGCATGGTCGGCCCAGCGCGACGTGCCACCCCGCCAATTTTTGCTAGTTAAGATGAAAAGGAGATGCCAATCTTTTTTTCTAGATATTTAGGTTTCATTACCACGACCTGCAAAATCAAGAAAGCAGGAGGGATTGTCTTGGTGGCACTAGCATTACTTGTTCAGTATGACACACATAGCCCTAACAGAACTCTTACAACAAAGTACTGAACTACTAATCATTTGTCGAATGGAACATGAATATAGTACGACCTTCATTTGCATGGAGTAGGGAGAGAAAACCGTAAAAGGAAGTCCAGTAAGAAACCAAAATTATTTAATTAGGATTAACTAATGCAGTAAATGCATGTTGATCAATTACATGAAATGATTTTATTCATCAACACAGTTTTTCACAAATATGATAACCATCGATGGTATCATTTTGGCATCCTTCCCAATCCTTGGCAGCAACACTTATCCAAACCGTCATTGCATGTGGAACTAAAACTGCGACCACCTTCACTAAATCCTCTTGCTTTGCAATTAGAGTGGCATGACGAAGCAGTGCAGTGTTGTAAAGCCTCACATTTCCATCCTCCAACTTTTTTTTTAGATAAAGAGTGTATATTAATATCGCGGAGATACAAATTACACCCAGCCTCTGCAACAACGCAATAACCAAAGCTACTACGGATGCACACAGCCGAAAGACAATAAGAAGAAGAAATAAAAAGAAAAGTCCCGCTACAGAGTTACAGTCCTTGCAGCAGCCGCACAACCACCACCAAAACAACACCTGATGTCCAATTCTTCAAAAGCAACGCCTTCAAGAAGAACAGTGCCAGGCACAACCAATTAAGGCCAGACCTTGGGCTTTCACCCTGAAGATAGTCCTCGCTCTCAAAACAATGTCTTCAGCAAGACCACTGTCAGGCACAACCAATTAAGGCCAGACCTTGGATTTTCACCCTGAAAGGTAGGACTTCGGACTTCACGTATGTTGTCGCCCCCACTTACATGCCGCTGCTCCAACTACAAATGCAATACATTACAACATCAACAACTTAGTTAGCATGCATACAAAAATAAACAAGAATATAGCTAGATTTTTTCTTTCACGAGTGCAAACTGCAGACTAAACAAGGAAATTGTAGCATACTTGCATGATAGGATGGCAGCATAGAAGACATCATCACAATGACAAACAGAGCAACTGCAGTTTTGTAGGCAACCATCCTTGCTTTTCTATTGATGAGTGCCATATAACGAGAAGATATTGCTTGTATTTGTCCTGCTTTGTCCGTCGCCTTTTGGGTCCTTTCTACCAATCTCCTTTGCGAATATTTTATAGGGACACCATCAAACCATGGATTAATTATATTTTATGCATATCTTTAAATGAATGATCACATATTTTCTAGCTCTACACTAATACTCCAGATTTTTTATCCACTATACTTAATTTATTCCTCCCTATTGCATTTAAGGATCGTTTTTATGTAGGAGAAATGCCGATTAAATCTCATGCATTGATGTATCATGCGCCAATTTCCTCACACATAAAACTTGTAGCCAAATATTATTTTTATTATAGAAGATCTTACTGTATTAAGTTCAATTAAATGTCACATCTTTCAATGTTTCTGCCATATTTGTACCACTATTGATTATAATATATTTTCTTTGGCACCACATTGTTTATGGTTGTTGTATAGGTGCAATAAAATCTTACACAATTAGTAAACATATGATGTACTTTTGTATCATGTATTTATTTCATGTTTGCCATTCTGGAATTGGTTTAGATAGAGCCACCATAAAATATTGGATATTTATCAATTACTCACTTCATTTATGCATTTCTCTAGATTAATGTACACTCATCTTTATTGGTATGAACTTATGTACACCCACTTTTGTATACACTATATTTATTTCATATTCCTCTAAGTGGTAATAAATGTTGGTGCTCATATAGATTCAACGCGGTCTAGCCTCAAGCTTTGACTATATCAATAGTAAAATATTATTGTATTATATTAAGTATCTTCCAATTATTTTTGTATAAATAATACTGGGGAAAATACTTACAAAAGTGTAACGCGACAATGCTGGGTTTTTAGATTTACATTGAAATCCATCATAAGAAGCAAGTATCTTACACATCCCCGAAATACTCTTAAAATATATTTTACAAACTAGAATCTTCACTAAGCCTAGCAAATGAGTTGTTAACCTCAAATAATAGAATGCTATAACAATTTGTATCTTAATGTACATGGAGTTCATTTATTCTACAAGTTCTTTCAGAATAATAATATCATGATAGTATATCGATGGATTTTGAATAACAAAAGACAACACAACTTTAATGACAAGAAGAACACAAATAAAAAAGTTTGATATAAGTAGATAACATGGTTTTGATTTGTCAGCGTACCACAAAAATGTGTTCTATGCTTTGTACCAAACTAGATCAATAGTGAAATTATCTATATTAAAAAATACTACAAAGGTTTTTCTAGAGCACGAGGAAGATAAATGATATCACCATGGTATCCGATATGAGGAGAATGTATTTCGACCACATACTATATTGTGGCCTACATCCATGAAGATTAGCTTCTCTGTGGACATTTTTAGGATATTGGGTACAGGTTAATGGTAGGACCCAGAAAATATACTAGAACCATGAGAAGAATACTAATAAAAAATGTTTAGGGCAAGTGACCCATCTGTTAGATTGTTTTGCATGAGCATGAGGTAGAATAATAGTAGTAAGTTAATGAAAAGAGGGTAGGGAATTTGTCAGAAAAGATAGGAATTAATAATAGTGCAAGACATAATCAAGAGAAGGACTATGTGTGAAACGAGTCATAAAGTTGGAATGTCCCCATCCTAACTCAGCTACACAAGCTAATGAATCCCTTACTCTAGCCCAACACACAACTGACACAAGCTCGAAATTCCCTCAACTTCTCTCTCTTCCTCGTCTACGTTTCTTTTCGTAATGGCCCTTGATAGACCATGTAAAAGGATGAGGCGACTTGACAAATAAAGAATGCATGAGCAAGCAGAGCGGACCTTCAAAAAGTTAGCCTTTCTTAGTGATTTCTGGAAGCTGAGAAGAAAGATCCGACTGCGGCACGGTAAGGATGGCAATGGGTAGGGTATGGGGCGGGTAGAGCAATACTATACCCATACCCGTGTAGTCGATGGGTAAAAAATTCTACCCATACCCGTATCCGCGGGTATGAAACTTTACCCATACCCATACACGACGGGTACCCAATTCCCACAGGGTACCCAACGGGTAGATTAAATAGTACACAAGTTATGCATAAATTTACATTACATTTCATAAGAGAAAAACATTTATCTCAACTCAGCAAGTACATGACAATTATCTGAACTCAAATTAACAATTGATGATAATTTTTACATAGGTTCACAAGCTCACGAGTATAAATGTTACAGCTTCACGGGTACGGTACACATGTTAGTACAAACGGGTAGAGTATGGGTATACCCATGGGTATGAGGCTATACCCGTGCCCTACCCGCGACTTAACGGGTAGTGTATGGGTACTATCCGTGGGTATAAAATTGTGCACATACCCTACCCATGCGGGTACGATACCTGGTACCCGTATCCATGAGTAAAATTGCCATCCTTACGACTACCTCTACTTCAATCCGACTGGCTCTACTTTTATATTACAATCTCAAAACATTAATCTGGATACAAACACCGGGCGGTGCTATCAGCCACACTTGGCCCGAGAAACGCAGTGATCCTGCCCCTGCTAAGAACACCAACGATGGGAAGGCACTGGTAATCACTACAAAAAGGGTTCCCTTTGCAAAGGGAGCCTGACGCTCACTCTCGTCGTGACAAGTGTCGTCTTCTCCTCGATCGGTCCCCTGTAGTTGTTTGCATGTCCGCCAAGTGTCGCCACCAGATTAAACGTGGGAAGGATGAGAGAGAAAGGGATACGGGAGGTGGGAGACTAGTTTTCCCTTTTATTTTTGAAAACCGGATTTTCAAAACAAAATATTTTGAGAACCGCTAATCCAAATTATGAACTGTTTTCACTTCTGAGCTCTTCGAGTCGAGATCTTCAAAACTATCTCACATGTTGATAGGTTTCGACAAACTTTTTTTATATATCCGGTTCTATATAGGTTGTACATTCTGTTCTATGTACTTTGTACTCTCACTATTGTATACTTTGTATTTCCTTTGTCAATTTTGTACTCTGTTTTCTGTGTACTTGTACTACTTGAGTCAGTTTTTTTTACTCCATTTTTTGTGTACTTGTACAACTTGTGTCAGTTTTTTTTGTACGTCGTGTTCTGTGTACTTTGTACAACCTATTCTGTGTACTTTGAACAACCTGTTGTGTGTCATTTTTTTGTAATTTGTGTTATGTGTACTTTGTACAACATGTTGCGTGTACTTTGTACAACTCCGTAATACTAATAGGATTTCTATACTTCGGTCGGTATGCTAATACTAATAGCTTTTTATACGAATAGCTTTTTGTATTTCAGTATCGGAATATGCATGCATCGCCTGGTACAAGGACCTACAGCAGATGTACATGCATGCGGTGGCCTTGTACATGCATGCGAGGGGCCTCGTACGAGACATGCATTGCAAGGTGGCGCGTACGCGGGCCAGCGCGCCACGGATGTACAGCCTCGCGAGGGCATCGTACGCGTACGGCCAACATCGCCTGATCACGGGGCTTCGCGCGCGCGTACGGCCGTGACGTGCCGTGCACAAATTTTCGTTTGCTGCACGGTCAGCACGTTTCATCATGTGGTTCGTGGGTCATGAAAAAAAGTGACCTTTGGGAAAGGAACTTTTTTTTGCTAGTTGTACGCGAAGGCGCACTCTCTCCACGATGAAGCCTGGCCAAACTCGGCCCAGATCCACAAGCCGCTCCAGCATCTGCCATGACTTCAAGCCGGGAGCTTCTTTGGGTCGCCTGGGTGCCACTAATAAAAGGATTCCTTTTGCGAAGGGAACTTTGCCCACCGTGCAAGCGCACCACGTAGTGGTCTAGCAGACTTTTGTACAGTAGCGAAAACGAATTTTGCTACAGCGTGGTCCCGTGCGTGCATGCAGGAAGGCTCCTTGCTAGTCCCGTGCGTGCATGTGCCTGGGTGTGCTGCTCTCCTACCGCGTACGAATCAAAAGAAAAGGGGCTCGTGGTGCTGTGCTGTCGTACGCAGTTGCCTGCCTCGTACATCTGCTCCCATGTACATCCTGTTCTCCACGTAAAAAAAAAAGGGTACAAACTACAAAAAAATATGACACAAAACTAAAGTACATAACACACGGACTACGATGTACAACTACACAGACACAGATTGTACAACTATATAATACATGTTGTATAACTAAACTGACACAGATTATACAGACATAGGTTGTACAAGTACATAGACACATGTTGTATAACTAGACAGACACATGTTGTACAGTCACATGTTGTACAACTATATAACACATGTTGTACAACTAGACAGAGACATATTGTACAGACACAGGTTGTACAACTATACAGACACAGGTTGTACAACTAGACAGACATAATTTGTACAGACACAGGTTGTACAACTATATAAACACATGTTGTACAACTACGCAAACACAGTTTGTACAAACACAGATTGTACAACTACATAATATATGTTGTACAACTATACATAACCAGTTGTACAAAAAAAAATTCGTCGAAACCTATCAACATGGGATCTAGTTTTGAAGATCTCGACGCGAGGAGCTCAAAAGTGAAAACGGTTCGTAATTCGGATAAACGGTTCTCAAGATATTTCGTTTTAAAAAAAACGAATCTTGAAATAAATGCGGTACAAACCTGGGCGGGGAGAAGAGAAGAAAACCCACAAAAATTCTCTCATCCTGCCACTTGTCACACATGCAAGAACCCACGGGCACCGCGTAAAAGGAGAAGCTGACACTTGTCACGGCCACAACGCACGTGGGTTTACCTTCGCGAAGAGAACCCTTTAATTAGTGATTTCCGGCGACGGCTCTCCGACGCGTCGCATGTTAGAAGAGTTTAATGGGCCCGGCCCATATCAGGCATGACTGTTTCTCATGATTCCTTTTTCTTGTTCGCTGTACGTTGTACTGATTCTTCCTATTGAACAAATTTTAAATCAAAATAAATTTCGAATTTGAATAAATTTTAAATCAGAACAAATTTCAAATTTGAAAAATTCTGAATTTAAACAAAATTCGAATCAGAACAAATTTTATATTGGAACAAAATTCGAATTTGAACAATTTTCAAATCGGAATAATTTTTAAATGCGAACAAATTTTGAAATAGGAACAAATTTCGAAAAAGTGAACGAAAAAGTCAGTGAACGAAATTTATTTTTGAACATTTTTTAAGAATGAATAAAAATTGGGGCTGAACGGAATCCGTTTTCAAAAATATGTTAAAAAGTGAACAAAAAAAGGGTGGTGAACGAAATCTATTTTTGAATGATTTAAAATGAACGAAAAAGACGGTGAATGAAATCTATTTTTGAAAGATTTTTAAAAATGAACAAAAAGATTGGGTGTGAACGAAAACTTTTTTTAACGATTTTAAAAAGTGAAAAAAAGGACGGTGAACGAAATCCATTTTTGAACGATTTTAAAAATTAACAGAAAAATGAGGTTGAACGGAATATATTTTTTAAAACCATAAAAAGTGAAAAAGAAAAATAAAATAATTTTTTTGAATCCGAACGATTTTCAAATCCGAACAATTTTTATATATGAATGATTTTCAAATCCGAACAAATTTCAAATCCGAACAAATTTCAAATCTGAACAAATTTTGAATTTGAACAAATTTTGGGTCTGAATCTTTTTTCGAAAATAAAAAAGAAGAATAAAACAATCTGAATCTTTTTTGAAAATAAAAAAAATTAAAACAAACAGGAAAGAAAAAGAAACACAACAGAAAAAAGAACAAAGAGGGAAAAGGAAGTAGTGAACTGAAATGGGCCAGGCCCAGTAAACCGATCCACGCTGGCAAAACGCATCGCCTGCGGGCGATGTATAGGTTTTGCGCTTCAAGCCAGCCACAGGGCCCATATCCAAATTCCGTTCCAGTTGAGCCAGATGTTGGCGCCATTCGCCGGGCGTGATGTGCAACAAGCCCTCCAGAGCTGACCTCGAAACCACCACGCACGCTCGCCAGCTCCACAGGGGGGCTTTGGCTCGGCTCCGTAGAAATCCGGGCAGAGCTTGGCCTTCAACGTTAGAGCATCTCCAACCGGAGGCCCCAAACCCACCCCAAACGTCCGGGCGGACCGCCCGGACAGGGTTTGGCCCGAAACCACCACCCAAAGGAGGCCCCCATAGCCAGCCCAAACGTCCGGGCGGTCCGGCACACCCCTAACCCAGCCCATATCTGGGGCGGGTTTGGGGGCGCCCGGGCGCGCCCGGACGCGTCCGCCCCGCACTCGCTGACATCGCGGTCCCACGCTTTGACCGCCTGGCGGAGCGGATAAGCTAGCTTGACCGGCGTTGGCATTCATGGCGCACCGGCCGGCATTCATGGCGTACCGGCCACCTCCGACTATAGAGTGGAGGGGTCGGAGCAAACCCTACTCCGCACCGCACTTCCGCCGCCGCCGCCGCTCTCCTCCTCCTCCACATCCACCAGTGCCGAGTTTCCTCCTCCACCTCATCCACCATGCCTCGCCGCCTCCCCACCACATGCGCCAAGATGACGGCGGAGAAGTGGGCGCAGCTCCGCCGAGAAGCGGAGGCCGCGGAATCGCGCGTGTCCGCAGAATTGTTGGCGGCGGAGGGGACAGACGTCGGCTACGGCATCATCCGCGAGGGCTCCGACATCGTCGAAATGACGGGTTCGGAGTACCTCCGGCAGATGCAGGAATCGAATCGGGCGCAGTCGGAGGTGATGGCGGAGGAGTGGAATCAGCAGGCGGAGTCGGAGCTGGCAAGGATGCGGGCGGAGGACGAAGCCACGCGGGTTCGGGCGGAGGAGTGCGCAAGGGTGGCGGCGGAGCACCGTTTGGCCGAGGAGCAGCTCAAGGCCGAGGCCACGGACCGCATCTTCGTCGGGCAGATGAAGAACAGGGTCGGCTTCATCGAGAAGCAGAAGCAGGCGGAGGAAGTGTTCCGTCAAGGCTGCATCTACGTGCCAGAATCTTCCGACTCCTTCTACACCGACTCCGACGAGCAGGGGTCTTCTCTGGACCCTCCTCCAGCTGCGGCACAGGGCGGCTCCGGCGACGGCGCGGCAACGGCCATCCTCATGTCCGACGATGAGTAGACTAGGCTAGGTGGCTATCCGGTCGCATGAACTGCACGTAGGATAAGTAGCAAACTTGTATTCACGTTGCATGCTTTTGTAGTAATTTGGTATCTTAAATTAGAGGTGTGTGGTTGTAGCGCCATGTTTTTGGGGGTTGTCCGGACGCGTCCGCGGACACTTTGGGGGCCGGATTTGGGGGCTCCGCTTGGAGATGCTCTTACTCTGCTCAGAACCCTGTGTGTTCTCCAAGCTCCCCTTTGGACAAATGGCCGGCGCCGATGGCCACGCCGTCTCAGCCAGGGCGAAGGAGACCGTCCAGCTAGCGACGGCCATGCGAAGACGCCTCGAAAGAATGGATGGATGATCAAGCACGGCGCTTTCTCCAGATTTTTCATTCGGTTTAGCCATCTTCAGATGGATAATAATGATAGTACACGACATGTTCAGTACGGCCGTCGCACCGATGATCACCGCCGACGAGGACGTCGATCCCGGCGCTCGACCCTCCGGGCTGGTGTGAGGTGCACGGGCGATTTCGCTTTGAGTATTGTGTTAGACTACATGTACGGCTGAGATTAGAGATAGAATTAGGTTAATGACCTTCTTGTATTCCAAGTCTCCACCTACCCCATGTACTTCTATATATAGCCCCCGTGAGGGTCAAATCAATACACAACAAATATTAGGGATCCTACAATTTCCACTTGGTATCAGAGCGGTTAGCCTCGCGGCGCCGATCCTAGGTTCTCCACCACTTCCGCATCGCTCGCCGCCCCCGGAAAGATCTCTCCTCGAGGGCGCGGCACCCGGTCTAGATCAAAGATCTGATCTGTTCTTTAGATTAGATTAGATCCAATTTTCGAAATTCCCAATTCTCATAGATTAGATTTACCTAGCCACGAATAAAATCCATAGATCGATATCCTCATCCTCCGGTGAAATCCGTGCAAGATCTTCGTTTACAGCGATGCCCGATGGACAAGATCCGCTGGCCTACTTCAGCCCGTGTCGGCGGACGCGGCAACATCTAGAAGCGGACGGGCGTCACGCGCCGTCCAAACGCGCTCGTTCCACGCGAGTCTAGCAGCGCCATCAGCTTGAGATCACGGGAGGGCATGCACCTGTGCCCATTACTCATCCATCGATGCATGCATGCATGTGTGGCTACTCCATGCAGGACTACTCCATGCAACTGATTTCGACACGCGCAGCTACACCACCAAATTGATCAAGATCTGCACCGACAATCTGCACTGCTTCAAGCCGAAACTACACCAAGCCGAACATCTACATCGAGCTGTACGACTACACCAAGATCTTCGTCGAGTTCTACATCGCCAACACAATTCACGCCAAGGTCTACATCACGCGAGTCGAGCCACATGCCATCAAAAACAAAACCCCGCCGCCTGCCGCCGCCATTCCCATGCGAGTCGCCGCCGCACGCCGCCAATGACAACCAAAAACCCGCTGCCTGCCTACCACCGCTCCCAAGCGAGTCGCTGCCGCACGCCGCCAAAAACCAAAACCCCGCCGCCGCCGCAGAAACCCTGCCGTCGCCGCCTAAAAACTCGTCGGCGCTCTGCTAGGGCGATCATACAATCGCCTCGCCCGCTTGGTAAAAAACCCCGCCGCCGCCGCAGAAACCCTGCCGCCGCCGCGCTACGACACAAAAACCTGCCGCCGCCGCAGATCCCTGCCACCGCCGCACAAAACCGAAAACCCTATGACACAATACCGTGCAAATTTTTTGCGCCTTCGGCTCTATCGGCTACATCGACCGCGACAATCTCGACCACGGCTACATCATGCTCGGCTAACTCGACATCAATATCATACACACGTCTACAGCAACTCAAGAGCTCCAGTTAACAGCATATGCGTCATCGCTTGCGTCCATGACACTCCCGCTGTGACTGCGGGAGGGAAGAGAGGGAAGAGAAGGAACCAGAAGGGGACGGCGATGATGACAAGGTGGAGGAGGTGACGGACGCGCGTGACTTCTCCAGTCGCAATCGTCCGCTTCACTCCCGCTGCGACTGAGGGGGAATGTTAGACTACATGTACGGCTGAGATTAGAGATAGAATTAGGTTAATGACCTTCTTATATTCCAAGTCTCCACCTACCCCATGTACTTTTATATATAGCCCCGTGAGGGTCAAATCAATACACAACAAATATTAGGGATCCTACAATTTCCACATATTGTAGTTACAGTGTCCTAGGATCAAATCTGATTCAACCTAATCAGAACTTATTTGTACAGGCACAAAGATAGTGCTAACGAGACTGACAGAGATTTATCCTTCACGACACACAGCCCTCCGTGCTACATACAGCAAGCACAACATGTGCAGACGCAGACAGTCACACAGTATGGACAATCGAGTCAAGTTAAGATGGTCTTCTGAAAACACTAGACGGACAGGTTCTCAGATACAGACACATGAAAGCACGAACACGCAAACCATAGAGAAAAGGGAACAGAGGCAGAATAATTTCAAGGAAATCGCCATAGAAACCCAACCGGGTTAAGCTCCCTCCGAATAGTACTAGCACAGAACCAGGAACTGCTGCTAATCAAGAACCGAACCTTGCCCAACCAGCCTTTTGATTCTTCTATCGTATACATGCATGTAAATTTCGCTGTAAACAAGCGCTTTCGCAAGATAAACATCCACCAGGAAACAGGGAAACTGTTACTCACAGTCTACATGTAAAACCCTCCTCTATATATGTATCTACCGCCGAAGCTGTAGAGAAGTTCCTAGGAGCTGGCGGTAGAAACCATCTCGTACTCACTCGACGGTCTTCTGCTGGCCCTCGAGCAGACGAAGAAGGCGCCCCCAAGACAGAAATATCTCACTCATTCTCCACAGATAACAAGGTTTCAAGCACATCCGAGTCGTGATTCCTGTGTACAGGATAAGAAACTGATCACAAAACACTACAAGTTTCGTCATCCTTTGACCGACTCTAATCATTTCAATCAGACCTTAGTTGTACAAGCTACAAAGTGACTACTGACTACTACTGAGACAGGCAAAATGAAATTCTAGCTTCCACGACAACACAGCACCAGCGCTGTAGAGCTAAATAGGCTTGACATGAGTCAAGTCAAGTTGGTATACTACGAGTGAGTCGAAAACATTACAAACACATCTCAGATAGTCAGATGCGTACAGGGGGGACACAAGAAACCCAAAGCTCAGAAAATGAAGAGATACCGATTAATTTCACGAAATTCGCTAGAAACCCATCTGGGTTAGCCACCTTTGAGTACCAGAATTAACCAGGGCAAACCACAAACAACCAGATAGTACCGGGGAAAATAGAACTCTGAAGTCAAGAACCGAACCTTGCCTGATCTGTGTCTTTTCTTCTTTTGTATACATGCATGTAACTTTCGCCCGCTAAGAGGCACGTTTGGAGATAAACATCCATCAGGAAACAGAACTATCACTTACTCCACATGTAAAACCCTCTATAATTATATCTCGCCACAAGCTGTAGAAGCTGCTAGGAGCTGGCGGTGGAAACCATCTCGTACTCGCTCGACGATCTCCTGGCCCTGGAGCAGAGGAAGAATGCACCCCCGAGCCGCTGCTGGAAGAACAGGAGCGCCGCTAGCAGCACACCACCGCACGGTATGACGATGTCCCAAGCGAGGCTGAAGAGGTCGTCATGAGCGCTGGCGTACCTGTAGGACGGCCTCAGGCTGGGCACGAAGTGCCGTGTCCTGAACACGTCGTACACGTGGGGCAGCGCGCGGATCAGGGTGCCTCCGATGTAGAACCCAGGGGAGAGGGCCCTGACCTTGGAGGCCGAGAACACGTTCAGAATCGCCTGAGGGAGCAAGAAACCGTCGAGCAGCAGGCCACCGTAGGCGACGAGGTCCTCCCAGAACGCGTGCTGTGCCGGCACATGCGAGACACGCGCCCCCTTAGCACCCTCCTGTTGTGGCTGGGTCTCATGTGGACGACCAAGGCTACAACTCCGCCTATTATGTACAGCGGCAAGCATATCCAGAGCACCTTCCTCTCCGCAGCCCATGTCTCGAGCTTGTTCCCATCCACAGACCGTGCGGACCATGCCAGCTGAAGGAGGCGCAGCTGCAGCAGAAACGTTATCATTGTAATGATCCGCACCATAACTTCATTCACCTCTAGCCATCCTCCACCTGAGAACGGCACAGTCTGCTTGCTGCTGTTCTTGAAGAGCGCCTCAAAATTCAGCACTAGAGGTGTCATGTAACCCAACGCGAGGACAACAAGCATAGTGATCGACATTGCAGGAAGAGCTTCAGGTACCTTCTTTACATGGAACAGCTGCACAGCTATGAAGACACATGATAGTGTCATTGAGATGAGGGCCATGGTGCTTTCCAAATCCATTCTCCATAATGATTCTTCAACCTGGTCTACGTACATACCGTACGAAGCGATTTCCAGTGTTTCAAAGAACAGTGGGTCACTCTTCTCTCTCAGACTTCTAACATTCCCCTGAACATGCTGTGTTACTTTTGAGTCCAAACTAGCAAACTGAGCAGTGAGCAACATCTTGCAGTCTGATGAGGTATTAACCTGTCGACAAGCGATCAGGCACAGGGAGCCTGTCTGGGGGTCATAAACACCTTCCGCCGAGATATGTTGACGCTGAAATGTTTCTATTGACCAATTTCCAACATAGCGAATATCATAGCTGACATTAAGTAAACTCGGCTTCTCCACAGCCACAGGACGAGGGAAGCCCCGGTCCACCAAAGCATGCCCATCATACAGCATCGACCCAATTGTGATCGGCGATGCGAATCCAGAACCACCTCCCTTTTTTAAGTAGAACCGGAAAACAAGATCCCCATACGAATTGCTATCTGGGAACTTTCCCTTCCTCTTCTTATTCAGGCCAGATTCCTTGTAATACTTCATTGCCTCTTCAACCTTGGTATAGTTATACTTCAGTCCAGCAAAATTGCCCGTCATGTGTGGAGTAACTGCATTCGAATACCCGACGATACCCTCATCATTTTTCAAGCTCGCATTCCAGACCAACCCCGCTGAGACGCTTCGTTCCTGAATGGACCACACTGCCGGGAACCAGAAGCTCATCCCGATGCCGCACTCGCCCACCGCCAAGTCTGCACGGGAAGACCCTGAACTCTCCACATGGCATCCCTTCAGGCAGAGCCGGTTCGCCTTCCGATCCCAGAACCCCTCTGCCACGATCGCCTTCTCGCTGACCATGAAGTAGTACCTCGAGAAATCCGACACGTCGGAGAACACCACATAGGCACGCACGGCGCCGTCGGGCGCACAGCTGATCCGGTTGACAAACATGTACCTCTGGCGAATCCCCAGCGAGGAGGCACTAACGTTGCCGCTGTTGCCGTAGTCGAGCCTGAACCCGGTCTTGAGCAGCGACTTGATGCTGGCGCAGGAGAAGTGCCGTCCGTCGAACATCTGGAGGGCGCCACGGCCGTCGGCGGGCGGCTGGGGGCAGGAGGCGCTCTCGGCGTAGACGTAGCCGTCCTCGGCGTAGGCGAGGAGGGCGACGGGCTCGAAGACGCCGCCGGCGGGGGAGGAGGAGCCGTCGGTGGTCTCGAGGCGGCCGGTGATGAAGGGGCTGGTGAGGTTGGCGTTGGGGCTGGGGAAGCGGAGGCGGAGCACGGCGGGAGGAGGGCCACGGGGGCGCCGTCGTTGGCGCGGCCGGCGCCCGTGCCGACCATGCAGAGCTCGCCCGTGGCGGTGGAGTAGTAGCCGTCGAGGTCGAAGGCGAGGGCGCCGCGGTGGCCGAGGAAGCGCGGGAGGCGGGGCCGGGAGCGGTGCGAGCGGGCGGCGTCGTACTCGAAGAGGTTCCGTCCGCCGCGGGTGGGGTAGGCGCGGCGGCCGCCGCCGGAGAGGGAGAGCGTGGCGGAGACGTGGAGGAGGGAGGCGTCCTCGGTGCGGCGGACGGCGGTGGGGAGGAGGGAGAAGGTGCGCGGACGAAGGAGGCGTCCGGGCCGAAGAGGCGCTCCCCGCCCCCGGAGAAGTAGCCCGTGGAGAGCTGCAGGGCCTGGAAGGCGGGGGAGCCGACGTCGCCGTCCAGGTCCGGCGCGTGGCCCGGGGCGGCGCAGTGCGCGGTGTAGACCGGGGCGGCGGCGGCCGCGGCGGCGGCCGAGATCAGGAGCAGGACGAGGAGGAGGTGGGGGTGCGGGCGCGGTGGCGCCATCGGGGAGGGAGTGAGAATTGAGATCTCCTCTCCGCTCCGCTCCCCTCCCGTTTGGTTTTGGTTTTGGTTTTGGTTTTGGGGATGGTGGAGCGGAGACGACCACGGCGCTTGAGTGCTTGACTGCAGTACCATGGTGGGGACGGGGTTTAAGCCACCGATGATTGCGCCAGATTGATTTTTCTTTTCCTTTTTACCAAGTTATTATTTCCCGGTCTGATGAGCTGCAACTTGCTGGATTAAGCTCGTGTTCTTATGTACATATACCATGTATGTGATGTAAAACTTCTAAAAGATGAAGAATTGAAGTTCAGATGGTGGAGTTTTGTTTACTGGTCCTGGTGGTGGTAGATGGGGACTATTTTTGCCATTTTTTCATTTAATTGCTCGTCTAGCGGTGTCTCAAGTGGGGCTGGTGGTAGATGGGAAATTTTCTTGTTCATGTATGTGTATCAAGGGATATCATAGTAGTACATGTTTGTGTGTTTGTGCTTGGTGATAGTGACTTGTTTTACATGATAAATACTTTTGTTAGAGGAGTTATAGTACTACCTTTGCTCCTTAATATAAGACATTTTGATAGTTCAAAACATATTGTATTAAGGAATAGAGGTAGTAGTAATTAGTAAACTCGTAATTGCTTCGATCCGTCTGCGAGAATTCATGATAATTTGCTCAAACCTTGCTTAACGTCAAGGGTTTTTAGCTGTTCACAGAATGAAAAAGGAGAAATAATGCTTGGATCAGTGCCAGCTCTTTGTCTGCCCGTAAAAGAATCGACCTGAAAACAGAAACAAGAATGACACGCGGAGGTTGTTCAAAAATCTATTTCAGGATCGATCGACTATCGTTTGCCGTATGGTCGTATGGATGGTGCCAGCCAGCTAGTGATAGTGATAGACCCCATAATAAACTGATAAGAGTATCGCTGAACTGCACCAAAGTGGTCAACGAAACCGCAGCTGCTGCCGGCCACTGGCCCTCCAAGTAGATACACACGACAATTCAGAGTTCTTCAGATTGGCAAAAAGACGCCTCGGACGGATGGAACCATCCAAGCAGACCAAACCGTAGAACCACATAAATGGACAACAGACAATCACAAACCGGCAGATATAATCTGGCTGAGATCCCAAGAACGGGTGAGCCAGGGATAAAGTGACAAGCTTTCATCAGATATATATTTAGCCTAGGATGGTGACATCGATCGTAATAAGATCGGTACCGTGCCTAAACATACGGATAGATCCATAGATTATGTAAATTCCGTTCACCCAAACAGCTACGCAGGGATAAATATATTTACATATACTACTTACAAAAAGAAACAATCAGATCTTGATCTTCTCGGGCAATATGTTCCGTCGACCCAGCCTCCGGAGATAGTAGGAGTAGCTAGCTGACTAGCAAGGATCGCTTCTAATGGCCAAAGTTATTGCTCCCGTTTTGGCTGGCTGGCCTGCCTGCCAGGCTATCGCTTGCCATATAATTTGCGTAAGGTGTCAATCCGCGCCGCTCTGGATGCAGAGGTGGCGTCCGACCGGGTCGCTCTGGAGGTGGAGGCGGAGGTGGTGTTCACCCGCGCCACTCTGGAGGTGGAGGCAGCGTCCACCCGCGCTCTCTGGAGGTGGAGGTGGAGGTGGAGGCGGCAACGGGTTTCGCATTCTCCGGTAGGAACTTGCCGCAGTCTGCTCCCTTTGCGGCCAGCTCCTTCAGGAGCTCCTCGAACAGCCTCTTCAGCGATGTCTTGAACTTGAGGGAGCAGGTCGTGTCACCCTCGTCGACGTCCTGCACCCCGTTAACGGCGAGGCACCCGACCTGCGCGCCGTCCAGGTAGGCCTTGCAGGCTACGAGGACATTGCGCCCGTGCTTGCGGAAATGGCCCACGGCGAAACCCTCAAAGTGCTGCAGAAAACGCATCCACATTTAAGGTTGCAGGATTCAAGATAGTATATGACAAAATACACGAAAGTAGTTCCATCATAAAAGGTACTACTTCATAAATAAGATAGATGCCCACAGATCTATCACAGTCCATGACGGTTATCAACTAGACATGGTTTTATTGGTTTCCAAAATTAGTAGTAATGAGAAAGAAACAAGTGGTCGCTTTTATAGGACAAGCAGAGGTATATCCATACCATTGGTGGATTTCGAAGAGAATACAACATCGTCCTGCAGGACAGCAGGAAAGTATCTTCATTATACGATAGGGATCTCTTCTCCCCAGCAGGTGTGTTTGCTGAGTTAGCATACCCAGGCTCGTTGAAATAAGGTTTGGCATTCAGAACTAAAGCTTGAATGGAGACCAGGACCTGCAGCATGGTTGAATTGGATGGATTCCATTTCTCACATCCTTTCCCAGACCAGGTGTTTAGGAGGCTAAGGCAGACCTTCCCACAAGCATACAGGTTAGGATTCAGCCGCAAACCGCCAGAACGGTAGTTCACAAGCTGCACGGGATAAACCCATTAGTGTACGGTGCCGAAAGGCAAACTGATGCAAGAACAGCAATCGGCCAATCATTCATGGAGGTGAAGTCAATAAAATCTTACCGGAGGTGTACTTGGATATTGAGGAGGGAAGTAAATGTCAAAGAAAAAGAGCCCGTCATGGTAAGGAGTGCCTGCTGGTCCCATAATGACAGCTCTAAGAAGGTCCATTCTATCCTCATATGCCCTCACGAATATTGTATCTATTAAATTTGGAGAAAAGCAAAACATAATCATAAAATGCTACAAATAGAGTGTCTTCCGACAACAAAAGGAAAACTCATTAAGACAGTGCATTTAAACTAGTAACTGCAAGATGCTGGGCAGAAGAATTAGTACCAAGAGGAAGTTCATAAAAAAAATTTGAGTATAAGAAGCAAGAGCTAACTACCTGGCAAGTCTTTTTCTAAGACTTTCCACTCACGCTGAATACGCTTCGCCCAGTCTTTTGATGGCTGTGGATAGGACAGCTTAGTACTGCTATATGATGGCAAAGGATAAACAGGGCATGTCAAAACAATTACCTTCTTCACTGCTAGAGCCATCCTTAACTCTGGTTTCGAATAATAATGATCATCATGACCATTAACAGTATCAAATGGCTTAAATGTGTTGTATTTTTCATCAACTTTATCATCCAAAATTGATATTGGTTTGGTATTATTTGGCATCTCAGCAGCGGTCTTCTGCATCCATGGCATCCATGGTGAAGGAGCCTCCACTCCATGTGGGATGTCCAAGTCATCAAACTTGGCAAATAAATTATAGTTATTTTCACTCTCAAAAGGTGTAGCATCATAATCATAGTCATCGTACTCCTCATAATCATAGTCTTCCTCAGATTCATAGAAAGTGTAGTCATCATAATCATGGTAAACTGTGTTGTCTGCAAATTTTTCAAACCACCCAAAATGGCAGTACTTTTTGAAGCATAGGTGCTTGGTCCAGCGATGTCATCAGCCACACTAGTCTGGAACTGTTCCCAGAGAAAAGCATCTGTCAGAGAGTAGGAAAGAAAATAATTTGCAAAGAGAAAGACATGAGAGGATTTACCTTCACATGCTTTGGGCACACAAGAGGATATCCAACTGCGTGTTTATTCTTTTCAACTGGTGCTTTCTCACCAATAATCACAACTCCATCAGGATCATCATCAATTTCAATTACTTCATGAGGAACAACCTATTAATTCCCGTTGTAGAAAAACACTATTAATTTCGCGTAAGAATCAAGCAGGGCATTATATACCCCAGTAGCATTTTAGTAGAAAAATGGTATATGAAGTTACGGATATAGTTTGTCTTATATAAACACATCGTATACACAACAATTACAGAAGAAGAGCAATGGTGAATGCCATGCAACTACGAACCAACCATAATGGTTTCTGCAATTGAAAGTTTAGGTTCTGCCATCAATAAAACCATTTTCTACAACACCAAGATTGTATGACACAGTGAGGACATAGTGTGATACGTATTATTTAGCGTCAAGGCCAATGGAACATGATACATGAGGCCAACAGCGCAAGATTTGCAAAATGATTTAAATATCTAGGACTATTTCCATGATGAGTGCACAATGGGGCACAATCCTATAGCTGTGAACTGCACTTCAGATATGCACAGAAGAGATCAACGAATTTACGAACCAAACAGATCAAAAACCACATAGGATAATTAACAAATGGACAACGCCCTACACAATTCCCATCTAACTTATTGACATCCATAACTAAGGGGCCAACCAGGAATATGAAATGTTCAAAACACAATTAAAAATTCAACAAGCATAACTAGTCCCCAATCTTTTCCAAAGACAACTACAGATCATCGACACACAGACCCGATGTGCGACCTGGAACCAAGACCTCAATTCCGCAAGTTAACATTTCAAACAGATGATAGTCGATCCACCCATCCCGCA
This sequence comes from Poa pratensis, assembly GCA_947311845.1. Classification (NCBI taxonomy): domain Eukaryota; kingdom Viridiplantae; phylum Streptophyta; class Magnoliopsida; order Poales; family Poaceae; genus Poa; species Poa pratensis. The sequence continues at coordinate 46,781,953 of CAMZMU010000060.1, forward strand.
AAATCCTACGGCGATCACCAAGCCACATCAAAGGATCACACACACCAAGCTCCCCAATTCCATCAAGCAAGAGCAATATACCTTGCCCCGTCTCCTCTTCTGGTGGCCGGAGCCCCACCCGCCGGCGGCGGCGACGGCCGCCGGCGACAGCTCGACCACGTCGGGATCGTCGAACGAGGAGCTCCCCGCGCACAGGAAACTCCTCCTGCAAGGCAAGACCAAACCAAAATTAGCGTGAGCCGCGACGAGACTGGGTGGGGGGAAGGAGGGCGCCCCGATCAGATCGGCGGCGGGGGAGGGGAGGGGGAACTCACTTGGAGGGGTGCGTCGCCATCGGTGGCGCCGCCGCCAATGCGATCGCCGTGCGCCGCAGCGGCGGCGGTGGCCGTTAGGGTTCCGGCGATGCGGGCGCGGGGAGAGGAGGGGGTTTGGGTGGGCCGCTGGCGGAGTGGCGACTGCTGAGAGAGAAATCGGTTTATAAATGAGGAAATGTTTGTTTTCCGGGCGGAAAATACGAAGAAAAAAAACTGGTGTGCACTGTGGAGGAAATTTCGGCCGTTTGAAAATGGGAATTCAAAAAAGGCCTCTGGGAAGTGCCCTCGCCTAGCCTTTCTGGCAGTTGACACATCTCCCTCGTTGTAAAAAGCATCCTCAAAAGCTTAAAAAAAAGCATCCTCAATCTATTTTTTTATGCTATCCTCAATCTGTATTTGCCACGATGCCACAGACTGAAACGTTGTTAGTGATGCTCATAATTGCCATTGTATATAAACCGTGCTATTTGGGCTTAATGGACTTTCTAAAATTAAATTTTGGCATGCACTGGATGCATTTGCCAAGTATGCACTGAATGCGTTTTGTATTCTCTCGCCCCCTTTGTAAACGCACTTGTTAGTACCACTAACAAATGATAATCGCAGGTCAAATGGTCAAGCCAATTAACATACTAGACATAGATCATCCACTAACTGTAAATAAGTGTTTAGATAATATTTTACGGATTATTCGGAATTTAATAGATTTCACAGATTTGAAAATTGCAGAAAATAAAGTTCAGTTATTTTGTTTTTTCACAAGTTCCAAGAGATTCAAAAGAAATTACATATTTTTAAAGATTCCACATACTCCACTTCATCTTATCTAGTATTAAATCTGCATCCATTAAATTTTTAGATCTGTAAGCAACCTTCAGATTATATGACATTTTGACATAAATTTTGAAATTAATCATCTAGACATGGGTGTATGCATCTAATTAAGTTGGTGATTTAAAAAATATTAGAGAGAGGTTGCATTCCTGCGTTTATTGATAAATTGACATAATGAATTATGCGCATTTATCTTCTAGCAGATTCACAGTACTTATGTATTTTAGCTAGAATCCGCCATTGTATGTTACGAAATAGAAAGAATGCTAGATGCAGAGCTAATGGAGCCGTCCCGATTTAGTGTGCGCTCGCTAGTACTATCTATATATAAAAGATATGTGCCTTTCAGCCTCCCGTCGACCCGCCCACGTCACCGCGACACTGTTCACCTACAGTAACTACAGCGTAGCAACTTACAAAACCCCCCACGAAGGATTAATTTGCAATTCCAGAAAATCCCAGGGACATCCGTGCAAAACCGCCAACACAACCTCATCCTCCCCCTCTTCTCTCTCCCGCGCGAGCCGGAGCTCCTCACCGCCGCCGACACGCGCCGGCGCCGCTACGCGCCTCCCCGCTCAAATCGGCGCCTGTCAGCAGCTCCGCTGTCGCGGCCTCTCCGTCCTCGCTGAGTATCGCTTGCCGGAATGGCACACGCTGCTCGGAATCGTTGATGGCGCGCTCGCCTTCCGCCGCCACGGAATTTCTCGCCGGCGGCCGCTCCGGCGACCTAATGGTCCACGGCTCCGCCCACCCGGCTCCCCTCCACCTCCTCGCGCGGCTCCGCGCAGACCCAGGCCGGCGCGCGCGCAGCTGCTCGCCGGAGCTGGCGGTGGCCGCCGTCACGCGTGTCACACACGCTGACGTGCGGGCCCCGCTCAGCAGATTTTTCAAAACCCTGCCAATGGGTCCCGCCTGTCAGCTTCTAAAAAAATTACAAAAAATGCAGAAAATTGTAAAATTCATATCTTTCACTCCATAATTAAAAAAACAAAAAAATATACCAAAATTTGCACAAAAACAAGATCTTCACAGCTAACACATTTCCATGCATCATTAAACAATAGAATTCCTGTTTAATTAAAAGAACTAAAACATCAAATATAAAAATTGAGGAAATGACATCTCACCTCCATTTAACCCTATCTTTGTATTTGTTTTCTTCTGTTTTTTTCCTTTTCTTTTGCTTTGCAGTAAAACAACATTGGAATACTGATAACCATGAAGAAAAATAATTGCACGACATTTTAGCTCAAAAAACAACTGTAATTCCCCTTTTTGAATTTCAGTATGTTGTAATAGAGTTGCAACAAACATTGAAGTTAAATCTTTGTATTTGTTTTCTTTTGGTTTTTTGCTTTTCTTTTGCTTTGCATTAAAACAACAATCGAATAATGATCAAAAAGAAGAAAAATAAATGCAAGACAATTTTGTTCACAAGACAATTATGAATTCCCTTTTTCAATTTCAGTTCACTGTAATAGATTTGTAAAAAAAAACACTAAAATTCGTGTTCAACCAGTAAAAACGATTGGTTTGTCTTCGCATTAACTCAACAAGTGGTAATATTTATGCAAACATAAATGCATTATACAAACAACGCCACCATTTCTAGCTATTTTTTTAATAATACGTTTTTTTAATTAAATTCAAAAAATATTACGCAAAATCACAAAATTTCAGAAATAATACGGCCTTGGCCCAGGCTGGGCCCAGGCTTGACCGATAAGTGCCCACTGGGCTAGCCCAGCCGTGCCCTGATTAGTAGCTTATCGGCCAGGCCTGGGCCGACAGGTACTAATCGGCCAGGCCTGGGCCGACAGGTACTAATCGGTCCAGCCTGGGCCGAGACCGTATTATTTCTGAAATTTTGTGATTTTGCGTAATATTTTTCGAATTTAATTAAAAAACGTATTATTAAAAAAATTAGTCCATTTCTATTCACAAAATATATTATGAAAGCAATACAGAAAAAAGGTTATATTCACAGAAATATCCACCAAGGACGTGGCTTGCCGACGTGCCGAAATTCAACTAGTGTATTCTAAGAACTCCTCGTAAATGTATCCACATTCTGTAGCCTCTCGTCAAACGAAACCTGTCTTGGCAGCGACGCCGTGCCCTTGACCGCGCTTCCGCCGTGCCTCCGCGGCTCTGCCCACGCCGCCGACGTGGTCCCACCCGGGACACCGCGCTGCCCTTGGGAAGGCCGGCGTCCTACCCCTGTCCAGGCCGCCAACGTGCTCCTGCTGTTTTTAATCCCGCAGATAGCAAGAGTACAGGGCGGTGGTTTGGGCAGCTAACTGTATGTGCAAAAATGTGCGGCGTCCTGGGCAGGAGCTGAATGGCCGCAGCCTAGGCAATGTCTGGATGCACGCGGCGATTGGATGCATGGTGGCGTCGGGAGCTAGCTAACAGGAGGAACGATGGTGTCCTGGTAGGGTGGAGCGCCAGCGCCGTGTGCTTGCTGGCGGCGGAGGCGTTCCTCCTTGATCGCCGATCTGTGTTTCCTAGCTTTCCACAGAGGAACACGCACGAACAGAGTAAGAGGAACGATGTACGCATGCATGTACTAGGAGGAGCATGTGCTGTAGACAGAGTACATTAGTACATATAGAAGACGTGTGTTCTCGGATTAAGAAAAGCCGCTGATGTGGCAAAAAAAACCCAGATCAAAACCTGTTAAATTGGACGAAGGGGTGATTCTGATCGGTTATTAGAGTTCGAGGGTGAAAACTAAACCATATGAGAGTTAAAGGTTGTAAAATGAACCGTAGGACAAATTTAGGGGGGTAAATTGGACTTCTCTCAAAAAAGAAAAGAGAGGAAAGACTCGGCTGCAGCGGGGTTTCGGCCGGGCGGGCTTTCTGCCCAACATAGGTAAAGTTGTTTTTTTTATTCTTTCTTTTTTATTTATGTTTTAAATTAATTCAAATAACTTTTTGAATTGATTGAGGGTTCAAATTGAGTCCAAACCTTTTTTTAAATGTTTATGAGGCGTTCTTGGATTATTCCATATGCAAATAAAATATTCACAATGGCAATTTAGATAATATTTTCCACTTTGAAAATACAAACTTCAATGTGATTCAAATTGAGGTTTGAACTAAAAGTATCTGTTTTATTCATCTAGAAAAAATTAACTAGCTTTCTAATAGTATTGAAGACTATTTTTAGCTTTTAAATATATTTACACCATTAAAATCCCCTCAATTTAATAGATATTTGGTCTACATTCATTTGTTGTTAAGATTCAAAATTCAAATTCAAAGTTGTGCCCATAGCCATACAAAATTCTTGAAATTTTTCAGGGATGCTCGTCACATTTACTAGAGCATTTGATAAATATGTCCAGACTTTTTAAGGACATTTACAAATGCATTCAACATTTTAGAATATTTTGCGAGGTTTTAAATTCCACTCATCAAATTTCACCGACGATGACATGATAAAAAAAAACCACTTTGCATCTTTAATTTTCATACTACCTCCGCCTCGCTTTAATTTTCGTGGAGAGAGTATTGCGCTAGTACAAAGTACTATACACCTCGCAACAATAATTACACATCATACTGGTCCAAAACAAACCCTCGACTTTTGGAAAAGTTCACATCCCGACTGACCAGAGAAATATGTTGACATGCACAAAAAAAACCACTTCCCCTAACCGAATCGTGTCGCACCCCTCATAGATCTAATAGCAGTTTTAGGATTAATTTACTTTTCGGGGGTTAGATGGGGTATGAAATTCTCTAAGAGCTCAAGGTTTATTTCAGACCAAATAGAAGCTTTAGGGGGGCTCATTCTTTCCTGTTTCTTTCTCTCTCATCTATCCTCTCTCTCGTTTCTTCCATTGAGGGTCTCCCGACCGCCTCCGGCTCCTCCCTCCTTGTTCTCCGGCGGCTTTGCCGTCCGGCGAGGATGGGAGGGGAGGCCGACACCCTATGTATATTACTGGTAGTAGTAGAGGTTGGAGTTTGTCCCATGTGTCCATGGGAATACTATCGCCGTGGCTTGCGAGCGCCAGCCGACGATGGATGATCCTGGTTCTGATGTTCTTGATGCTCCAGAGGATGGAGATGAGGTACGGTGGTGCTGCTCCTACTTCCCCTTCCCCTCTTCTAAATAAGCTCGCGGGAGATCTATATCGGGCGGTTTTCTTTGGCATCAACCACCATGGAGGTGGTCTGGCCATGGGAACTGCTGGATCTGGAGAGCCCGGGTTCTCCCTTGAAGCTTCTGTCGGCGAAGGGCATTAGCGACGGCGAGCTTGCGCCGCCGCTTCTTCTGGTCAATGGGACCACTTTGCACCGCGAAGCTTGAAGCTTCGACAGATCTTCTTCCTCCAGGCCGGCGAGCCACTTTGGAGGATCTTGACCAACCCCAGCACGACGTCAAGCGTCAATTCTGCCCCTAGTGGTCTCGTCCCCGGCGGCAGTTGCGGCGGTCGTGCCTTGGTGGTTCTGCTGCAGAGGAGAACGACCGATCGCGTTTTGCGATTCTTTCTGAGGTCCTGCTTAGAATTTGTAAGGAACAGGTTGTAATTTTGACTTTCTCTGAGGTGCTCTATGAATGAAGCTTGTGGGTCCTTGGACCTAGCCCTTGTTAAAAAAAAATAGAAGTTTTAGGATTTAGACTAAACTTGCTCAAGAGTTCATGGATGATGAACTGACTTTCTTGGACATGAAATGATCATAATGCACATTACCACCGGCGGAGCTTAGTGGAGGCGAAGAGGGCCGTCGCCCCCAGCTCAGCAGAATTCTCTTCTCTATCTCTTACTCCCTCCGTTCCAAATTAGATATCATCCATTTGCCCAAAAGTGGATGTGGCTTTACAACCAACCATGTATGCTAATGTTACAAGAGCCTGGCCCGACCCCTCTAACTAGGAATCGCGAGGAACAGCACTTACCAAATACCAACATACCATAGTCACTTTGTCTCCCCACGACTGCAAATTTGCCATCCACCCAGTCACAGCTAACGTCATATCAACCTTATGGATAAACGTGGATTCCTGGCCATGCAAAGTGGTGGCATCTGCAGACCCACAGCAAACGCAGTCCTTGACTTGTGTGAAGATAGAAAGACTTCCGAGGGCCATCGATACTTCGGCAGTTAGTCATAGATCGCTCCCTATGCCTCCTTGCTCTTGGAATTCTGTCTACGTACCATTCGCAGCATCTAGCTAGAGTTGTAAAGCGGCAAGTGGGCTGTTCTGTACGACGAGAGACCTGTTGTCTGTCGAGGAAAAAGAAGGCTCTCAAGTCCAGGGAGATCAGTAAAGCCAATGGCAGCTACGGTATGCATGCATCTTAAAATAGGAGCAAGCTTATGCATCTCTTCTTTGTTGTGAAGAAAACGTATTTAAGTTTCTTCCAGTATTTGACTTTAAAAGTGGCACAAGCTAAGCCACTGTACTGCAAAAGAGGCCCCATAGACACTTTGACTGAAAAAGAGGAGGAAACAGGCAATCCATGGGAGCATTTGGCGTCGCTCACTAAATTCACTAGTTATTAATAAATAAAATTTGTATATGAGTGGTTCATGTTTGGAGAAGAATCAACATAATAGCTAAAGCACAAAAGCGGATCCAAGTATATACGAATTATTAGTATGTTGCCTTGATATTCATTGTCTCAAACTCCATACCTTCATAATGATAGTTGAGTGAGGGGTTGGCCCCAAAGCGGAATTGACCCGTGGTAGTTGATTGAAGCTTCAACTAGATTTATATCTAAACTACTAGAATTTATTAGTTTTCTTTGAATTTTACCTTAATTACGTGTGTATTTGGTATGTGACGTACTTTTAATATCAAAACCGTAGGGGCAATATCTTCCCCAATAGTTGTCGAACAATATCATGCTTCACCAATGAAGCCAAATAAACATGACCTTAAATCACGAAAAAAGGACTTGTGTTCTACCTTGGACGAAGTTTCAGGAGTGCCAGGGTTTCTTTTTCTCTTCCTTCATCGCCATTCACTCTGTTCGTCCTATAAATAATAAGGGTACCTTTTTTCAGACACGAGTTTAGACTTGATTTTTTTCTTCTTTACTTGTCGTTATATATATGAATTTTGAATATTTTTATTACTCGATCTGATTTTCTTACAATTGATGTACTTCTTAAAGGTGAATGCTACCTGCTCGAAGAATGAGACTCGTCCTACTCTTGACAATATTCTTAGTCGCTGTTATTTCAGTGCGTTGTTGGAGAACCCAAGGGCACGAATCATCCGGACGGAGGTACTTGTACTACTCACTGCTGTGATGTACCTATTCGTTGGCATCTTAGGGTCCCAGCGTCGCCGTTCCACAAGCTGGTTCATCCAAAAAGGCGTCTTGGTCGCGCACACTTTGTTCTTCCCACTAGGAGCATACACACTGGGTTCAATGCAATCTCACTCCACGGTGGAGAGCAACATGTACACCATTTGGGCCTTAAGTCTTTTAGTCCTTCATGATTGTACCGACACAAGCTATAGACTCGATGACATCAAACAAGTAACAAGGTTCTATTACCGGTGGTATATCTATTGGGCAAATGTGATGGTGATTTTGACAACCCTAAGTGGAGATGAGGGTGCTTCCTTACATTTACTTGCTTTATTTTTCTACAATATTGCTATCTATAAATTAAGCTTTGTACGAGCACCATGTGTTCTGTCAAGCAGCTCATGGAACTTGAATAAGATGGTTGCCGATTACATGTATGACGAGCACACCAAGGGTGAATTTGTTCCGGCCACCATGGAAGGTTGCCATTACCTGGTCGACTGGCCCCTCAACAAATCCAAGTTGGATGCTCCATCATATGCAGCGCAACTCACAGGATATGCTGATGAAATCATTGACATAGAGAAGATATGGCAGTGCAACAGCATGTCACTAGGCCGAGAGCTAAAGGATACATGCCTTTCCTTCTCTCTTTTTCACCTGCTGAGAAGGCGCTTCTTTGGATTTACCTGTGGCGAGTCCAAAGAAAGGTCACATGATTTCGTCTTCAAGGGGTTGCTATTGGAGAATGAGGAAGGTGACACTGACTGCAATCGGGTTTTCAGGGTGATTGAGACCGAGTTAGCCTTCATGTATGATTTCTTCTTCACTAGGTCTGCTGTAATTTATTACGGATCAAGGGCGGCAACAATTTTATCCTTGCTTTCAGTTTCAGTCATCTTCCTATCCTTTGCAATAGTACGGCCAGGGAACTATTCTCCCGACATAGATGGCAGCATAGACTCCGGATCGACCTACCTTCGACTTAGGCGACGTTACAATTTCTCAGCTTGATATGTAATCCGCCTTTTTATTTTCAGTTTTTGTGTCTCGTGAACTCGTGAATTGGGGCTGTGTGCATCCTCGTTATGCAGAGGCCGGGTGTAATGCTTAAAACTCTTACGTAATAAAATCCCTTTATCTAAAAAAATCTTCCTATCCTTTGCAATAGTATTGACAGTCAGGTCACAAGAGCGCAAGGGGAGTACCAATACAGATAAGGTTATCAGCATAGTGGTACTTGCATCCGCTGCTTTTCTCGAATTGCTACAGCTGCTACTTTACTGGACCAGCATTTGGAGTAGAGTATCCTTTGTTTGTGGGTATCTAAGAGGACAAGCAAGACGGAACACAAGGGGGGGCTGCTGGTGCTACATGATTACAAGATTGAATGAGCTTCTTGCCAAAATTGCTGTACACCGTGCACTAAACAAACACTATTGGCAGCACAAGCTTGGGCAGTACTCCTTACTTGATTACAAGCCTACATTCTGTGACAAGCTGAGGTGTCTTGATGCCGCTCCCGGAGATCAACAAGGTATCTTCCATCCCACAAACATGCATTTACGGAGGGTCCGTAGGAAACGTGGAAAACGTATAGAGGTACCTGCACAAGTAAAGAAGGCACTTATTTACTCCCTCAAGCGTACTAATGGTGAACTGACGAACGGGAAGTCATCACTGATGTCCAATGAAGCAGGTCACCTTTCATGGGCTTGTGCGCGGGAGGTGCACTCGGCGTCAGACACAAGCTGCATCATCATGACTTGGCACATTGCGACATGGTACTGCGAGATGGGAACAACTAGGTATGGCCCTTCTTACTCAGATGAGGGAGCACAGCTCAAGATCCATCTTGGCGTCGCCACGACGCTGTCGAAATACTGTGCATACTTGGTGGTCCACGCACCAAAGCTTCTCCCTGGGCAGCACTATGATATAAGCCGTGTGTTCGATGCCGTTGCGGTAGAAGCCAACGAGTATCTCCTGCCATCTATGAGGAGGAGGGCTAAGTATGAAGCACTGAGGAGTTATGGGCTAGAAGAATCAGAGGCTACCATCTTCCAGAGCGGCGCCAAGCTGGGGAAGCAGCTCGAGGAGATACAAGATGTTACCAGGCGTTGGAAGGTCCTAGCTGATTTCTGGTCCGAGATGATGCTCTACATCGCGCCATCAGATGATGTCAACGAGCACATTGATCAGCTCACGCAGGGAGGCGAGTTCATCACACACCTGTGGGCTTTGCTCTCCCACGCTGGAATTCTACAGAGGGATCAACCGAGTACTGCTCCTAGCCACCAACCACATGCAGAAAGTGTTTGTGCGAGTGAACAAGAAATAGAGCAAGATTCAACAAGTCATGAAGAAGCTACCACTTCCCTGGCTCATCATTTGGTAACTATATCCCCTCCTCATCATTTGGCTGACAATCCCCAAATGATTGCTGTTACCCTACAAGGTCCCCCACAAGATATTCTTCAAGCTGATAGATTCCAACAAGCATCTGTGCCTCCGGAAATCACCGAAGCAAATGAATGCCATATTAATGTCACCGAAGCTTCAAGCTTCGTGCAGGAAAACCCTCCATGAATAGTGTGTGGTCAGCTCACTTCATTGCCAGGAGCTATTATTTCAGTATATGTGATGCCGTTTAGTTGTACAAGTTGCATGCTTTGGTCAGTTACTCGGCCTGTACCAGTTGCCTTCAGTTATTTTCACTTCAGTGCGTTTTCATCCTGTAATTTGAATGCTTCGTTTTTGTAATTGCCATGTGCATGACATGTTAATATTACGGTGCTCTGGGGAAGCTCCGTAGGCAAGAAGAACATAACAGAAAATGTGTTTTGATGAGATCGTGTTCATTGCATTTGACATTACCGATTTACCGGCACAAAAGCGTAGGGGGGAAAGAAGACCAAGCTTGACTGACTTCTAGATGGTGTTCATTGCATTTGACAGTAGTGGCATAAAAGCGCAGAGTAAAAAAGAAGGCCAAGGTTCAGTTTTGCTCTTGTCACCTGATGATTCAGGTGTAGTAATGACGACCCAAGTTGTCAAATGAGCGTTTCATCATTGCAGGGTCAATATTTTGGTGTGACAGAGGTTCGAACTCTGGAGTCGAGACCTACGCACTAGCCAACTGCGCCACCAGCCCACTGTGTCAAGTTTTCGAAATAAGCATCTTAGTTTCGTTAACCAGCAATGAAGTTACTTCCTACTTTCTTTTTTGTCCAGCACGCCAAAATCTGTTACATGGAATTCTTTTTCGTTAACCAGCAATGAAGTTACTTCCTACTTTCTTTTTTGTCCACCACGAGAATTCGTGGGTGAGCGGAGAGGTATAGCAGCAGCTATAACTAGTATAGGTCCAAGCCCAAACCCCACCCCACCCCATCCTTTTAGGGGTGTAAATTGGAGTGGAGATTTTCGTTTCCGAGCTCCAGTGCTCCCTCCAATTTAAAAATTCAAAAATCATATTTATGTGTTTAAAAAATTCTAAAAAGCCTCGGTGTAGTCAATAGTATATCCCATGGCCGTGCAAAAATATCTATTTCAAACGCTATATATACTGAGATACAAACAAAAATGACAAAAGCGTGGATCTAAGTATGCACATTTTCAAATCTCCAAAGTTTATCAGATTTATTATTTTTATGTAGCCTGAAATATAAAGTATTTCAGATTAAAATTGTGCATGCTTGTGGGATACATCATTGGCTACATCTATATTTTTTTCAGATTTTTTGTAATTGACAAATATTATTTTCGATTTTTTTTAAGTGGAGGGAGCACTGGAACTCGGGAGTAAAAACACAAACTAGACATACATACATAAATGGGTCTTAGTTGTAAAATCTATTCTAGTTTAGTGGAATCCACCGATTGAAGACATTTAATCCCCGTCCTCTCTCTCGTATGTCTCTTTTGCTAGTAGTCGCTCTCGTATAGTCGTATGTCTCTTTTTGCTAGTAGTCGGCAAATAATTTTTCTGTATGGATACGTTAGATATGGCCGACTGTTGAATTTTTAGCAAAGAATTTATTTTTGCATTGTGTGCTACCAGGCTTGTCGTTGTTATTTACTCCATCTACCATACTCTCGCTTGCTAGACATTTTTTTCTCAACCGTGACCATGAATTTGGTGGCCACAAGAAGTGTTTAGTGTAGAGGGCAACTAAGTGTGCTCTTAGTTTTAAAAAATAGGCTTAAAAGGGAAACAAACCTAATCTTTTTTAGAGGGTGAAGAGACTGAATCCGAGTGGGGTGAGTGGAACGTTGTCTCATGCATGTGATTTTAGTTTTTTCTCTATGTTTTTGGTGTAATATGACCTAGTTCGTGCGAGAGAAAAATATTGATGTATAGTGTAAAATTGTTATTATGCGTAAGAGAGTGGTTCATATTTATTTGGTAGTTAGGATGCCCAATTGCATGACTTAAATTTGTTAGATGTAAATAATTCAGTTGTCTCTCTATCTTTTCAAATAGAGTTGCCTTCTATTATCTAGATACCGTTAGGTACTAGAGAATGAAGCCAAACTCCCAAAATAAAGGAAGGTGGGCAAGCAAAATTTGTTTATTGCATAGTTGGAATGATGATTGTGGAGTACAAAATACATACATATTTCATATTCAAGTCTGAATCTTTAAGAATAATTGTTAAGCCATGACATAATATATTATAATCCTTTTTGTAGATGTTATTTCCTATGACAAAGTTTAAAGTATTCATGAGGCAGAGCAAAAATAAACATTTCTTTAGTTCGAAAAGAAGAAACTTATTTACAACATAAAACTTTTAGGAATTATTGGATAATTTTATTGCTTAATATGTTATTCTTCCTTCCGTCAAAAAAATAAAGCACATGCAATCCATGGTGCCACGTCCAATCACAATGAACCCTTTAGGGACAAGTCAGTCTCGAGCGGAGAGTCAATGGCTCGAAAGGTGAGGTAAATGGGACTTTATTCGTAAGTCTACTCCACCAGCACCCACACAAGGCAGTCACCAGACTTCGTAAACAAATTATATATACACAAATGATCGAATGATAATAGCTAATACTCACTCCGTTCCAAAATAAGTGTTTCAGATTTCTCAAAAAAATGGATGTATCTAGACATGAAACAAGTTTAGATACATCTACTTTTGGGCAAATCTGAGACACTTATTTTGAGACGGACACTACAAGAAATATGCTAACTTTTGACCCTCCATTTTGGTCACTAGAAGGTCACAAAGTTTCATTTGTGACCAAAAACCGATGGTCACATACTGAGCGTCTTATTTGATCAATCGTGACTTTCATTAGTGAAATGGTCTCATGACCAAATTAGAGGGTCATAAATTTATGACCAAATTTTTTGGTCATGAGATCTCAGTCATGGACACGTCACATCCTACGTGGCCAATCCTACGTGGCAAAATTGTGACCAAATGAGAAGGTCATACACCAGAATCAGCCCAGTCCAATTTGATGCTTATATGAGCCGAGCCCAACAATTCAGCCTATTTATATTTTTTTCTTGCCAATTTTGATAAGCTACATGGGCCTACATTAACATTTTAGGCTTTTTATTTGGGCCGTGGCCTTTTTGGCCCAACAATTTCTGTTTTTCTGTTCTCGATTTCAAGTGGGTCCCAATTGTCAGGTCCAAACATGAGTGTCAATCCAGTCAGTGGGTCCCATATGTAAGGGTCACTATTCAGATATCAATTTTCAAATACAGAAAACAAATGTAAAAAATTGAAACTGAGCAAACTGCCAAACTTGGCAAATTATAATTATAACCAAACATAATTCACATCAAGTCTACAGTCGATCATACTCCCTCAGTTCCAAATTAATTGACGCAGATTTAGAACAAAGTTATACTAAAACTGTGCCAATTAATTTGGAACGGAGGGAGTAGTTCACATCAGGTATCCAACTACCAAAAACACAGCTAAATAGCGAAATCTAACTAGCTATCGAAGTATAACTATCTCTAATGAGCTAGAACTCTAAGCTTCTTCCCTTCCAACTTCTTCGTCATGGAGCTCGCAACGACACATGAACGAATGACAACATCTGCATGTTATAGACCAAAATGGTTAAGAACGATAAAAAAGCAAACAATGAAACAAACAGGATTGCACCAATAATTTCACAGGAAACTGCATATGAGCTAGAACAGTGCCAACTGCACTATGCAATGCTCTTGCGCCTACACACTGAAATCTTATACAGAGCAGAGGCATCATATGCATACCTAAGTAAAAACGTAATGTTCCTTTCATAAAAAGATCTACCCCTGGATAGTACCATGCAAGATCCTATGTATCAGACCTAAACAAATAGCATATGCAGTATCAGATCTACACCCTGTTACTTAAGGACTTGGGATAAAAATCGATTTTAGACAAGAAACTTTGCATTCAGGAAAAATAGGAGGTTTACACAGTAGCATGTCATGGGACACTGACCTAGCAAACAACACAAATAATTGATCTCTAATTAGATACCGATGGACATGCTAAGAAAATAAGGTCAGGCCTTTTTTTAAGTTTCTAGTAGCATAATTTTCATTTATTTTAAGCCACTTAACTCTTTGAAAATTAACTTCCATTTTATTACATTTTAAAAATCAAGAGCATTCACTTCTATAACAATAGTAGTCCACTCCAGATACAACTAAAGGCTCTCTGGCGAAACATCTGATTAGCAAGTCATAAAACTATCCTCCTCGAATCGACACAAGTGCCCAAAGGTGGGATTATACCTTGAAGGAGACCGGGCACGTTCCTAAGGTCCGGCAGCTTGCTGGCATCACAGCCGGTGACTAGGGTTCTAATGATCCCTGCAAGCAAGATCGTATGATGTCACTTCCAAGAAATTGCAAGCAGTGTAAGCAATCAGTAGTATAACCAGATCATGATTGGAGAATGCACGTACACAGATAACAGTATTTATTATTGCGGTTCTTTAAACTTTAGCTAGACTAATCAAAATAGCATTCACATGGTGCTTCATTTTATATATTCATATGGATAGAATGAAACCAAATAACTGACAATGGAAGATCAATGCTACAACTACATAGTGTTGCTAGTTATAGTTATCACTTAAACTCTAACCTACATGGACATGGATTAGCATACCGCAACCATCTAGTAATTTAGCAACCACTACATCACATTACTACAAATCATGGTGCACAGTTAGCACTCAGCAACAACATCTCAAAAATATTAATGACCACAATTAGCAGAAAAATACAAGCTAACTATGTATCAGGTGACTGTGATCCAACATCGTTATGGAGTAACTACATCAAACATGGCAGATGCATGACCTAAAGATAAAAATATTTTACATTCAATCATGCCTTCGAAGACCAATGCTGAAATGGCCACTGCAAATTTGTAAACTCATTGTCCATATTAATTCTTTGTGAGTTGATTTACCTTTAGTTAGTCCTTCACATGTTCTAGCTACTGCAGGGTCATATTCTAAGGACAAACGGACCAATAAGAGCATTTTCTCAAAGTGAAGCATGCAAGCAGATACAATTTTTATCACAGAAACTGGGCAGTAGAACAACATTTCCATAGAAGATCAGCATGACGTGGATTCAATGGCAGCAGATTCATAAGACAGAATCATTGATTCTTCATTTAAACTTAGTATATTCAATGAAAAAACAATAAACAGAAGAGGAGCTTCGCCCATCCCTGTCCTTTTTGCTGCCAAACCAAACATGTTCTATATACTGCAGCTATGATCCTTCAAGATTACCAAGAGCTCTTGAACCATAATAGCATGCAGTAGCATTCAAGGATAACCAACAAGAGCTCTTGAACCAACTAGTATAACAAACATGGCGACTTAGATGGATCTAAGTGTCAGGTACGTACTTACAGAGAGGTCTCAGAGGCAGCGGTGTTGTTTCGGGCAGGGTCGCGTCAAGTATGGCGACCTAGGGCGACAGCGTGGGAGAAGGCACATGGGTCGATGTCCCTGCCGCTGAGTCATTCTAGAAGTCGCCGTCGAGGACACACATACCAAATTGCCTGCTGGCGCCCCTCCAAGCTCCGTGCAGGGCTCCACGTCCTGCCCAAGCTCGCGTCTGGGGTGCCTGCAGAAATAGAGATAGTGAGAGAAAAACCTAGACAGTAGTTAGGTATGGAGGGAGGAGGGAAATAGAAAGAGGCGGGCAGATTCGGCGACCCCTTTGACAGATCTGGCGACCCCGACGTACATCCAGCGACGCCGACTCCACATCGAGAGGCGCCGTTCATCTCGGCCGCGACCCCGACGGCCCCGGCCCCCACGTCAACAAGATCTTTGCTTAGAGAAGCTGGAGGGCCTGGTGGACAGGGGAGGGAGGGGCTCGGGGTAGCGGGGAGAGAGGAAGTGAAGCGTGGGTGCTGCCGCGGTCGGTTCTGGCCGATGGGTAAGTCGCCGCCGTCGCAGTCGCGAGAGAGAATAGTGGAAAACAAGAAGAGGGCGAGCTCGACAGGATGTAGGGTTTCGCGTCGACTCACTGGTTATATGGCGGATGTGGGCGCTCACGGCCGTCCGATGGCATCGGACGGTGGTGGTGCTCCAGAACCTGTCCAACGGGCCAAAAGCCTGGAAGGGGATCACAGGCTGGACCAGTTTTGGCCCACTTGGGGCAGAATAGTAATGATAGAAAAAAAAACTTTGAGCTGATATAAGCAAGTTTTAAAGTTTTAGGGCTTAATTTTCGGTTTGGACCGCACCAATTTTCAAAATTATAAAGACATATTTTATTTGCAATTAACTAAATGGTTTCCTCAGAAAGTTTCCATTCACCTCTCGTCAAAAAGACAAATTTCAGTCGAATTGATTGGAAGCGGGGCAAATTTGAACTACGGGTATTTCGTAGTTTGCTCATGATTTTTTGAAAAAATCATTTATAGATATAAAATTATCTATTTCATCAGGGAAACACTAAAAGTTTTGCTAGATTCAATCCCTAGCTATGAACAATCATGTCCGCTGTTTTGACCGTATTTTGAAATCGGCGTAAAGAATTAATAAAACAAAACAATAGAAATCCTTCGCAATGTGTCATTATATGTGACCTAGTTTCGAGCAAAACTACAAATCTTGGAATACGGAAAATATATTTAAAAAGTGTTCTGAGATATGACCTATCACGTACGAAGATTCATGGCTTTCAGACCAAATGACCAATGTTATGGCGATATTCATGGTATAGTTTGTTGAAATGTGCCCATATTGTGCACAAGCATGCACCTTGGAATGGGTAACAACGTTGCCGAATAAAGTTTTCCTTTTCTGAGTGTAGAAAATGGGTTTCTTTGTGAAGCACCTATCAAAAATATGTTGCAAAATTGGAGCAGTACATTTTTTAAAAATTCTAGACTACATTTTATTAACAAATATCCAAATTGTTGCGTGTCAAACCTTTTCCATCCACCTCTCGTCAAAAAGACAATTTTCTGCCGATTCAGTAGGAAGCGGGTCAAATTTTAACTACAAGTGTTTCGTAGTTTGCTCATGATTTTTTGAAAATATCATTTGTAGATACACAATTATCTATTTCATCAGGGAAACACCAAAAGTTTTGCTAGATTCAATCCCTAACTACGAACGATCATGTCCGTCGTTTTGGCCGTATTTTAAAATCGGCGTAAAGAATTCAAAAAAAATCAAAACAATGGAAATCCTTCGCAATATGTCATTATATGTGACCTAGTTTCGAGCAAAAATACAAAACTTTGAATACGGAAAATATATTTAAAAAGTGTTCTCATAAATTACCTATCATGTATGAAGATTCATGACTTTCAGGCCAAATGACCAATGTTATGATGATATTCATGGCATAGTTTGTTGAAATGGGCCCATATTGTGCACAAGCATGCACCTTGGAACCGGGAACAACGTTGCCGCATAAAGTTTTCCTTTTCTTTTCAGAAAATTATTATTTTTCATTTTTTGAGTGCAAAAAATGGGTTGTTTTGTGAAGCACCTACCAAAAATATGTTGCAAAATTGGTGCAGTATATATTTTTTTTAAATAGTAGACCACATTTTATTTACAAATATCCAAGTTGTTGCGTGTCAAACCTTTTCCATCCACCTCTCGTCAAAAAGACAAATTTCTATCGATTCAGTAGGAAGCAGGTCAAATTTGAACTACAAGTGTTTTGTAGTTTGCTCGTGATTTTTTAAAAATATCATTTGTAGATACACAATTATCTATTTCATCAGGGAAACACCAAAAGTTTTGCTAGATTCAATCCCTAACTACGAACGATTATGTCCGTTGTTTTGACCATATTTTTAAATCGGCGTAAAGAATTAAAAAAAATCAAAACAATGGAAATCCTTCGCAATGTGTCATTATATGTGACCTTGTTTCGAGAAAAAAATACAAAACTTGGAATATGGAAAATATATTTAAAACGTGTTCTCATAAATGACCTATCATGTACGTGGCAGTGGGTGTGGGGGTGTGTCCACGTGGCAGGGATGGGTCCTAATGGCAGGTGGGGATGAATGGGTCCTAGCAATCGGAATACTATTAAGCTGAGCTGGCTACCAAGTACTGCAAAGAGATCACAACTAGTGGGTCCCATGTGTTATGACGTTTTTACTTGGTCATAATCCAACCAGAAAAAGGTCATGCCCTCTTATGATCATCTTGTGTAAAGAAGTCTATGACCTTATTTCTCAAAAAGGTCATAAAATTTAGGGGTTTAGACCTTCCAACTGGCTCATGACTATCAGAAGGTCATAAGTTGACATATTTCTTGTAGTGGGAGGGAGTATATGAGATGTGTGTGTATATAACTGGACAAAGATATAAACTTAGATCAGTTGTACTTACTACCTTAAGTACTTGAAGTTCTCCTTGAGGTCCATAGGCATGCCCTTAGAGAATGTGATGAACTTGAAACGCAGTCTGCCGGCACTGTCACCTGCTTGGTGCTTGATCATATGGTCAAAAACTCGCATCTTACTATCGGAAGCAATGTAAGTAAGGATTGGAAGCTATGGGTACTAACTAATGTGCAATTTGAAATCAGAACCTCAAACTTCCGCCGCTGCCAGGAGCGAGGATACCTAAGCAATGTCATGCAATTTCTTCATTTCCTATAAGGGAGTAGTGCCACGTTTAATTAAGCATGTCTTCCTCATTTAAATCTAGTAGTGCCACGTATCATGCATCCAGGAAAGACAAGGCAAACAAGGAATATAGGGAGGATTAAAGCTAGTGGAAATGTTTTCGCAAAAAAAAAAACTAGTGGAAATGTATGTAGGGCGAACCAAAAACGCGCGTTCCAATAACTGATAAACGAACTGGTAGAGGCCGAGCAGAGGGAAATTGAGATTTATGAAAAGTTGCAAAATAAAGCACACACAAGTAATAAAATTGTATGGTTCAAAAATAAAGTAATAAATTGTATAATGCATGTGTGGTATATATATAATATATGTACGGTACGCATCTGGATCCAAATGGTTCATAGCTTCTTTGCTTCTATTTTAAGCGGTGTATGCATGAAAGGAAAGTTGAGGATTTCCAGCAAATATGTAGTTTCAAATTAACATCTAGAGTCATTTCCCTTGTTTTTTTTTTTGGAGCATAATGAGGGAATGATATGCGGTTTTTTTCATGCCAGAGGGGCACCACCAAGCTTTTCTTCGAGGCTGCCAACGATGCATGTCGACGAATAGAAGATGAAGAAGGAGTGTATCCAGATCCATTTCCCTTGTTATTTTTGGGGAGAAAGTGATATTTGAAGCATAACGAGGAGGAAAGGCAGTCAAAAATTGAATTTGGAAAGTGAGCGTTGTGACGAGATAGGCTGGAAGACGAACAATCGATACTCGTTTTAAAATGTTCACCATGCCTCGGATGTCTCAGCATGGATGACCGTCAGGTACACGTGAGAAAGGTGGATTCTTTGTTCGTTCTTTTGTCTTCGCAACGCACAAATTAACCTTTGTAATAAACTTTTTGGGCATTACACATAAATAGATATATATATACTAGATATAAAGATCTAGTAAGCTAGCCTTGTATAGTGACTAGCTAGCTCCATGGATGCTCCTGGATACAACTGTAAGAAGGTAGAGATCGATCTGACATGCACTCCAGGGCAGAGCACTTGGCAAGGATGAGTGTCGATCTCAGTCGTTGGTGGGCCTCGGGACGTACTTGCGGAGCCAGAGCTGGCGGTGCCCGATGGTGATTTTGACGAGCCTCTCTCCGTTGAGCACCAGCCTCACGAACGCCTCGCTCTTGAAGATGATCCGGCCGTGCAACCGATCATCAAAGATCAGCTTGCCAACACCGTCCAGGATCTCTGCCACCCCCCTCACCACGAGGTTCTGGTGGAAGGCGAAGAAGCGCGGGTCGACGTTGCCGTCCTGGCATAGCACGGAGATGAGCGGGATGGCGGGGAGCATGGCCTCCTGGTGGCGGAGGCACTCGAGGATGCCGTTGGCCTCGGCCGCGACGGTGGGGACGGCGGCGGGGCTGATGCTGGGCACGTGGTGGAGGGCGGAGACGGTGCCCTGGTCCAGCCACACCAGCAGCGCCACGGCGTTCCGCGCCTGCTCGATCTGGGTTGCCGCTTAGGGACAGAAACCGCTCGTACGCCTGCCGCGCCACGCCGTACATGTACAGCACGTCGCGCACCGTCATGCTGCCGGCCATAGCTGCTTTCTTGCTTGCTTGCAACGGAGAACCTTGAGCTAGGATGGTAGGTGACGGCCGGAAGAAGAATAAGAGCTCGATGCGTGGATGAGTGGGTTGTGGCCGGGTGGCCGGCCGCGGCGTGGCATTTGTAGCTGCTTCGATCCGGCGACGCGTCTGCGGTGGTTTATTATGTTCCAAAATAGGAAGGAAACACAGCGTGGGAAACAGCCGAGAGAGAGTGTGATGGTTTCAAACGATCTTGGTTTTACATCCTAATTGGAGTAGTACGTAGTTATTACATGTAACCGCTCCCCAGCGTGGATGGATATGTATTCGTATACAATGTACGTCGTATTCTCTATTAATTTCATCCAAAAAAAATGTTGTGGTGCTAAATATACGTGGTGCTGATCAATGTCTTTTCGGGGTGCTAATTAATACCGGGCCTGGCCTCGAGAATTTGTTGGTCTTTGGTGAATGTGTCCAAAGCATGTCTCGGTGAAAAGTTCAGCTAACATTGTCGATGATTAGGCCATGTATAATGGGGAGTGCTTAGAAAGGTGTTTACAAAAATAAACTAGACTTTTTCTTAAGCACTAGTGCTTATTTGTATTGGAAGGTGCCTGGTTAAGCATATTTCTTTTATAAATAAGCACCAATGCTTAGACAAGAACCGGTTTATTTCCTTAAGCATCTCCCTAAGCACTCTACATTGTACACGCCCTTAGCCGTCTCGTTCTTAGTACATTATAATGATCCATGCATCAAATTCATAAGAAAAGGCCCCGGCCAAAGTGTTTTCCGCAATTGAATGAGTATATCGATTTACCGAAAGTAATTCGAAATTTAACTACACTAGTGTGCTATATGTTGATCTTAAAAATTAAAAAAAAGTTTGATATAAACAAGTAGTCATTACATAGAGGAGCCACCAAGAGATTTTTGCAAGTTGTCATAGCTTGTGCCAAAGGAGGAAAAGAGAAAATTGGAAAAGAAAACCGATGCAGTTAAACGAGGTGCTATGCTAGCGTCAACGAGGGAAAGTAAGCGGCCGGGTCCATCTCGTATCCGACAAAGTTCTTCCACCGCTGGCAGTGTACGCCGTTAACAAGCTCGTTGATCTTATTTGACTCGATGTCGAACGCGAAGGTCCCCTGACGACTGCTGCCTTCTCCAAGCGTGAAGAGGACGACACCACTCCTCTCGTAGAACCATCGCAGGTTGATGGTTACGCAACATATCACCTTGATATCTTTCTGCGGCTGCATCAGGAGGGCCGCCAAGCCACACCTCCACTGCCACTCGCCGCACTCCCCGACGTTGGGATCAAACCAATGTACTCCCTTGCAAGGTCCTACGCAAGTTGCTGCAGCCACGTAACAGAGCCTCCCGCCGTGCACGCCCAGCAGACGGCGGCCCGGTCCCCTGTACCCCGGGAGGCCGTTCTGTGGCATGCGCACCTCCATGGGTTCCGGCGTGTCGATCCGCACCGCCAGCGCCGTGAAATTCAGCGGCCAGTAGGCCACGCCACGGAGCACGACGCCGCTGCCGAGCTCTTGCACCTTCCTTCTCTCGATCTTGGGGCCGGACCTCCGGGCTTCGGCGCTCCACCGGCCGGTATCCGACGAGTAGGCGCGCAGTGCCGTGAAGCCGCGGTGGTTGTATACGATGAGGAGGCGGAAGAAGGTGGGCGGGAGGTCGTCATCGCCGGCGAGCAGCGCGCATGCGTATGAACCCGGCATGTCGGTGCCGGACAGGGGCGGGAGCGGGGCCAAGTCGCCCGTCATGGGATTGCAGACACAGAGCTCCAGCCCGGCGGCGCGGCCCTGGTGCCGGAGCTCCAGGACGAGGCGGCCGTTGCGGGACGCGACTGGGCGGGAGTGGTCGAAGAACTCGTGGCCGACGACGCCGTGGAAGGCCTTTGACAGCAGCGAGGGGCTGCGGGAGCCGAGGAACCGTGCGCCGGAGGGGACCGGGACAAGACTAGGCTGTAACGAGGCGACGGCGCGCGTGCGCTTGCGCGCGGTGGCGGCGCCGTCCTCGTGGTGGAAGAAGCCGAGGAGGAGGCGGGCGAAAGGGGACGGCAGGGGGCTGCTGCGGGAGAGCGCCGCGGCGTCGTTGGCGACCACGCGGGCCCAGCGCCGGCACGTGCTCGCGCAGCGCACGAGGTCCGCCGCGTCCGCGCACCGCGCGAAGACGGCCGAGAGCGCGTCGTCGGTGAGGCCAGTTTCGTTGACGACACTTTGATCATGGTCGTCGGCCACGTAATCCCGGCGCCGCCGCCGCGAGAGCCAGCCTTTGCCGTACGGCGTAGAACGGTGGACGGTGCCACGGGCTCGACGGCGCAGCGACGGCATGGAGAGTATAGTGGAGAAGGAGGTCGATCTGTTCTGTGTCGGCGGCATGCTCTTCGGAATTATAGCCCCGCGTGCGATCCGTCGCCGAGTTCGAGTCGGTCTCGTTCCGGTCGCAGGTGGTGTCAGAGCGTTCCGATCTGGAGTCGGTTTCCTTCTCGCGCGCTGCGTTATTCATAGCGCAGTGACATAAACCTAAAATTACAATAAGGAGTATTGATTTAGCCATGCTTGTGTTTCGCACTGAGGTAGCTAGTCCAGGGATTCTTCTCTGTCAAACTATACGGACAAACAGGGGTACTTACTATCTGAAAACACACACAAATTTACATACTATACGGACAAACAGGGGTACTTACTATCTGAAAACACACACAAATTTACATACTTCCATCAAACTCACAAGACACAGCACAAATCACACCAGCTGCCTCTCTCATCTGCGGCGCCGTTTCAGTTCACCAATCACACACAAAAACCATCCAAAGTATCAAGCTATATATGCACAGGACACGGCACAACTACCATATACATACTAGGCAGCATTTTATTGCAAAAATCTATACAATACCACTGTCGCGACATGGAGTCTGTCGTGGTCACTGCGACGCGGTTGCTCTGAAGTCACTGACCGCAGGCGATCCCAGCTTCGGAGAAGGCGGCACTGAGCTTCGGCAGCAGCTTGCCGAGCATGATCTTGAACCCGGTCGAGCAGTTCTTGCAGCCGTCCTCTGATATGTATGCGGTGTCATGGGCATGGCCGACGAGGTCGCCACCGAGGTACGCGTTGCAGGCTTCTAGGATGCATGGTGCGCGGCAAGTGAAGTGCTCCTTGACAAACTTCTCAAAATGCTGGATGAAGACAAGGCGGTGAGGATCGTTAGTATTATTCGGTACACATATACTCCTCTTATAAGACTGAAAGGTACAGAGCTGAACTTAATGAACTATGAAGCTATATAGGTTGGTCAGAGCAAGCATCTAATATAAAACGAATGAAATCTGGCGTTATACTTAGGACTAAAAGCATTCTAAACTCACTAAAAAAAGCATTCTAAACTTCTAGATAGCATTTAGTTCTGTAATTTAATAAGTGCTACCAAAATTCAGCTGAGCTATAATCAGTTTTTTGCATATGGGATCTTCACATTATTCGTCATGTACAAATTTACAGAGCTGGTGACTTGCCTTTGGTGGTTTGTGGAGAATGTACATCATGGACTTGCATGACAGCAAGAAAGCATTCTCGTTGTAAGTGATGGAGTTCTTCTCTCCGTCGGCTTTCCCCACAAACTTGTCGTAGCCCGCCTCATTGAAGTAAGGCTTCTCGTTGAGAACGAGAGCCTGAAGGGATAGCAGCAGCTGAAGAACAGTCGAGCCCTCTGGATTCCACACCTCGTTACCAGTTCCTGCCCATGTCTTGAGCAGGCTTAGACATACTTTGCCCGATTCATACAAGTTCGGGTTCAGGCGGAGGCCTCCAGAGTGATAGTGAACAGACTGGAAAAACAAAGTAACTAGTCAGCAGCTTGACGATCTCAACTGCAAAGTTACACACAAGGGCAATCGAAAAGATAACTTACAGGTGGTTCATGAGGATAGTTAGGTGGAAATAAAATATCAAAGAAGAATAGATTATCATGGTACGGTGTTCCAGCTGCACCAACAATGCAAGCCCTCAGAAGATCCATCCTTTCCTCATAAACTCTAACATGGATATCATCTGCACAGAAGAAATTCATGTAAGTGTTGTACCAGAAATTTTTCATGTTTCCATCAGTTATTTCATAAATATTACTTTCTACTGAACATAATTCGAATGGATTTTTGTTTTACCACGTAAGTTGTCCTTGCATACAAGCGATTCTGAAGACAAGCTAATATTGAAGGGATTTATTCAACATACAATAAGGCCAGTGTAATGCTTTTATTTATGAAGTGACTAAATTTTTTTAGTCCATCACAACAAGAGCCAATATACGAAACATGCCCTATAAGACCATTAACACTATATTGTGATAGACTAAAAAATAATACGAAGTTACAGTAAACATATGCCAAACTTATAAATGCAATGGGTCAATGACAAGATTCAGATACATGTAGACTTGTAATGGGCTATAAAATAAAGAGATTAACAAACCTGGTAAATCATTTTGTAAGATTGTCCATTCCTGTTGTATCTTCTTCAGCCAACCTCTTTTAACCTAACATACCAAGAGTTAATTATTATAAGAATATGCTCATAGTACAAGAGCTGCTACAACTTCAAAATAAATAGATGAAGTTACATTAAGTAAAGTATTACATTTTCGTGGCCACTTTCTTTCACAAAGTGATGATCAGAACAGTCCACCACAACATCAAATCTTTTTATGTCATTTTCTGAAGGTAACTGTGGCTTCTCAATCTGCGTCACCAACTCCATGATATGTTTTTCTTCGGGAAAATCTTCTGCAGATGAATGTAGTTCTGCTGTCTTCACAATTCGGTATTGAGGATTTGCAGTAAGCTGGGAGAACAACTTCATATTAGAGTTGTGAAAAGTTAAACATAAATATTCAGCTAGATATAAAACTTACTGAGCTAGATGATGCAGAATCATGAGCACCAAACAAACTAGAAGCCACATTTGTCAGAAAATCAAGAGCTGTTTTGGAGAAGATAAAAGCATTGCGTAATGAACCAGTGCAGTCTTCAGCAGATTCTTCCAGAGCATCCTGGGTGAAAACATTAAGTTGTTGCTTAAATTTCCATATATGTTACTAACAAACAGTACAAGGAAAGATGCAAACACAAACTGACCTTTGTACTCTCATGGTGAATTTTGTCCTGCTCAACATCGTCATCAACAGAAATATGCACCTCATTCATTGATTCCAGTGAATTATCTAGCAGTCTCTCTAATCCAATTATTTCAAAATGTTGCGCCTGATACAAGGGAGAAAGATGTGTTACCAATAGTCTGAAATTGATAATAAAACACAAGAACACCAAAAGGAAGAAAGCCAACTCAAAGATAAGCTTACCTTGGATACCACACCACTAGCCCATTGAACTTCAATTCCTTCGTCTTTATACCCAAGAACATTGCCAATGCATGATAAGAAGCCAGAGGAGGTATCCAAACTTTTCCTGCTAACTGTCATGGTTCCATTGGTGAGATCTGCTTCAGACTTGTCAATGTTCAGAGCTGATCTAATAACGACTTCACCAGTGCAAAAAGATAAATCTGGGTGCTCTACTAGCTCATAAGCACTCACTGTCTCCTCAGTGGGGCCACTTCCATATTTGGCAATGTCATCATCCGCTGTAACAATCCACTTTACATTTACTGTCCGCTCAAGTGCATCCACATTTCTCACTATCCCAATCCGCTGACGTTCAGCAGCCTCCTCTACTGCCAGCTTCTCCAGGACAAATTGCTCTGGCCAAAAATCATGATCACCAGGGGTGCTAACAGGAGCCAAGTTCTGGGGTTCTAGCCCAAGAGATATACTTCCATTTTGCCATAGAACGTCAAAAGTGCTCTTTGTCTTAGCAACGACATACGTTTGAGAATACTGAGAACACTTTCGGTTTTCACTTGGGAAGCAAGACTTGACAGAATCCATTGCCCCAAGACTTCCATCTTGACCAGCAGACAGAGTGCACCAATCACCCAACTGCCAATTAGCATAAGGGAAGCATGACAGCAAAGTGAGGTTCTTTGGATCCTGAAAGTTTGGAGGACTTGATGATCGATCACCCCAAACATTTGTTACCGAGGTTATCCAGTTCACATGCACCAGCCCCACATCAACATGAGATACAACACCTTCATCTCGGCTGGCCCTCCATGATCCAGACAACCATGTTCCCGACTTGGAAACAGGAGGATGGGCAATCCTCACACGTTGGCTTGGATAGTAGAAATAAGGTGCATCTTCAAAACGGATGGAGGAATGGCGTCAGTACCTCAGGGTCCCTTAACAGCATTTCACACTTTGCCCCATCATTGAACACAACAGTGACCAGGTCAAATGCCCTGATCACCCGCCCAATCCATGGTCCCATGACCACACAGTCACCAGAGACAAAGGATCTCACTCTTGAAAGCTGCTTGCTGTTGACATCTTTTATTATATCACCAGAGTTTGTCTCCAAGTCCACAAACATTGCAACCCCAACAACACGGCCCATCTGACCCGAGGGATCAGACACAGGGCGGACTATGTCCCCATGAAGAAACCCCCTTTCGAATGTAAGAAAATCATCTATCTTGCCGATGCTCTCATCCAAGCTTGATAAGATGCTTTGCGCATGGTCGCTGTACGTAAATTCACAATCTTCTTGGTCCTCGCTGTCACTGGTTCCAGTGTATGACTCGCAGTCTGAGTCAACTACAAACAAATCCATGTTTGCGAACCCTGCAAGACCAAATTTGGTCATTTTCAACTGATATGAAACGAACGATGTTGCTAAGATATACTATTAGATTAAATATGTGCCCACCTTTTTGGAACAAGCTGCGTTCGTTGATAATGTGATAAAGTAAAGAACAACCTATGAACAGCAGGTTGACGTCCAGACCAATGTGTTCAGCACACTTGGGTGCTAATGCCAAAGGAGAATTCCCTGATATAGTACCAGTAACCGCCAAAGGAGATTTGCCCAAATGGGAAATAAGTAACAGTAACACTTAGTGCCAAAGGAGATTTGCCCAGATAAGAGTATGAAGCTAAAGGTAGTGCCGAACGAGATGTGCCTAGATAGCAATCTATAGCTAAAGGTAATGCCAAAGGAGAATTGTCCAGGGAGCAATCGGAAGCAACAGCATATGACGAAGGAGATCAGAAGAACTATAGGTAGATTTGCCAAAGGAGATTTGCCCAGAACTATAGGTATGTTTTGCCAAAGGAGATTTGCCAAGAACTATAGGTAGGTTTTGCCAAAGGAGATTTGCCCAGAAGGACAGAACAGTCGCTATCTGAAATTTTCAGTGCCAAAGGAGATTTGCCTACGAGGAATTGCTTGTTACAGGAGATAATTCCCAGAGAGGAAACTCCAACCCAAAGATTCGGCTGCTTTCAATGATCAGCAGTCGTAAATAGAAGCAGAGAATATGCCACCTCCCTATGACCAATATTCATCAAGAAAGCAACGACAAACTTTTCCCAGGGATTAACTGATCCTGCAGCCATATTAGAAGAATGTTAGGCCAACTGTTCATCATCTTACGTGAACAACACATTTCAGGTTCAGAAATAGAGTAATGTATTTGCATAGTTCAAGAATAAAGGAAGATGAGACTTTACAGAAGCAACATGCAATATCCAGGACTGACGTGTTTAGGAATAAAATGGTTGTAAGTTAAGCCAATTGCTAGATTAAAATCCATGAGCCATGGTGAAAAGAGACTGCGGATCAGATTGTTTTATTTGTTAGCAACATTCGAGCTCATGACAGTTGAGATACATATGATATCTCGTAATATAAAGCAGATCAAGTCGCACGCTTTGCCGCACCCACCAGTGTGAATAATCATGGAAGATCTTATGCATATGAGAGAAACAGCTATGCAGCTAACTAATGATTTATTCAAAAATGAGATTTTAAAAAACTGTAAAAGGAAAACAGATGTCGGTTGGACCCAAAATGGGAAGAATCACTTTGTCGCATTTCTGTGAAGTTACTCCAACAAATATGTAAAAGGCGCAAGAGAAAATTTGTGCTACAAGGATCAATCTCACAACAAAGATTAAATTTCTGTGAAATGGTATGTTTATATTTAAATTCCAGCCAACCACACTTCCTTTATTATAGGAGAACAGATGAGGGCCAAATTCAGTATAAGGTCAGCCTACACATAGCTTAGTGGTAAGCATTTTAGGTACCAAGGACAAGATTTTTTGAAGTTTAAATAGGCAAAAGCTTTGCCTTTTATATTGATATAGTAGGAGCAAACAGGGGTGGCCTAAGCCAAAATAAAAAAGGCCATTCCGGCCAAAAGAAACAGCCTAAGCAATAATCTCCGCCAGGTGCCTTGCGCCTGCAAGGATCCAATCTTTGCTCTCGTCTTTGATTTTCTGAAACAGGGCTAGCGGGGCGACGAATTTGTTGTTGAAAGTCCTAGCCTTCCGCTCCTTCCAAATCGTACCAAGGACAAGATAAGGTACCAAAAATCAGAATAGATAGATCATCAACCCTATCAGTCATTCGTAAGAGACGACGAAATCCATTATACTGGAACACTGTGCACAAAAGCTACTGATGTATGTAAGAGAAGTAAACTCAAACTAGATGCAAGAAAGCAAATAACATAGAGATGGTACAAAAAGAATAATCATTACACAGAACTGTCAAAAAGTAGAGATCTGAGATTACAATTTTACATCTCTAAAAGCTACATACATGAACTGGTATAGAGTTGTTTCACCAAAAAATATTGGGATAACTTATTTAACCAAAACGTAATTAAAATGCCTAAATAGGTAAGGCCAGGCCAAATCAAAAGTATAAGATGAAACATCTGAAAGCCCATGCTAAAGCATAAGTAAACAAATCTAGATTTGGAATATCAAAACCATGCGCTAAATTATCTACTCCGTCCCAAAATATGTTTACATACATGAAATATGTTTACATACATCCACTTTTGGGCAAACTTAAGACACTTATTTTGGGACGGAGGGAGTATTTAATTGCATGATATTGCAACACCAGTTGAGGAACCTAGTATTTAGCTAGCAAACAGCAAACTCTGATTCTTTATCTTGGCACGCGAGTTTTGGATATTTTCATAGCAGAAACAAATGATGAGGACAAACCACGCATCGTTCACCATCATAGTCGATCGAAAACAGCTAAAAGACAACCCATGTATGGATAAGCCTGCCAAACAAATCAGAACAAAACAATACCTTCCGTGCTAATTCCGTTCTCCTAAAACCGGCAAAAAAAAAGCAACAAACTAACACCTAATACCGCATACCACCATACCCAAACATGGCCGAAATTCATCCACCCGAGCAATTATCAGGCCGAATTAAAAAAAAACAGACACTGCACTACAAACTCTGAAGAGCTAACTGACAAAATATCTAGGACACCCAATTTTACTAGCTGAATCCACCTTCGCCTCCACCGCGGTAGGCTGCCGGGATGCGCCTGACGCCGCCGTGGTCGCCTGGTGCTCAACCAGACTACCAAAGCTTCCTCTGTTGGGCACCTATGGTTGTTGTCCAGTCGGTTTGGGTTGACCCCAAGCTAAGCTAATGTTGTTTGATCACACACACATGACACAGCCACGACAAGGACAGGGCGGCAAATCTAGTTGAGGACTGGATAATTGGAAATTGGTCGAAATTAGACGGAAATGGCATCTCGCAGGATATTCCCGATTCCCTGAAACCGGGTGGCGTAACCTTGACAGCCACGTTTTGGCCCTTCAAACGAGACGCTGATAGAGCGAGTTTACTATGAGAAATTGGCCATTGCGCATCCTCGCAATGGACAAGCGCATGGCCGCGGCGGGTCGTGGCGGCGGGGGAAAGGGTGGCGGCGGGGGAAAGGGGCGGTGCGGCAGGGGGTGGCGGCGCCTCTGCACCGCAATGCGAAATGAACAGGAAAAAAAACTAAGATTAAGACGGACATGGCAATAGTACCTGTGCCAAGCCCAGCCCGTCGCCATGGCTGCTCCCACGAACGCCAGAGCCGATCACCGAAGAAGAGGGTGCAGGCCTCCCCTTCCCCGCGTATCAATCCATCCGAGCGCCCGTCGACCATGGCCGGCAAGCAAGCCCCTCGACCCCCCAGCACCCCCGAATCCTCCAAGAAACGATCACCGGAACCTCCCCTCCTCCTCCTCCTCCTCCTCCTCCTCGGGCCAAATCTTGGCACGGCGCAGTGGCAGTCGGAGAAGAGGAGAGCCTAGAGAGCAGAGAGGGGAGAGGGGAAGAAGCTTCTTAGTTCTTTGCTTGGTGCTCGATGCTCGGCCCTGCCCGTGAATGGGATGGCTGGCGGTGGCCAATTTCTACGGTGCGCGAGGGGCTCGCCTTTCCGGTGTGGTGCCACGCCCGAATTCTTTCGCCTTCTTTAATCAGGGGCGCGCCGCGGCTGAACTAAAATCGAAATCCTAAATTCTTTTGCGCTAATGGGATTCCTCCCTGTCACTTTGGTTTTCTGCCCCGTCGAGAATTCCAGGTGCGAACTGGGGCAAAAGGAAATCGGGCTTCTTCGACTTTGCTTTCTTTCCGTGCTGCTCGGCTGCTTTGCTTTCGCCTGTCGCTCGACTCTCGAGTGATGTGTGCCTACACCTTCTCCTACCCAAAATCTTCTGTTCACCCACGAGCTCGAGAAAACGTGGCGTTTGTCCTGAAAAAAAAAACGTCTTCGATGTGTTTCAAGTCGAATTTTGGAAATTTTAAACGTTTCTAATCTTTTAGAATGGGAACTAAAAAATCATTAATTCCCTCCATTCTGAATTATAACACGTGGTGGTGCCGGTGGTGTGGTCTTTTCTTTGCGGGTGTGTAATCGATTCTGTTCTAACAAAGATACGGAAAAAAAATACAAAGATACCGAGATCTACTGCGTATTTTTGAGAAAAAGGAATTATAACACGTTTGGGATATCTCAGTGTGCATACTGATTGAAATGACACATCTATAACTCTATATACATGGGATTCAAACAAAATATCATATTATAATTTGGAAGGGGAAATAGTACATAGATTTGTCAAGAGAAGCACTTTCAATATGAAACGCTGCATTTTCAATATCACACATTGTCCAAAGCGTTATTTTTTTGTGAGCTGGAGTGAGCAACTACATACATTATATAAAAAAACTGTTTTGACATAGATGCGGATAATGATAACCTAGCTTTTTCGACCAGTCTTTCCTATTGTACCCTTCATCTAACTAACTATGTAGTCTCTGGGCCTAATTTTTTCACCATCGTAATTAAATATAAGTTAAATGCATCACAATTCAGCAACTGTAAACCAAGTCCAGTTACCCATTTAGAACAATGGTTTTTAAAATTGTGTCAATAGGGACACATTCACCATGTTATGACTTACAAAAACACATGATTTTTCAAATGCGGTTATTTTTGGATGTTGAGCATGAAATTCGCACAAATTTGAAGAGAGAGAAAGAGAATGTGTCGCATATGAAAAGTTCCATGAGTTTTCAAATTCTTACTATAAATCGTATAGTATTATTTTAGGAAAAAAACCTAGCGCGCCACAATATTTTCACGAGAAACTTTTGTGGTATTGTGGTTGGGTGGTAGGAGCTACGAGGCAGTGGCGGCCAACAAGATAGGGTTGATTCATTAGTTTCTAAGATAGAATGGCCCTTAAAGCAATATATGCACATATCTTAAAAAAATTGTGCCAAATGCATTCTTAAAAATGGAGATTTTCTAGGGAAGGGCGGGCTAGGGCCCAATATGATCCCAAGCCCTATGCTCCTACAGCCAGGGACCTTCATCGATGTATTCGAGGCTTCAGGGATGTTGGAAACAATATTATCAGGTTCATGAGTGGATCAACGACGAATCACTGATAATATGCTTCTCTACATACGCGGCTTGATGGGAAGAGAAAACCGCAGAAATTCCTAGGTATTCGCAATGAACATCCTCAATGTCTCTTATATGGAAAAGTAAGCTATTAACTCGAGAAGTG
Organism: Poa pratensis; assembly: GCA_947311845.1. Lineage (NCBI taxonomy): Eukaryota > Viridiplantae > Streptophyta > Magnoliopsida > Poales > Poaceae > Poa > Poa pratensis. The sequence goes on from CAMZMU010000060.1 coordinate 46,814,098, forward strand.
ATGCATGTTCTTTAATTATGTAACTTCCAGTTAGTTTCGATTGTGTGACCTTTCTACATAAGTTGTGATTATGATTTCCGGCCTTATGGAAATTTAGTATATCTATCATTTTTCCTATTTTGGGGAGAGGCATGCTTTTCTTTCACCATTTTTCTTCTTTTGAACCAAAATGCCTCCATGCAGATGAAATATGGTTTCCTATGAATAAAGTTAATCCAAAAGTATCCTAAAAGTTATCATTCCTATGGAGTAATTATATCTTACTTTGATACTTAGTTTTCTGCGAAATGTCTGATGTCGTTGTAGCAATGGATGCACTCATGGCAATAATAGTTCATATTAAACCTCTAGACTATGTATGACGGCGTTCGCATTGGTTCGCAAAATTGGTTGAGATGCCTCAATAGCTTGAAATGACTTGGCATCTGGGGCATTAAAATTGGCACTAGCATCCTAATTACTAGCAACCCAACAAACAAGGGAATTTGGATCCACCTTCAACATATGTAGTCCTTATTCCTTCCCTAGCCCATTTCAGTTGATCTACCCTCCCAGCTCTCTCTTTGATAAAAAAGAGAACTTTACCAAACATTTCCAACTCGATGGAGAAACGGAGAAGAATAATGAGTTGGATGCGACATGTTGGTGAACTTAGTTTATTTGTGTTACTTTGCCCACTTATACCTACATGGCCCATCAATTTTTCATGTTGGTGCCACGTCAAAAAAATTGCGACATATAGGCACCAAATCAGCCCAAAATAATTTGCAAGACCACTCGATGGGATGAAAGTGAACGGTTTTGATAATCGCATGGGGTCTGTGTTTGTGCCTTTGGAAGGGAGGATGAAATTTAGACTAAGGACATACTTCATTTTCTAAAACAATATTTTTCATCTCGGTAAAATGTTTTTCTCCATTTGTCAAAAGCACCCACCTTCACTTATACTGTACCTTGTTAGGAAGAACGCATGAATCTTCGACGTCTTTAGAATGTTTCAGATCATTGTTTCCATGCTCACCTAGGATTCTTCTCGTTCCTTTGGATTTTTCTAGGGTAAAACTATAAGTTCCATACAAGCCTCACATTGTACCTCTGGTTGAAAAAGAGAGACCTTGCAATATGGTGGAAAAGAAAATAAGAACTTGGAAATATATTAATTATTTTAATCCAAAGGGATCTTAAAAGTTGTCGTTCCTATGGGTTTCCCTCTACCTCATTAGAATTACAAAATTAGTTTGTCTTCTTTGAGTATATAGTTTTGTATGGAATATCTTTTTGAAAGAATTTTGAAGAGTTTGGTGTGGTAATCCATGCACTCGCAACAGTAAAAAGAACAGCCCATGCAAATTGCAACATGTAGGCACCAAATCGTTCAAATTATTTGCAACAACACCCGATGGGCGGAAACTGAACGGTCTTGCTAATTAGAGGACGTATGTTTCTGACTTTGGACCAAGGATGAAAATTCGGACTGGGGACGTAGCTTACGGGTGTAAAATAGAGTTTTCGTCCTATTGTCCTAATATTTTGTTTATTTATTTTGGTCATATTCGCCCAAAGCATTCGTCTTCTACATAGTTTTATAATTGTCCATAGTTTTTTGCACAACGTTAGTCAAATTTAACATTGATTGACTTCTTAGGAAAAAAATTATACGACTTCTTTCAAGAAACAGAGGTAGTACCTCGTTTGGACGCATAATCTTCCATGTATTTAGAACGTATAGTAAATCCCTAACAAGTCAATAAGAGGTATGTTTTTATTTCTTTTCATCTCCAGGATTTTTTCCTTTTAATTTTGTAAAAACTGTAAGCTCCATACAAGCCTCAAGCTAAATTGTATTATGGGGTGGAAAAGACACTAAGACCCAGCTGGAACATTCCTAACCACTCCCTGCCCCTGAAAGTGCACCCAACACCCATCACCCCTTTTAAGGGAGATGCCGGGATCTCATGCAGAATATCCCTCCATCCATCCACACGTACGGCTGCTGCACACGTACGCCACCCAAAGTGCAGCACTTCACAAGTTTGGTCGGTCACTTCATCAGCTTTTCTGCACAAATAACCATATGATCGATCTCAGTTTTTAGTGCAAAAAAAAAAAAAGATCTCAGTTTTCATTAGTGACTTCGATCGATGTGGCAAATATAACTGAAAAAGTCCCCTCTGCGCTTTCCCGGCGCCAACCGTGACAATCTGACCAGCTTTCTTGTGCTGGTTTTTAAGGGGATCTAGGTATGTCTCCTCTTTTTAAGGTATCTCCGTGGGATATAAGGATATTCCGGAGAACAAGAGCGGGAGTTAGGCGTTGACGAAAGAAGATGGACTATGGAATATACCCCTCCTCGTTTGATGCAATGCATGTCGTAGGAGAGCACCGGTTCAAGCGATGGCACTTTCTATTACTTGCGTGTCGGATCCGTCTCTCTAGCCGGTTTGCTCGAACTACGGCATCTATGGTATCGGGCCGTGCGTAAAGTTATAGCGTGTCTCGAATTTTCGGACATGATTCGACCAAACCCGACAGAGGAGGGTACGGGTGGCAATTACCGTGAATCTAGGTTTTGCTAGGCGGTGTTGAAGTATATTACCAATTTTCTCCACCAGTTCGGACTTTTGCTTGACTTGGCTAGTAGAATATTACTGGCCCTTCACCGTCAGCTATGACTTTTGAGTGCGGAGCATGTCTTTTTAAATTGTGCCATATATGTGTAAAACCTTTTGTTACTCTTGAATCAATTTCACTATTTTCTTCCATTGCATGAGACCATATGGAATAAATGAAGAAACAGTCTTAAAAGTATAATACTCTCTCTCTCTCTTCCTAAATATAAGATGATTTAGGTATGGACCCAAATGAGTGAACTACACACTAAAACGTGTCTAAATACATGTAGATACATATAAAGCTGGAGAAAGTTAAAATATTTTATATTTAGGAATGGAGCGAGTAGTTTTCACGCATCAATCAAACTGACACATGATGCACAACACCACAGACACTTGTAGTGTCATGATTTGTAAGATTAGTATCCACTTAGACAGGCCCAAGCCGCCAAGGCACACTTTGTATTGGCAAAATACACTGACCTAGTTCCATGAAGCGTGCATTTAAGCAAACCCGTTTAGTTCCAAACATCATGAAAGTTCCTCTTAGTATTTCTGTTTGTAAGGTTTAGCGATGAATAAAAATGTTTATTAATTGCAGCTGCGTCCCTTGCTCCACTAGTGCAGCACCAGTGGGTGGAGTAGGTAGATGATGGTAGTTTAATTAGTGCTTTATTTGGCTAATAAGAAATGCATATTCCTCTTGTGTCATTATCTCAAAGTAGCCGCCTTAGTGCTAATCAAAAGGGATTTGATTTTGGGAAAGAACCTGCGTGACAGAGCAGGGCTAATCAGACGCCCTGAGATGCAATCGTGTGTGTAGAAGTCTTACTGAGGTGTTGACACGTCATCGGGATATAAGCTGTGCTGTGTTGGTTGGGTTGCTTAGCTTATCGAAGTATTGATAAGTCACCAACTTAAAAACTGTGATGTGCTAGTTGGGTTCCTTTACTGAATACAATGTGTGGGACCAAGATCAGCTACGGTGGTAAAAAATGTTTTCTCCAAGTTTATCCAGAAAACTAGCCGCGAATGCTAAATTGGCGAAGTTAATTAAGAATGTCATCCAGTTGCCCAATTTTGTACCATTTGATTTCTGTATTGGTGCATCGTAACATGGTTTCATAAGGATACAACGAATATTTTCTTTTTCATAAGGATATCTTAAGTTACGTTTTAATTATAATCATAAGGGGTGTCCAAAAGTTAATAAATATTTAGGCAATGGGAGGACTGTGCTACTGTTCATAGTGCTGCTTCCACAGGTGTCATCTCCTTTTCTTTTCTCAACAGCAACTCTCCACCAAATTCAGTATGCCACAAAGTTTCTTCAAACAGAAAAATGTGGCGCAAGAACTGTTCTCCATTGTGCAGCCAATGGTGTAGCTGTGTAAGACCCACTAGATCTTGGAGCCACAAGGTCAAAACTAGTAGTGGGCCAACTAAACAATTTATAGGTCAGCTAGCTGGTCAGGTGTGTTTGCGCTTCTTTCTCTGTCCTTCCTAGATTCATGCGACCTGTACGTTTCGCCCGAATAAGGCTTTGTTTCGGTACGCCTCTTTTTGTTATCAGTGAAGTTTACGGATCTTAAAGCATGGTGAACCCGTGGTTAATATCCGACTGTGACAAATCTATACTGACGGGGATAATAACTCAAACTGGAAAATAGATATAGATACATGTTTGAAAGTTAAGTTGATACACACTTAACAACATCTATTTAAGATTTATCTCTGAGTTTAGGAAATAATTTGCATAATGAAATGGTAATGGACTGGTGACAACCGAGAAAGAGAGCTTGGAAACATCGTCATCAGCACATGATTTTTGTGTTTGTGCTGTACGATTCATGATGAGTGCAATCAACAGGAAGGCTATACAATTAATTTTGCAGTACAGCTGATAACTGAGCTTTAAGATTAAGGGTTTCATAGTCGTCGTGCACCAAGCTTAATTCATGAAAAAGTACAGTTCACTCTTGCAGGTTGCAGCATATACCATGCTTTTCCACCCATGAACTTCCCTCGGACTTCGAGTGTTCTATTTTTCTCCCGCAAATACGCAAGAGTCTTGTGTATCATCATCATTCCATCGAAGATTCAATTTTCAAGTTTTCACCAGATCAATGTTCTCTGAATGAGAGCTCATCTTCTTGAGCCAAAGCTTTACAGAAATAAAAAGTTCAGGCCACTATTTCGGCATATTCGCTGTACTCTTTAGCTTTCCAATCTAGGAGCAACAGGCTGAGATTTTGTGAATGTGACCTTACAAGGGAAAAAGGGATAAAAGTTCAAACCACTCTTGCAGCATATACCTCTGTTCCCTTCAACTGGCCTTTAGCTTGTAATACTTGCTACAAAATGCAGGAGAAGGCTTCAGTCGGAAAGCATCTGAAAAAACCCATTCCAGCCATGTACACATTTCATTGTCAAAAGAAGCTAGATTGGATCAATAGGAAGGAAGGATCATGGCCTTTTTTTCTTGTCACAAAAGAGGCTTGTGACAGATTAGGAGATAGATGGATGAAAGATTGCAATAAGAGAGGTAAGGGATTACTGGATAAGCTCAGCTTCCATTTCCATGACACATCACAAAGTGGGGGATGGGAGATGACACCTAGAAAGGGAGACCCAAAGCAGGATGGCCAATCAACTGATCTTCAATTAAACCAAAACAGGCACTTGAAGATGATATGCTCCAACATGCATGAATGAATGCTGGGAACAGTTCCTCCATTACAAACACTGCCCAGGATGTGCTTTCTATGGCACCCACCAATGGTGCCTCTGGTGTAAAGTGCCTTTGCGCATACACATCATTGCCTCGAACCCCTTTTTCTGGTGTGGCAACTTTGGATTGGTGGAGGCTATGTAGATGAACATGGTTGGTTTCTAATTAGTTAGTCTCATAGATTAGCTTTCAGTATGGGATCTACAAATTAAGATCATGGTTTCTTGGCAGTTGCATGGTAGACTGTTTTTTTTTAGGTTTGTTAGTGCTTAGGATGAACATATGTTGATTTTTTTGTGGGTTTAGCATCATGATAGCCATATTGTTTATCCGCGATGAATGTCTGGACTCTAGAATTCCATGCTTGCATATGATATTCTATGGTCTGCATTTCTGTTGTTGTTGAAAGGGACTAGCCTATGAGGATACTCTTACAATAATCTGATTTAAACATGCATGGTCTGCAGCATATGCTATGAAGTTTGATGTATAAGATAAAATCAGGAAAATTCAAAAAAATATTTGATAATCTGGTAAAAGCAGAATCACCTTCAGTCCGAAGTTCAACTGTCAATTCGAAGGCTGAAATTCAGTCGACATTTGGACATTATGTGAGGTGTTTCCTCCCAGAGTGCCCTCCCGCAGGGTTTTTCTCTTCTGTGATCCTTTCTTCCTCTTTAACTGACAGGTAGAGCTCCTGCAATCCGTTTGAAAACCAAAGAGTAATCGACAGTTCAACATTATAGTCCGGCACAATATTATGCATTCAGGTATACATTTGCAAACTAAAGCAAAATGCACGTTTGCACAATCACAGCCACACAAAATGGCCTAAAAGAAAGATATAAACTCAAATAAAGAAAATCCAGTCCACCAACGCGATCACCACCGTAAGCACCACCAGTTAAAACAAAAATTGTTACACGGAACGTGAGTAAAATTGTCACACGCAAAGGACTAGATTAATACGTAAAGGCATCTTTGGTGCTAATGCAAGTTGCATCATTGTACATATTGCCCTCGCAAAGAGGATTCCAATGGAAGAAAGTTTCGACGTCGAATCAAAGTGTGGCCAAGTTGATATTTCCTAATGAAATGTTGCGCAAACCTTTTGCTTATTCGGGAAAAAATATTGCAGTGAATTTGACTCCAGCGAACATGAAAGGACAAATAACATTTTCAATTTTGTTGTGTTTTACAGGTAGATCAGTGGCAGGAGGAAAAAAATATTGTAGTGAATTCTGTAGGATTCATGGGCGTATCAAAATAGAATAAAATTTCTTGTAGAAAGTGACAGGAGGAAAATGATTATTTCTCATGCCCACTAAGAGGAGATTTCATATATTTTCCTGATCCTACTTCGAAGAGTTAGTGGCACACTATGGCTGGCTGGAGCAGCTTCAGAATCAAAACGGATCTAGTCAACTGCCAACTGACACTGGACTTGATTATGGTGTGAAGGGATAACTCTTACAGAGTAACCACGTTCGAGTTAGTAAATAAACTTTGGATAAGTGCAAAGGAAAAACTCTATGCTGCATCGTCTGCGAAAAAACTATATCGCCATCCTTGAGGCAAGTATAAGAAAGAATTTCAGTTACACTTGCACAAGCATGAACAGTTTCAGGTGTTGTGCCAGACAGAGACAAACATTTCAGTTTCATTATTCATGGCTGGGACCGTAAACATGACGACCACACATCAGAACACGTTCAAAGAGGTACAGGGACAAAAAATAATGGAAAATCAGTATAGCTATGAACTACAGGAGCTGATCAACATCAGAATATCCAAATCCGAGACTTTTCAACATACTGGTGTTGTGTGGCAGGTATAGATGATAGCCGGAGAGACTCGTGGCCTTCAGCTTCAGTTCAATCCTTGCATCAGTTAATTGAGAACAAAGCAACATATCATGCACGTATCGAGAATCAATCGAGGAATGTCTAGCACCAGCATTAAGGATCACTTGGTATTGTCGACATCAACACAAAACATCAACATTCCTTTGATTCACCGTCTTCATTTAAGCAGCAACAGCAGCAGTCTCTGGTTTATCTGTGCCTTCTTGTTGAAGGAAGGACTTGTCTATTCCTTCGATGTTGGTTATTCTCAGCTTCGTCAATTCCTGGAAATTGTCACAGCAGACAGTAAGAACATAATCCAGAGAATAAGGTCAATGTGATATTTATTGAGAAAAGTAAATACTGGAATGTAAAGAATGGAATTACCTGACGGTGGCCCTTTGTTCGGCGGTAATTTTTCCTCCTTTTCTTCTTGAATATAATAACTTTTGCATCTAGGGCCTAACAAAGATTGTCAAGAGAAATGAACTCAAAATTGTGCAGTAGTATATTCTAAAACAACCTATTATATCAAAGATGCACTCTGGTTAAGCAATTGTAGAAAGTATAGGTGTGTGCTACCAACAAGACTGAAACAGTAAAGCTTGAGGAATATTGACACGTCAATCCCCTATCAATGTTGCTGTACATGTTCGAACACATGAAGCCAGTAAAATGAAAAACTAGCAGAGATAGCAGAGCCAACCACTAGATGTTTTTCATGTTATAACCTATAAGCATGTCATTTCTGTTACATTTTGATACTTTGGAGGGATTAATGCAATCCAATGTGGTGCCCAGTGAATTAGTTTGTAGTCCTTAAAGAGGGATCAGAAAGGTCCATGCTAGTAATGTCTCATACAGATATATGTTGAGCAGCATCAAACTGGACTTCGCAGCATACTGTAAGTATGATTAGGATACCAACAAATTGCCCAAACATACATGGTTTTGAAATTATTTAGCATGCTAATATAATCAGTTGATAGTGGGATATTCAAGAGAAGTGTACTGGAATAAGTCAAGGAATTTATAATCTCCATTGTCAATAATCCTGCTATTGGGCACATTTCCAGCCTGACTGATGGCAACATAATAGACAAGTACATCAGCTTTCAAACAGTCAGATCATATAGCTGGTATGACAAGACAAGGATATTCAGATCAATCTGAAATCCACATACATATTGCCTAGTGCATAATTTGTAGAAAGCAGACCTAATAATAAAGCAGACACAGTTATGAACTTGCTCCAACAAAACAGAGTTCATAAATCATTCCATGGACTTCATTCTACTGATGTTGATGAACACTCTCCAAGAAAAAACAGAAAAAAAGATAGATTAAATAAGCATCCTCCTTACATGCTCTTCAACAACAGCATGGACGGTAGCATCAGTAAGAGTCGGCCTCCCAATTATTGTCTGAGCTTGTGAGCCAAGCATGAGAACTCGATTTAGAATTAACTGCACCAAATGATTCAGATGAAAAAAGCTTCAGTAAATCATCAATGAAATGGCAAGTACTAGTGAGCAGCGACATATGTTTGCTACTGAGATCACAAACAGAATTTATCAACTTGGTTCACTGCAGTAGTTCCATCTAATTTTTTGTTTGAAATTGGTAGGTTGAAAAACATTATGAGGACTGTATGTTGTGACACTAATGCAACAAAGAGAAGAAGTCGGCACCTAATAATAGCTCCACTCAACCTATCAACCACAACCATTCATATTTTTGTTTGAAATTGGTAGGTTGAAGAAAAATATTATGAGGATTGTATGTTTTGACTAAGGCAACAAAGAGAAGAAGTCAGCAACTAATAATAGATCCACTCAACCTATCAACCACAACCATTCATATTTTTAGTATGTCCATAGTCCATACAGTTCATCAAGCTTAAAAAAAATCAATTATTGGTACATTTAAAGCAACATCTTAAGCAGATTCCATGAAAAAGATGAATATAGAAGTTACAATACTTGATTGACCTAACTAATTAGAAGCAGTACTCTTATGTTTTCAGTTCCCACCATGCATGGACCAAAATCGACCATTCCAAAGTGATATGGGATATCCCGAGATAGCGAAGTGTACATAATGCCCATGTCAGATCATGCATTGCATGCAATTCTACATCTTCACCGTATCAGGCGTTGCTCTTCTATCAGTTCAGATTTTTAAGATTGATCATACTAATATATACTTCATGACCAAACGACAAGAAGATAAACCTTCATACTAATAACTGAGCTCCTAATCAGAAAACGGTTACGCTGTTATTCTTGGTCATAGGTTGCTGCTTGAATGGAGGCACAGAGCATACGTGCGCAATCGAAACTATGTAACTGGGGAAAATTGGTTTTTTACCCAGAAGTTGGCTGGCCTTGGATTATGTACCCAAAGTTGAAAGTATATTGGTAAAATACCCAACAAGGACTTGAAAGCAAAACAAAATACTTCTATTGCAATATACAAACAACAACAACAACAACAACAACAAAGTTGCAATATCAGTAAAACAAATCACTGGGTCAGCATCCACCGATCCATTCAAAGATAAACGATCGAAATTTATATGCATAGAGCCATGCAGGTTGTGGCAAACTAATTAAATCCGATGGAATCGAACTTCAATTACAATATTCATGCAGTCAAACCACCAGATGCAGATACTAATGATTCATCGACGGTTAATTCTCTCGGCTGAGTGCAAACTGCTGCTTGTTCATGTACGAGAGACTATATACAGGCTGCATCACGAGGATAAATGAAAACTGGGACTCTCGATAAACTTATACTAATGCTATTGAAATTAACACTAGAATGTCAACATGCATGATTTCCCTAGCTCGTACAGCAATAATAGAAGAATAATCTTAACTGAATGGATCGGGGACGCGCGCACGGTGCCGGGCGGCATGGGTCACACGGACAGCTCCGATGACGGCCAGACAGCGCCGGAGCGGCAGCAACGGTGCCACTAAACTGTAGAAGCGTGGTGGTTGATCCGCCGCTCCCGGCGTTGGGCGGAAGCTGCAACCTCCTAATACGTGTGAGTACCTGATGGTTTAGGATCAAGGCCCATCCATCGATCGTTTGTATGGATCAATCCATGTGACCTAATGATTTGTTTTACTGATATTGTACTAGAAATATTTGGTTTTACTTTCAAGTCCCTGTTGGGTATTTTACCAATGTACTTTCAACTTTGGGCAAATAATCCAAGGCCAGCCAACTTCTGGGTAAAAAACCAATTTTCCCATGTAACTGACAGAAATTGCCACATTACCTTGTCGTTGACATCGCAGAACTTCAACCGCTCCGTGAAGATGGAGTCGCCATTGCTCACCTTAAACTGGTGCGAGCCAATCTGCAGGAATGCACCGAGATCACCAACTAGATCCGTTGCTCACCTTAAACAAAAGATTCGGGCCAGATGGGGTGGGGGGCAGACCTGGACGACGGCGAAGACGGGCTCGTAGGGCTTGAAGGGCTTCTCGTCGGCCCCGAGCGGGCCCACCACCTTGTACCCGATCTCGTCGGCCTCCGCCAGCTTCTCCTCCTCCGTCTTCCCGCTGGGCGGCTTCGCCGCCGGCGTCTCCTCGTCGCCCTCCCCCCACTCGTCCCCGCTCCCCTCCTCGTCCTCGTAGTGCTCCTCGTCGTCCCCCTCGTCCTCCTCGTCATCGTCGGAGGGAGGGCGGGTCGCGAAGTGGCAGCGCGGGGGCAGGAGACGGAGTGAGGCGGCGGTGGCGGCGGCGCGGGGAGCGAGGGGCCGGGACAGGGATGTTAGGGTTTGGGCGGCGATCGGGACCGGCGCGAGGGGTTGGGGGACGAGGCGGCGCGTGAGGAGGCGCAGGAGGCATCGCCGCGTCGCCATGGCTACGGCGGCGGCGGAGGGAGAGGCGAGGAGGAGCGGAGGGTAGAAATGGAAATGGTAGTTTTGCCAAGCGGTTTTGACGAGGGTTTAAGGAAAAGAGGAGACGGTCGAGTGACGCTGCAGGTGGGCCCTGTTCACGGCGTGCCGCGGGGAAAGCGGTCGAACAGATTCTACGCGATCTCGAGGTGAAGGCGTAGTCTCGGGCAGAGAAAGGATACGCTTTCCCTTAAGGGCCCGCTTGGATGCCAGAAACTAAATACGGCGCGTGGTCATTTCCGCTACTGACGCTGAGAAATAGCAGGAGGTCAGGTGTGAAGGTCCGTGAGAAAATATCCCCATTTACGTTAGATTACGACGAACCAATCGGAGTCTAATGTAAAACCAATAGTTTTGCCGGTTCTCAGGTACTGTTTTCCAACAAACAAATAAATTGCATCATTTCAGTACGACTGTACGAGCATTTTATTTTCACTATTCTGAGTCTACTATTGTAAAAGCGTCTCCAGTAGTTGTCCGGCAATAGTGTCGGACGAGTGTTATTGGGACTCTGCGGATGTTGCCTCATATTGGGACGTATCCACGATGGTAGTTATGATGTCAAATGACATCACAAAGATCTGATGCATACCTTGATATCAGATGTGAATACATTAGTTTTGACACTAAAAATACTATATAATGACCTCACTAATCTCATCTATCACTTATTTTGGGCTTTTGACATGACCTTACTCTAATCCTAGCTGCACCACTACGTATCCATTACACCTTCAATTGGTTTTTTTTTCGAATCAATTGTTCAAATTGGGCCGACTTTCATTCAAAATAAACTAAATTACACATAATTAAACCAAATATTACATATGAAAACATTACATAATAAGGATCTAACGATAGAGACGGTAGTGCCTTAGGCGGTTCTCGTCGTCGTTGCGAAGGAACATAGTCTAGGCGCCGATTGCCGGGGGTGGTGGAGGTGGCGGCGCCAAGTACGCTGCAATGTCGTCTTGCGTGCATCTCGTCGTTGTTCTGCGCGGCGTTCGAGTCGTCTGAGTTCGCGGGGAGTGGAGGACGTTGGAGGACCACTAGTCTGAAGGCAGCGACTTATACTCGCTCGTGGGGGAAGAAGCTAAGGAGCCACCCTTGGTACTCTAGCTCCAACTCCGGTGCCAATAAGCGAACGAACATGCATCTATAATCATGTTCACTAGCAAGTAGCATTTCGGTTTCATCCATCGATGGAGCTAGCTAGAAGTAATACGAGTAGTGGTGAGTTTTGCCTCCGGTGCATGTCGGCCTGGTTCATGCATGCATCTAATCATAGCTAAGAAACGTGGCAGCATGCTATAGGGCTTTAGACTCGACCCAACTTTTGGTCACCATCAGCGAACAAACTCGCTTGGCACACAAATGGGCCAGGAGGTTGGAAAATCTAGGTACATGTTGAATAATAGAAGACGGAAAAGAAATAGCCAGCTCCCAATTATCTAACAGAATCAGAGCCACAACGTCTCGAGAGTTGCGACGAGAGTTCTAGGGATTCACCATGTTCAGGCAATCTGTTTCCATGATCACATGTGAAAGACCCCGAAGTTTAGCAAAAATGACACCATCTCGCGACGCTTTGGCATGTGCGATCAACGGATCGGGGACCCCCTCGTGGGGTTTACACCAAGCACCAAGTAGGGCAAAAGCTGATCCGGCCACCCCTCCTGCGACTGCCTTACCCAACTGAGAATTGAAATCAGCGTCCGTGTTAGTCCGTGTTAATTTTAATGAAACCAGTCTCGAGCGGCCGCCAACATGTCTAGGTAGTACATTGGCACACGCGCTAGGTAAATCCAGCATAGCTAGGTCTTCCTTAGTACGGATGATTGACGAGACAGGATCCAGAGGCTCATCGTCATACACTTACCTGTTACGTGAGTGCCTGCTTTTGGCCCTGGTGTCCCCTGTCTCCATCTTCGCGGCGGTGAGGCGTGCTCCGTCCTCTCCGTGGAGTTCTGGGGGTTGTTCTGGAGCTGGTGCTGCCGGTGTGTCTCCGGCTGCCCTGGCCGGCCGTGGCGGCGAGGGGGGAAGTGGGAGCGCTTCTTTGTGTGCAGGCCTGGTTGGTGGTTCGTGGTGGCGGTGCGGCTCAACAGGTTCCTCGGCGTCTGCTGCCGGACCGGAGGCGGGAAGCGCCATGGCCGTTCTCGTTCATCGTGCTCAGTTCCGGCGTCTGACGGCGGACGGCATATGCGGTCTTCTTCTTATGTGGAGGTGCTCTCTGTCTTGGGTTGTGGGCGGCCTGGCGTCTTCTCCTCCGGCGATGGCGTCGGCGGCGTGAAGGTGCTGGTAGTTCTGTTTGTATTTGTACCTCTGTTCTTCCTGTACATTTTCTGTGGTATGAATACAATGGCTGTGTCTTCAAAAAACAAATAGACCACATTACGGTGATAAATCTTCGCTCGAACTTCAGCAGAGAAACTAGGGTCACACATGATATCTTGATCCCATGTAAGTGGGTGCAGATTAGGGAGCAGAAAATCAAAACGAGTCTGAGCTTCGTCCCAAAACCTCCTTGCATTCAAGCAGTCCATCAACGCATGTTTGAGATTCTCCTCCTCCGCTAGACACACCCAACATAAGCTGACTGGCTTAATATGTCTACGCTTCAGAGTGAGTAGTCCCGGAACTGCCGGTCGGTACTTCCGGATAAACACCATGGTAGTACTTACGGCCATACCTCTGAAGTGAATGCCAGTACGTGGTTTCTAAACACACGCAAAAGAGAAACAGGGTCGTCTACCCGACAAATGCTTTCATAGAATGTACCTATACACTCAAGCACATGATTTTGCGTTGACATCACACTACTAGAAAAAGAAGCATTAGTCCCGGGTGGTAGACGCCTCTCGTACCGGATTCCCACCCAGGACGCCGGATTCGGGACTAGAGGCCCCCCTCCCCCTTCTAGTCCCGGGTCGCTTACGACCCCGGACTAGAGAGCGCCACGCGGGGCGCTGACACCGCGCGTGGTCGAGAACCTCTAGTCCCGGCGCGTAATCTGACCCGGGACCAGAGAACCATTTTCCGTAAAAAAAAATTTAAATTTTTTTCGTTTTTTTTTGAATTTTTTCTATATTTCAAATCTTTGAATTATTTGTCAGTTTAATCTCTAATCGCCCCTCCCAGCACGCTTTGCCCCCATCCTCGCACTAGTGATCAAATTTTCCGATCGGTCTCGCCCCTAATATCAAGTCCCAGCACGCTTTGCACCCATCCTCGCACTAGTGATCAAACTTCCCGATCGGTCACCCATCCTCACACTGCTCCACCCCAGCACGCTTAACTTTTGAGTTCCTTTCCAATTAGCTTCCAAGATTGCACTGATAACATCCTGATAATACTCTGGTATCAATCATATTATCCTCTAGACTTTGATGTCACATGATATTATTTTTTGAATTCCAAACCTATATTACCATAAATATTAATGATTAAGTACTAATAGTTTTGAATTTAAATAACAAGAAAATCAATTTTACATTATTATTGTCATTTTCAATTTAATATGGATAAATTCATATCTTTAAATCCGTAAATCGAAATTCGACAAATAATATGTATAAATCGATCAAAAAATAATTAAGTAAGATTTATGATTAAGTAATAATAAATATTAATTCATTTTTTGCATAAATATTACTTCAAATTATTAATTCAAATATTAATTCATTTTTTGCATAAATATTACTCCAAATTACAAATTATTTTTTGCATAAGTAAGATTAATGATTAAGTACTAATAGTTTTGAATTCAAATAACAAAAAATTTAATTTTACATTATTATTGCCAATTTCAATCTAATATGGAAATATTCATTTTCAATTCATTTTCAATTTAATATGGATTAAGTAAGATTTATGATTAAGTAAAATAATTATTAATTCATTTTCAATTTCAATTCATTTTCAATTCGGTGTCATATTAATTCATTTTCAATTTATTTTCAATTTCAATTCGGTGTCATATTAATTTATTTTCAATTCAATTTCAATTCGGTGTCATATTAATTCATTTTCAATTTCAATTCGGTGTCATATTAATTCATTTTCAATTCATTTTCAATTTCAATTCGGTGTCATATTAATTCATTTTCAATTCGGTATCATATTAATTCATTTTCAATTTAATATGGATTAAGTAAGATTTATGATTAAGTAATAATAATTATTAATTCATTTTCAATTTCAATTCATTTTCAATTCGGTGTCACATTCAATGTTCAAGAAAGCGGAAAGCGTAAGCGGAGCGTTTTGCTCCCGCTTAGAGTTTTAATCGCTTAAGCGACGCTTAAGCGCGCTTAAGCGTTTCCAAAATTCAATGATTTTAGTACTGGGCTTGCATCTGGGAGCAGAGTAGAAGTTTAGGGGAGTATAGGACACTGATAGTTGCTGTGAGGAAGGAGATGCAAGGGAGGCAGGGAAGGGGTTGTGCCTGTATCTGCATAGAAGTGTAGAAGGTGAGAGAAAGAGATGAGGAGAGTAGATCGATGACTCTGATTAGAAAGGATGAATGGCCCAGACCGGGTTAGCAGACTAGGGTTCCATAATGGGCCTTATTGGGCCAACTCTGTAGCACAAAGGACACCGTGAGCAGGAGTCTCTCACGCCCTTATTACGCCAATGGACCTTATCAGCGCTTAAGTAATCGCTTATGCCATAAGCGAAGCGTTTTGCCATCGCTCAGCGCTGAAGCGCGCTTAAGCGTACGCTTAATTACGCTTTCTTGAACCTTGGTCACATTAATTCATTTTCAATTCATTTTCAATTTCAATTCGGTGTCATATTAATTCATTTTCAATTCATTTTCAATTTCAATTAGGTGTCATATTAATTCATTTTCAATTTAATATGGATTAAGTAAGATTTATGATTAAGTAATAATAATTATTAATTCATTTTCAATTGCAATTCATTTTCAATTCGGTGTCATATTAATTCATTTTCAATTAGAAGGATTAAAAGATTTAAACATTTTGCAAATAGAACTCATTTGAAGATTTAAACAGTTTTTACAATAGAAGCCTCTCACACACCACACCACACCGTACACCATCTAGCTACTCATCAATTTTAATGTTGAGACGATCAACATGGCTATTGTAGCCATGTAGCGTCCAGTGCCTCATAGCAATCTTGAAACCCAGGTGAGCGTCTAGAGCGGCATACTTCACTTGCTCGTAGCTCAATGGAACGTTGCCCCAACCAAATATTAGTTCTTCTTCTTCTTCCTCATCGTCCTTCTTCATGTTCTTCTTCTTGTCGTCCTTCTTGTTCCTCTTCTTCTTCTCAAGATTTGTCCCAATAGTAGCATTGGCCAGGTCATAGAGACTCGGAATGGTCTTGTTAGTGGGGTTCGGGATAACCTGTTGGAGGTCGAACACATACGGAATGTCAATTCCGTAGTATCGCAGCATGCGCACATCATTGTGGATAGCCGCGCCGCAGAATCTGATGGTGTTGTCCCGCAAGAATTCCTTGAGCAGCTGCGGCACTTCATTAGCCCAACATATTTGGAAGACCAAACTCTCGGACGCCACCGAGAGTTGAAGGACGGTGGCACGCTGATTTTGTCTACCGTCGTGAGGGTTGGTGAACTCGCAGTCCAGGCCCACACACTTGATCGGTGCGGCATCCAGGAACTCCTCCTTGACGGCGCGGATCCACCTCTCCACCCTTGATGCACGGAGAGTGACCGTGATCTTGAAACTCATCTCTTCGGCGGTGAGGTGGTACACCCGAGTCGGCGGTGGCCGCTCCATTGGAATGAGAGGGAGAGATAGAGGGGTGGGCTTTGGGAGGGATTAGAGGGAGAGGTGTGCTTATGGATTTGAAGTCTTGTGCATTATATAGTACTACAGTCGCCGGTGGTAATCAATTCCACGAAAGACGAAGCGCGCGATGGCTGACGAAGCGCCGGTGGTGATCAATTCTCCACAAAAGACGAAGCGACGGCGACGAAGCGACGGAATTCCAAAGCGACGAAACTGCGTGCGCGGAAACTGAACCGTTTGACCTCTAGTACCGGCTCGTAATACAAGCCGGTACTAGAGGTGTCTCGCTCATGGTCCTTCCGAGCCATACACCTCTAGTACCGGTTCGTATTACGAGCCGGCACTAGAGGTCCCTTACGACCCGGAACTAATCTGTTGCGGCCTCGTAACCTTTGAACCGGACCAGTACCCCCTCTAGTACCGGTTTGTAACCCTGCCGGGACTAGAGTCCGATGTGGCTCTGGACGAAGCCCTTATTTTTACTAGTGTCAACTCCAAATCCGGATAGGGAATAAACGTCCCTTCATTGGCGCGTCACGGCGAATTGCCGCGTCACGTTGACGGAATGACGGCTGCGGTCCGTGGAGAGATACATCATGTACTCGAGGTGAGCTTGGCTGGTGAGACGCGATGCGGCTGTGGAAAAATGGATATGCCAGGGATGGGTTCTGTCAGACGCATGCATACACATGTTAGTTTTCGCACGCCCCACGTCCTAAAAGGATGCACCGGCCTACACGAGTGTCCCACCTACGGTCTTTTCCAGACAATCTTGCTCGGAATATTTGGATGCTAGCACACGGGAGACAATTTTAAACAGGTTGGGGTCTGGGCAAACAACGTCTAGTAACTTTCCTACTCCGAGTATTTGGAAGCACCATGTTTGTGGTGGCTTTGACTATCTTTTCGTGCTCGGGCGATTTCGAGTAGTTTTCAGCCTCGCCTATGGCTACACAACAACTTAATGCTCTTCATAAAACACGTGAACCTAAATAGCGAGAACCTTGATTAGTTTGGATTATAGTGTTTCTCAAATAAAAAGTCCAGGTCTTTGTACCAAAATCCATGTTAACTCGATTTTCATGAATAATTTGGTGCACAATTTTGATGTCAGAAAACGTTAGAGATGACACCAATTGCATGACGGGCTAGCTAACATATCAATATCAAATCATATGTACTCAAAAGTACTCCCTCCGTCCAAAAATAAGTGTCTCAAGTTTGACCAAAAGTGGATGTATCTATACATGAAACATATCTAGATACATACACTTTTGAGCAAAATTGAGACACTTATTTGGGACGGAGGAAGTAGTAGATTCCATTCCGTTTCCTATTACGGTGGTTGCTATCAGTGAGATATTTATATACGAAGTACAAAACATGCACACATTATCAACTTATCACTAACATCACTATAAGTCGTAACAACCCAGTAAAATATTATGCCAACGGCTTAGTTCATACTCTCGAAGTTTCTACAGATGCCTTACTTATTTATGCTCTACAAATCGTTTTAGAGTTCTCTACTATAAACATGTATACCCAATTCAGATTGTGCAATTGTAAACAGTTAAGTTTGATAAGGAAGTGATGTTATAAAATACAGTTTTAAATTAGCATAATGTGGATGATTTTTCAACCATACAAATTCCGATTGTACAACAAATGACATGACAAGCATACATGGCAACTTTGTTATGTGGTTAACTATACCAAATAGTTAATAAAAGTTTATTCTCATTAAGAATGTAGCACGCTAAAAATAAGTCTTTAAAATTATAAAAGTTTAGTATAAATTATATTTATGATAGTGTTCCCATGTCTCCTGGACCCAAACAAGCGCTGCGTGTGCCCACCGAAGCCAAGAACCACGCCGGCGAAAAACTCATGCCCCTCCCCATTGAGGTCCTCCGTCGGATGGTGGCGGGCTGGCGGCGGATTGGGAGGCGCGGTGCACGGCCACGCATGCGTGCCTCCACTGCGTGGTCTCGTACTGCCCTCATTGCTGCGCGACCCATGCCCCACACCACCAGGGTGTTAGAATCGGTCTCTACACGTACGTGAGGTCTGTACCCGTACGTATTGTAATTGTATCTTGTATCTGTCAAGTATATAAATAGAGGAGAGGTGGAGGCTAGACCCCACCCGAAAAAAAAACCTAAACCTATTCTCAAACTTGGTATCAGAGCCGCCGCCGCCGCGAGATCAGTCCGCCGCCGCCGCGAGATCCTCTGTCCGCCGCCGCCGAGAGCCCCTTCCTCGGTCGCCGCGATGTCGTCCTCTTCCGCACTCCAGCTCTCCCTCGCTTCATCACCATCCGCCATCCATGCCGTCGGGTCGACGGTGGTGCTTCCGCCGGTCTCTGTTCGATTGGAAGCGGGCAATTTGCCCTATGGAGGGGTCTCCTCCTTCCCAATCTTGCCGGCGCGGGTCTACATCATCACCTCGACAAGAACGTCGCACCGCCCGCTAAGACTGTCACCCAGGGAGAGGGGGACAAGGCCGTCACCATTGCAAACCTGGAGTACGCACAGTGGTGGTCTGCCGATCAGAAGGTCATCGGCTATCTTCTCGGCTCCATGGAGCCCGACATCGCCAACCAGCTTATCGGTTGCAAGTCAGCTGCCGCAGTGTGGAGCGGCATCCACGCCATGCACGGCGCCCAGAGCCGCGCCAACGTCCGTCACATCCGACGTCAACTGTCCTCCACGCGCAAAGAGGACCTCTCCGCCGCCGCGTACATGCATAAGATGAAGTCCTTTGCAGATGCGATGGCCGCCGCTGGTTCGCCCATCACCGACGACGAGCTCATCGATTTCATCGTCATCGGCCTCGGTTCCGCATACAACTCCATCGCCGCCACACTCACCTTCGGCAACCGGTCGATTCCCTACGACGAGTTCTACTCCGCCATCCTCTCGTACGAGTCCATGCAGGCTCAGCAGGCGGTGGCCGAGGGTGGTGAAAGGATCGGTATGACACCTAGAGGGGGGGGTGAATAGGTGCTACTCCAATTTTAGTCTTTTTCAATTTAGGCTTGACACAAAAGGTAAATTCTCTAGATATGCAACTACGGTGAATTTACCTATATGACAAGCTAGCAACTAAGCACGATATAATAAGGCGGTAAACAAGGATAGAGGTAACCGAAGTCAAAGCACGCGGAGACACGGATGTAATCCCGAGTTCCTCCTTTTTAGGGGAGTACGTCTCGTTGGAGAGGTGTGAACCAACACAATGGTTCAACGGCCACAAAGGCCTCACCCTCTTCTCCGGTGAACCGCACCACAAAGGTTTGGTTCACTTCAACTATCGGAAACCTTCGAGGCGGAGTCCGGAGCCTTTACAACAACGATTTGGGGCACAACCCACAAAGGATTGGGGCTCCCAAACAGCTACAATCTGTCACAAAGACAATCAAGTGAGTACAATAGGGGGCTAGGTTTTCCTAGTGGAAACCCTAGCAATGGTCCCTCAAGTGAATGAGGGGGAAATGACAAACGGCTCGGTGAAGATGTAGATCGGGGCCTTCTCCTTCAATCCTCCAAAGATCAACAAGTTTGGGTGGAGGGATTGGGAGATCTAGTGATTCTTGAGCTTGCAACAATGGGGATCTTGTATTCTGGTCGAGCTCTGGCTGGAGGAGAGTGGAGGGGTATTTATACCCCTCCCTGAAAAACTAGCCGTTGCAGCTCTCTTCACACCGGAGTATCCGGAGCTAGTGGCCGGATACTCCGGCCTTGGGGCGGAAACTCCGGTTTCCTGGGGCCGGATACTCCGGCCCCCTCCAGGGGCTGAACATCTTTTCGGCCAAGCGAGGCTCAGCAAACATTCCGGTCCTGGAGGCCGGAAACTCCGGCCTGGGGGCGGAAACTCCGGTCACTGGGGCCGGAAACTCCGGCCCCCACCAGAGGCTGAGCACATTTTCTGCACAGAGGCCAGAAACCTCTGAGTCCGGAGACTCCGGTCCTGGGGACCGGATACTCCGGCCTAAAAGGCTCCAAAAAGCTTCTTTTCTCTTTTTGGTGTAGATGCACATGTGCTGGACACATTTAAAACCTGCAAACACTTAACACCAGATTAAAACTATCACATGTGTTGTTAACTAACACACAAAACTAAGGGATACAAAAATGTCCTTTCAATCTCCCCCTTTTTGGTGTTAGATGACAACACAAGGATTTGCGATAAAAAACAAGATCATATCATGTCTAACAAAAGGAGATACTCCCCCTAGATGTGTGCATATAAACAATTACCTTGGAATGCATAAGCACACACATAGAGAGACAAGTCTTAACCAAATAGCAACATGATATGGAAACAACCACATTTCCCAAAAGGACATATCACAATATAGGTTGAGTCTAGAGATAAAACCATACCTTGTGCATACAAATGTAGATAACATCCATATAAACCATAGCACACTAATGTAGGCTCAACCATACATAATAAGAAATCCATATGTCTTACACTCACATAGATAACATCCATAGTTCTCAACACATAAGATGCAAATAAAAGTTCCAAATAACATAAAGGGACACAAGCGCAACAAGAATGATAAAAAGCACATATGCTTGTGTCCGACCCATGCAAATCCCACGGAGAGAATCTAATAGAACTACTTCTCCCCCTTTGGCATCGAGACGCCAAAAAGGGAAAAGAGCATTACTAACGTAACCCATGGAGATCACTCGGAGTCTTCACCGTCCTCATCACCATCCCCTTCTCCATTGTAGTCTTCATCTGAAATGTTCATGGGAGCTTTGCCGGTGTTGCGAGAAGATGATGGCAAAGAGGTCACATCCGCATAATCGGACCAAGGAAAGACGTCTTCATTCCATTTGCTATATGAGAGAGTCTCGGCGGACGAGGAGGAGAGAATAGGATTCCCATCTTCATCTTCTTCCGGAGGAGGAGTGACACTACCATTGTTGAGCTTGCGCAACTCCTTGATCATGATTTGTTGGTTGTCAATGATGTGCTTCTCTCTCACATATGAACCATGGTTCTCCTTGTGAAGTGCAACTTCCATGCAAAGCAATTTTCTTTTCCACCAAGATAGCTTGCTCACTTCCATATTCACTTCAGCCCTTCCTTGAAGATAAGATGGAGGGTCGGCATTCTTGCTTCTCCTTCTAGGCATTGGGGCCTCGGTCGCCGCCTCCTCATCACTAGATTGTGGAGGAGGTGCATGAGAGGAAGACGGCTGCTTGGAATGCTTGCTCAATTGGCGGAGAGTGCCCTTGGGATGCTTGGTGAGGCGAGAGACATCAACGGAAGGCACCTTCTTAATGATGAGCTTCATGATGTATGGTGCGTACAAAGGATTCTTATGCTCAAAAATGGCCCAAAGCAACTCACACTTGATGAAATCCATGACATCAATTTCTTGACCTTTGCAATTCGGACCGGCCTGTTGAACCTTGTAAGCATGGTAAAGGAGATTGACAAGTCCTCCTCGAATGGCATCCACATTTCCGGCTTGAGGAGCAAGGTTAAACCGAACCATGCGAAGAAAAATGTTGAAGGTGGGGAGGAGGTCTTGATTAGAGCCAACCGATGATGCCACAGAGTATAAAGGGCGCAAGCGACGCTTGTTGTAGGCGACCCCTTCCACATGCATCCTCTTCCCAACTGGGGTAGTAGCCCCCTTGAACACATAGCCCAAAAACTGTCCAAATTCCACAAAGTTGGAGGTGCACTTGTGAGGACCGGTCATCCAAGTCATTGTGACTTCTTCATCATGATCAAAAACAACTGTGGCGAAGAACTGATGAATAAGCTGAATATCATAGCCTTGTTGAGTGGAGATAAGCTTCTCAAGACCAAGCTTCCGAACAATCCACACTGCCTCTTGAAAGTACGGCTTCAAGTTCAAGGCATCAAGACTCAACACTTTTTGCTCACAAACCACATGTTTCTCAATACGGGCATAAATCTCATGCATAATCAGCTGCTGCTCTTTCCTTGGAAAGTTAGGATCATTGGTGTTGGGCGGCAAGTCAAAGAAGGACTGAGATCTCATCCGGCGGAACTCAAGCTTCCCCATACCCAAAACTGTGGTCAAGGAATCAAAATGGGCTCTCTCGGCCTCTTCTTCATCATCGAACCCACCTAGGGCAGCATGCCTTGTGGCTTCCTCATCTATGGCACTCTGCTGACGCAACCGACCAGCGCTGCTATCAAACAACAGCTTGTCCCTTGTTTGACTACGTTCTTTCCTTGAAACCTTGTGAGGATTTGAGACGGAGGCCTTAGTCCTCAGAGCACCTGTGAGAAACAGAGTAGTAGGAAAGCATGTAGATAAGCTTGCATGTCCAGGAACAAAAAGAAGAAGTAACTAAAGAATTCTGGGCACTAAAATCTTGATCTACACCGGAGTTTCCGGCCTCAGGGGCGGATTATCCGGTCCAGACCGGAGAATCCGGCCTGCAACACCGGATTATCCGGCCCCTGAGAGGGGAAACCTCGATTTAGTTCAAGAACTTTGTGCAAATAATTCTAGGGTTACTTCTAGGATACACCTTGCCATCTAAAAGGTTTTGCACCAAGAAAAACTAAGGGAACTACTCTCCAAACCTAGATCGAGAAGAAAACCTAGGGAGAGAGAGTGGGTACCCTTTTTGTCCATGGTGCAGCCCAAACGGAGGAGAGGAAGGTCCCCAGCGTCGGTGAGGAGGAGGAGGCCGGAGGCACGGCGGATTCCGGCGGCGGGGAGCAGCCGGAGCAGCACTTCGAGGTGGTGGCGGCGGCAGGGGAGTGGATGGGGGTCGGGGGTGTGAGGAAGTTGTGAATACAACTCCCACCCCGATCCCCTTTAAGATCCCTGCGAAACTGCCGGACCGGAGTATCCGGCCTAAACACACCGGAGTCTCCGGCCTGAGCCAGAGATTCCGGGGTTTAGGGCGGATACTTCTGTCAGACCGGATTATCCGGCCTTATGGACCGGATTATCCGGCCCCACCAACTCAAAATGCTGGATTTTTTTCTGTTGGACATGAAGGATGCAAGAAGAGCAAGCTTTGGGATAAGATAGGCCTGGGATAAGACACAAAGTCACTGAAAATGGTACTTCACACTCAAACTTGGTAAGAGGCACAAAAAAAAAAAATCATCATTTGAGTGTGTTTTCCATAAAGAAAAATAAAAAATCCAATAAACCATAAGATCAAATCTTCACAAAGAAGATGGCGGTGGCCTAAGCCACCATGTATGAGTGTATGTGGTGTGACACCGCGAAGATATATCTTGGGTTCACCGCCACTACTCGTCATTTAAGCTCACAATTCATAAAATGAACAATATAGAGACAAAATGAGTTCTTACTATCGGCATAATGGGGGGAGGGATAGTCCAATGGATTAGGACCGCACTCCCCCTATGTCCATGCCTACACCTAAACCAAACATAGCTAAGATATAGGTGTGTATGCAAGATATCAAGCGACGCTCCCCGAATCGATGATATTTAGCTCATGCCTCAAATAAGTGAACCTTGCTTCATCAAGTGGCTTCGTGAACATATCGGCAAGTTGGATCTTCGTGGGAATATAGCCAAGCTCAATGTCACCCCGGATGATGTGATCACGGATGAAGTGATAGCGAATCTCAATATGCTTCGTTCTTGAGTGCTCCACCGGGTTGTGGCCAATCTTGATAGCACTTTCATTGTCACATAAAAGAGGCACTTTGTCACAATGGACACCGTATTCCTTTAAAGTTTGCCTCATCCACAACAATTGAGTGCAACAACTAGCGGCCGCCACATACTCGGCTTCGGTGGTGGAGAGAGATATGCAATTTTGCTTCTTAGAAGACCAACTCACCAAGGACCTACCAAGGAATTGGCAAGCCCCGGAAGTTGATTTCCTATCATCCTTGCAACCGGCCCAATCCGAATCCGTGTAACCGGCAAGAGAGAAAGTTGAGCCTTTAGGATACCACAAACCAAACCTTGGGGTATGAACCAAATATCGAAAGATTCGAAGAACCGCCGTTTGGTGGCTTTCTTTGGGAGCCGCTTGGTACCTTGCACACACTCCTACACTCAACACAATATCGGGTCTAGATGCACAAAGATAAAGCAAAGAACCAATCATAGAACGATAGAGCTTTTGATCAACATCCTTATCTTTACCCTTTGGATTAAGTTCAAGATGACACTTGGTGTCCATAGGAAACTTCTTCTCTTTAGCATTTTGCATCTTGAACCTCTTGAGCATGTCTTGGATATATTTGGCTTGAGAGATGAAGGTCCCTCCACTCAATTGCTTGATCTCAAAACCAAGGAAGTACTTCAACTCTCCCATCATGGACATCTCGAACCTATCGGTCATAAGCTTTGAAAATTCATCATTAAAAGCTTTGTTAGAAGAGCCAAATATGATATCATCAACATAAAGTTGGCATATGAAAAGCTCCCCTTTAACCCTCTTGGTAAAAAGAGTGGGATCGATTTGCCCCACTTCAAAGCCACGGTCTACAATAGCTCTCTTAGGTGCTCATACCAAGCACGAGGTGCTTGTTTGAGACCATAGAGCGCCTTATCAAGTTTGTAGACATGGTTAGGGAAGTGTGGATCCTCAAATCCCGGAGGTTGCTTAACATATACCAACTCCTTTAAAGGACCATTAAGAAAGGCACTTTTCACATCCATTTGTTGCAACTTGAAATTATGATGTGATGCATATGCAAGAAGGATACGGATGGACTCAAGGCGAGCCACGGGAGCATAGGTCTCTCCAAAATCAATGCCTTCAACTTGAGAGTACCCTTGAGCTACCAATCTTGCCTTGTTCCTCACAACCATTCCATGCTCATCTTGCTTGTTCTTGAATATCCACTTGGTGCCTATAACATTGAGGCAATCTTTTGGCTTCTCCACTAGATTCCACACTTTGTTGCGCTTGAAGTTATTGAGTTCTTCATGCATGGCTTCCAACCAATCCGGATCTTCAAGAGCTTCAAAGACTTTCTTTGGTTCCACCATAGAGATGTGAGCTTGATGTTCATTGAAATTTGCCAATTGTTTTCTTGTGGTGACCTTGTTCTTGACATTAACAATGATATTCTCTAGATGAAGACTCTTTCTTCTCCAATCCTTTTTGACTCTTGCTATACGACGGGTTTCGATATCCTCATTGATGCGAGGAATTTCGGCTTGATCATCTTGATCATTTGAGTCCCCGTCTTGACCGGATTGTTGACCTTGATCATCTTGAAGCTCATCTTCAACAAAAGAAGGAGAGGGTTGATCTTGGTCTTGACCTTGGCTAGTGTTGACAATAGGAGAACTTGGTTCTTGAATAGCCTCTTGGTCAACTTGAGGAGGGCCTTGAACTTGTTCTTGGATAGGTGCATCATTTGCTTCCATAGAAGGTGCAACTTCAACTTGTGATGATGGATTCTCCACATGAGTGGAGCTAGGACTTGCTTGAGGAGGCTCATGACGGATTTCAATGGGGCGATGGAAACCAACCCCCATTCTTCTTATTGCTTCTTGAGGTTCCTCATTATCTACATCACAAACATGAAATTGCGCCACTTGGGAGCCGTCATTCTCATCGAACCTCACATCACAAGATTCTATGACTTTCCCAACGGTCTTGTCATAGACTCTATAGGTGTGAGATTCGGCACCGTAACCAACAAAAACACCCTCTAAAGCTTTAGATTCAAATTTAGACAAACGAACACTTTTGTTCTTATAGAAACACTTACAACCAAAAACTCGGTAGTAGGAGACATTGGGCTTGTTGCCGGTGAGCATCTCATAAGATGTAAACTTCTTGCCAACACGAAAGAATAACCGGTTAGATGAATGACACGCCGTGGAGATAGCCTCGGCCCATAAGAATAGCGGAGACTTAAACTCCGCCAACATAGACCTTGCCATATCCATGAGAGTCCGGTTCTTCCTTTCGGCTACACCATTTTGTTGAGGGGTATATGCAGCGGAATATTGATGACGAATCCCCTCTTCACTAAGAAACTCATTTAAGGTGTAGTTCTTGAACTCGGAGCCATTATCACTCCTAATGACCAAAATAGGGACATTGTATTGGCGTTGAACAATATTGGAAAAGTCGATGATGGTTTGTTGGGTTTCATCCTTCGTCTTGAAGAAATAAACCCAAGTAAATCTTGAATAGTCATCAACAATCACCAAACAATATTTCTTCCCACCAAGACTAGGTTGAGGCACGGCACCAAAGAGATCAACATGAAGAAGTTCCAAAATCCTCGTTGATGAAATAATGGTCTTGCCCGGATGGGGAGAATCATGCATCTTTCCTTCAACACAAGCCCTACAAAGACGATCTCTGGAAAAGAAACATTGTCTTTTAGTCCAAGAATGTGGCCACCCTTGTGAAGACTTTGCAAAGTTCTCATGTTGACATGGGACAAGCGGCGATGCCACAACCACCCCACGTCGGCCTTTCCGAATAGGCATATTGCTTGAGTGTTGGTAGACCCCGAAAAGTCTACCACAAACAACTCATTTTCAACATACCCAACGAACATGACCTTTAGAGTCTTGCTCCTCAAGAGTACCACCATATCAATAGTAAAATGGACATCAAAGTTCATCTTATTAAGAGCACGAACGGACATAAGATTGTAACCTAGAGACTCAACAAGCATGACATTTACAAGGGTGATATCCCTTGCAACTACCACCTTGCCGAGACTCTTTACCTCAGCTTTTGAATTATCACCATAAGAGACGGTTATTGTATAATCTAGATTTGGTCTCAATCCGTCATAATCTCCTTGCTTCCGGTCATATGACTAGTGCATCCACTATCAACCACCCATTTAGATCCACCGGAAGCATAGTCCTACAAGAAATCATTGCTTGGATTTAGGTACCCATTTCTCAATGGGTCCTCTTTGGTTAGCAACAAGGGTCTTAGGAACCCAAATAGAGTAATCAATGTAACCATCATATGGACCAACATATTGAGCATAAACATCCCCATAATAATCAACATAAAGAATATAGTTGGGGTTGTTATGCCCCGCAAAGTCACTACGAGTGGTCTTGCCCCTTGTGGCACTACCACCCGCAATGGAAGTCTCGGCTTGTGCGGGCTTGGTCTTGATCT
The DNA here is from genome assembly GCA_947311845.1 of Poa pratensis. Classification (NCBI taxonomy): domain Eukaryota; kingdom Viridiplantae; phylum Streptophyta; class Magnoliopsida; order Poales; family Poaceae; genus Poa; species Poa pratensis. The sequence continues at coordinate 46,842,103 of CAMZMU010000060.1, forward strand.
TCTTGTTGTTGCCCACTTTCTTCTTGGGCTCGGCTACATAACCAAGACCCTCCTTCCCTTTGTGTGGTTTTTGCTCAAATAAGTAAGCAATACCCTTATCTTTACTTTTGGGAATAGAGGTCTTGGCACTAACATTTTCTTCAATAACATTTTCATGAACACGAGGAAGAATAGATATGCTAGTTGAGCTAGATTTAGAAAGTTGAGTTTGAAGTTGCTCATGAGACTTGACTAAAAGGGAGTGAGTTGTTTCCAAGGCCTTGTGAGCCTTGTCAAGCTTCTCCATACCCTCAAGAAGTCTAGCATTAGCAACCCCAAGTTCAACTTTCTCCTTTTTAAGCACTTTATATTTAGCAACAACATGATCTCTATCCTTAATGATTTTATTAATGATATCATCATTTTTAGCATCAAGAGACTCAAGTCTTTCCTCAAGAGAACATCTTTCTTCACTCTCTTCATCAAGAGAGGCATTCAAGGATGCTACGGAAGCATTCAAAGAGGCAATGGTGAGAGAATCCTCTCTCTCAATCTTACTCTTTTCTTGAAGAAGTTCTTCGGCCGCACATAGTTGTCTCATGAGAGACTCAACATGTTCCTTAGCTTCACCTTGCAAGTTAGTCATGAACGTATCGAAAGCAACAAGTTCTTTCTTAATCACAAGACTAGATTGATCACTCATTTCATGCATAGTCTTGGGAGAAGGAGATGATACCTCGGTGACATTAGCCATGAGGCAACGAGCGTTGTTGGTGGAGAAGTTCTCATTGGGGGATTCAAAGAGAGAAGATGATGAAGTTGATACAATAGCCAATGCGGCTACCTCTTTAGTAGGTGCATCTTCATCTTCGGAATCACTTGTGGCATATTCTTCTTGTGCCACCAACACAATTCTTGGTGCCTTCTTGAAGAAAGGCTTCCTTGGTCTTGCGGGCTTCTTTTGGATCAACTTTGAATGGTCCTTGGGGATGAGCTTCCCACCATTTTGCTCTCGGTTCTCATAAGGACACTCTCTTATGTAGTGGTTCTTGTCATGACAATTATAGCACGTCTTCCACTTTGAGGCTAGCTCTTTCTTCCCACTTGAGTTGTTCTCTTTATCAACCTTGGCTTTAGCTTTTGCCGGGTCTTGCCAAAACTCTCTTGTGGCAAGAGCTATATGACCATTTAGAGCCGGTTCAAGATCATTTGGAGCAATGTTGCTTGGGCACGCTTCAACCTCATCAAGACATACCACCTTGGCCTTCAAAGCAAGTGAGGGGCCTTGTTTCATCCCCATGGCCCTAGCACGGCTATCTTCGGCATTCTTGGTGGCAACCTTGGAGGCTTGCACTTCTTGCATAACTTCATTGGATGTCATTTCGTTGTAGTTGTGTCTTCCTTGAATGGCCTTCACCTCGATGGGCTCGGAAGGCAAGAGAGCATTCACATACTTCCTCTTGACATAAGCATCATCCACATAGGTTGCCCCCACATCAAAGAAGGCCTTTGCAAGAGTCTTGAGTCTTCCATACATGTCTTCATGAGTCTCATTGTCAAACATGTAGAATCCTTCGGCATCATTGCTCAAAGACTCATATCGGTTTCTCTTCATGCTTTCATTCCCAAGAAATGCAACCTCAAGACAATTCCAAGCTTCTTTGGCGGTGGAGGCATTGAGAACATAATGCTTGTCACTTTCACCCACTGAAAGTTCAATCATATGGAGTGCGGAGGCATTGAGTTGCTTTTCGGCAAATTCTCTTCTTGTCACATTGCTTGGATCCGCAACCTTGTACCCTTCTTCAATGATCCTCCAAAGCTCGATAGAGGCACTGTTAATATGAGATTTCATTGAGCGTTGCCAACTAGCAAAGGCTAATGCATTAAGCTTAGGTGGAGGACCAATGGGGTTTATGCGGGTGGTGATAGGTGGGTCGATAGGGTACCATCCCGGAACGTTATGGTACTCTTCCTTCCCATCTTCATGCTTGGTAGGAGGAGTTGGTTTAGATTCGGAGGTGGTTTCCACCCCCTTCTCATTTTTCTTTTTACCCTCCTCGGAATCACCTTCATCGGAGTTAGAGATGCCCTCTAGTGGGATGGTTTCCGAAACCTTGGCATTTGTGAGTTTCATGAGCATGTCACGCAACTCATCAAATTTGACATTCATGTCATTCATGGACGATGTCAATGTTGTTTCCAACGATTTGATATCGGCCATGGATGCCATGGTCTCCTTGGCCTTGGCAAGATCGGCCTCATCCTCACTTAGTGTCATACTTCTCTTAGGCGGTTAAACCCAAAACAAGAGAGCCTAGCTCTGATACCAATTGAAAGGATCGGTATGACACCTAGAGGGGGGGGTGAATAGGTGCTACTCCAATTTTAGTCTTTTTCAATTTAGGCTTGACACAAAAGGTAAATTCTCTAGATATGCAACTACGGTGAATTTACCTATATGACAAGCTAGCAACTAAGCACGATATAATAAGGCGGTAAACAAGGATAGAGGTAACCGAAGTCAAAGCACGCGGAGACACGGATGTAATCCCGAGTTCCTCCTTTTTAGGGGAGTACGTCTCGTTGGAGAGGTGTGAACCAACACAATGGTTCAACGGCCACAAAGGCCTCACCCTCTTCTCCGGTGAACCGCACCACAAAGGTTTGGTTCACTTCAACTATCGGAAACCTTCGAGGCGGAGTCCGGAGCCTTTACAACAACGATTTGGGGCACAACCCACAAAGGATTGGGGGCTCCCAAACAGCTACAATCTGTCACAAAGACAATCAAGTGAGTACAATAGGGGGCTAGGTTTTCCTAGTGGAAACCCTAGCAATGGTCCCTCAAGTGAATGAGGGGGAAATGACAAACGGCTCGGTGAAGATGTAGATCGGGGCCTTCTCCTTCAATCCTCCAAAGATCAACAAGTTTGGGTGGAGGGATTGGGAGATCTAGTGATTCTTGAGCTTGCAACAATGGGGATCTTGTATTCTGGTCGAGCTCTGGCTGGAGGAGAGTGGAGGGGTATTTATACCCCTCCCTGAAAAACTAGCCGTTGCAGCTCTCTTCACACCGGAGTATCCGGAGCTAGTGGCCGGATACTCCGGCCTTGGGGCGGAAACTCCGGTTTCCTGGGGCCGGATACTCCGGCCCCCTCCAGGGGCTGAACATCTTTTCGGCCAAGCGAGGCTCAGCAAACATTCCGGTCCTGGAGGCCGGAAACTCCGGCCTGGGGGCGGAAACTCCGGTCACTGGGGCCGGAAACTCCGGCCCCCACCAGAGGCTGAGCACATTTTCTGCACAGAGGCCAGAAACCTCTGAGTCCGGAGACTCCGGTCCTGGGGACCGGATACTCCGGCCTAAAAGGCTCCAAAAAGCTTCTTTTCTCTTTTTGGTGTAGATGCACATGTGCTGGACACATTTAAAACCTGCAAACACTTAACACCAGATTAAAACTATCACATGTGTTGTTAACTAACACACAAAACTAAGGGATACAAAAATGTCCTTTCAGGTGGTCTTCTTCGGCCAATGCAGCTCAGCGCGGCTACGGCAACCCCTACGGCAACTCTGGGTACTCCCGTGTCTCGGATTATCCTCCACTTCAACAAGGTGGAGGGAGTCGCCTCTCTGGCAATGGTGGCCAGCAAGGGCAAGGCCGCCCCAACGGTGGCAATTATGGAGGCAACGGCGGTGGTGGCCGCCTGGATAACGGCCACGGCAATGGTGGCCGCGGCAACGGCCGCAACGGCCGGAAGTGGAGGACGCGCTGCCAGCTATGTGGCTATTGGGGTCATGAAGCACCCGACTGCCGCAGTTCACGTCGCTTCGACCAGGACTACCGCGCCGAGTCACGCGCAGGAAACGCCGCTACCACGTCCTCCAACTCGATCCCTCCCTGGCTCATGGACTCCGGGGCTACGGATCATCTGACGAGTGACCTTGAACGCCTCCACGTCCACGAGCGTTACGAAGGCAAGGATCAGGTCCAGGTGGCCAATGGTGCAGGTTTGTCTATTTCGCGTATTGGTCACGCAACTTTAGCCGGTTCATCTCTAAAATTGAATAATATTCTTCGTGTTCCACATCTTAGCAAGAATCTTCTTTCTGTTTATCGTCTTGTCCGCGATAATGACGTTTTTGTTGAGTTTCATCGTCATTTTTGTGTGTTAAGGACAAGGTCACGAAGAAAACGCTGCTACTCGGTAGAAGTCAGGGAGGACTCTACCCCATCCCGTTTGATCGTGCTTCCGCTTCATCGTCTCGTCATGCTAGTGCTGCCACATCCTCTCAGTGGCATCAGCGTCTTGGTCACCCCACCAATAATGTAGTTCGGTCTATTGTTAAAACTCATGAGCTTTCGTGTTCGTCAGACACTTCGTCTTTGATTTGTGATGCTTGTCAGCGTGCCAAGAGCCGCCAACTATCTTATAGTGCTTCTACTCGTGTTTCAGTTGCGCCTCTTGAGTTGATTCATTCTGATGTTTGGGGTCCAGCCCGTACTTCCTCTGGGAGGTATAAGTACTATGTTAGTTTTATCGATGATTATTCGCGCTAATGCTGGATTTACCTTCTTAAACACAAATCTGACGTGGAACAAGTGTTCTATGCTTTCCAGGCTCATGTCGAACGCCTTCTAGACGTTAAAATCAAGGCTGTTCAGTCAGATTGGGGGGTGAGTATCAGCGTCTCCATCACTATTTTCAGCGTACGGGGATCTCTCATCGAGTTTCTTGTCCCCACACTTCTCAGCAGAATGGTATCGCCGAGCGCATGCATCGCCATCTAGTTGAGACAGGGCTTGCCCTGCTCGCACACTCATCGCTTCCCCTACACTACTGGGATGAAGCGTTTCTGACGGCCTGCTATTTGATCAATCGCATGCCCACACCGGTTCTTAATAAGGAAACACCGATCTCTCGCTTGCTTCGTGTTCAGCCGAACTACGATTCCCTTCGCATTTTTGGATGCGTGTATTGGCCAAGTCTCAGAAAATATAACTCCCACAAATTAGATTTTCGCTCTAAAATGAGTGTTTTTCTTGGCTATAGTCCTATGCATAAGGGTTACAAGTGTCTAGATCGTACCACCGGGAGGATTTACATCTCACGTGACGTCGTTTTCGACGAATCCGTGTTTCCATTTTCCACTCCTGGAGTCTCCATTGACGTAGCTACTTTAGCTGAGTCCATCACTTCGTTTCCCTCTAATGAACCGGTTACGAGTGTTCATATGCGCAAATATGACTTATCTTACCTGTCACCTGACCAGCCTATATTAGGCGATGTTTCCCCTGTGCAGGAATTCGGTGCTCCAGGAGCTAGCGATCGGCGCCCGATCGACGTGCATGGCAATCTGCATGCCTCGGGGCATGCGCCTGCCCCGGCCTCGCCTGCCGCGGTGCACTCGCCCATGGTGGGCCGGCCTGCCGTGCAGCCCATGGAGCTCGTGGAGCCCATGTCGCCTCTGCTCGCGACGCCGACCTCATTTCCTGCTGATTCGGCCCAGCCCGTGTCGCCCGATGCCGCGCCTCCGTCGCCGGCCGCGATACCTCCGGCTGGGTCGCTCGGTGTGCCAGCTTCGGCACATCCGATGGTGACGCATAATCGCGATGCTACGCGAAAGGAAAAGGAGTACAAGGATGGGACGGTTCGCTATGATCCCCGTCGACGTGCTTTATTCGCTGCACCTATGTCTCATCGTGATGCGTTGCATGAGCCCGCTTGGCGTGCTGCTATGGCAGATGAGATCGCTGCCCTCCGTGATACTCGGACATGGGTTCTTGTCCCGCGTCCCCCCGACGTCAACATTGTTGGCAGTAAGTGGATTTTTAAAACCAAGCATCGGGCCGATGGTAGCATTGACAAGCACAAGGCGCGTCTAGTTGCTCGCGGATTCACTCAGCAGCACGGCATTGACTACGGTGATACATTCAGCCCAGTGGTAAAGCCTGCTACAGTGCGTCTGGTTCTCTCTCTCGCCGTGTCTCGGGATTGGTGTCTCCGGCAGATTGATGTCAGCAATGCCTTTCTCCATGGTTTCCTGTCGGAGGATGTTTACATGCAGCAGCCGCCTGGTTTTGAGGATGATCGGTATCCATCTCATGTCTGCAAGCTTCAGCGTTCCTTGTATGGTCTGAAACAATCACCTCGTGCATGGTATGCACGCCTCAGTCAGCTCCTCCTTCAGCTCGGTTTTGAGTCCTCCAAAGCGGATACGTCCTTATTCTTATTCTCATGGGGAGGAGTTCAGATTTATATGCTGGTTTATGTAGATGACATAGTCATTGCTGGTTCGACACCTACTGCTGTTGATGGTCTGGTCAAATCGTTGGCTGCCATTTTTCCTATCAAGGACATGGGCAAGTTAGAGTATTTTCTTGGTCTGGAAGCGTCCTACAATTCAGGGGGGATGACTGTAACTCAACGGAAGTATGCGTTGGATCTTCTTCATAGGGTTCAGATGGAGAATTGTAAGTCCACTTCCACACCAACTTCGGAGAACCTGTCAAGGAGTATTGGCACATTGCTTGGCACCGAGGATTCTTTCAGGTACCGAAGCATTGTTGGCGGATTGCAGTACTTAACACTCACCAGACCAGATATCTCATTCGCTGTGAACAAGGTGTGCCAGTTTCTTTCCCAGCCCACTGATGTTCATTGGGAGGCAGTTAAACGTATCCTGCGATATGTCAAAGGAACGTTGCATATGGGCTTGCAGTTTCGTAAGTCTCCCTCCACTGGCATAAGCATATTCACTTATGCTGACTGGGTTGGTTGCGTGGATGATCGTCGATCCACGAGTGGTTTTGCAGTGTTTGTTGGACCGAACTTGATCTCCTGGAGTTCGAAGAAACAACCTACAGTCTCGAGGTCTAGTACCGAGTCTGAATACAAGGCACTGGCAAATGGCGCTGCTGAAGCCATCTGGGTGGACTCTTTGCTCAAGGAACTCGGCGTGATTCAGCAACGCACACCCATATTTTGGTGTGATAACCTAGGGGCCACGTACCTCACGGCAAATCCTGTTTTCCATGCTCGTACTAAGCACATTGAGATCGATTTCCACTTCGTGCGAGAGCGTGTTGCAGCAGGTGCACTCGAGGTTGGCTTTATCTCCTCCAAGGATCAGTTGGCTAATGTGTTTACAAAACCAGCCACTCGACAGATGCTAGACCGTTTTAAGTCCAATCTAAATCTTGTATGTAATAGTTTAGATTGAGGGGGTATGTTAGAATCGGTCTGTACACGTACGTGAGGTCTGTACCCGTACGTATTGTAATTGTATCTTGTATCTGTCAAGTATATAAATAGAGGAGGGGTGGAGGCTAGACCCCATCCGAAAAAAAAACCCTAAACCTATTCTCAAACTCAGGGAGGCGGCGAGTTGGCGCCGGTACACCACATTCCCCTCTTGCCCTCGATTTCCAACTTTGACTCTTGCTTGTTTTGGCTTATTCCTGTCGTCCGTACGCCTGGTGGTTCCAAGATTCTTGGTTGTTTTGTTTTGGGTGTTGCAAGATAGTTAGTTAGTCGTTCTTGGACTATGGCAATCGCATTGCGAATAGTTTATAGTTTCTCTCTTGGGTTATTGTGCAGAAACATGCATGATTAGAGATTCGTTCTTGGACCGATTAGAGTAGTTCTTGAATCTTCTGTTCTTGGAATGCTACGGTAGTTTGATCGGCGGAATCAGTAAGAGGTGCCCCGGCCGTGCGCTACGAGGAGGTGAACGGTTGCGGCTACACCCTGAACGGCGTGCAGAGGATAAAGCACGGGGACGAAAGTGGGTGCCCTCTATGCCCTCTATGCCATCGCTCCACGGCGCCGCGACATCCAGCTGGCGCTTGAAGAGGTGGAAAACAACCCCAATGGCTGCCAGCGCCAGAACTGCACGGAGCGCGTCCGAGAGGGGGTTCAGTTTTGCTCACTTCGCTGCATCGGTCTCTAACGGGATGACCACATTCTGCTGCTCTCGTTTTGGACTCAAATGTTTGGACTGCTGTTAGCTAGGATATTGCTGAACTCAAGACTGTAGTTATTGGATGGTGTAAATTCTTGGATTAGGATCGTTGATCTCAACTGCTTTGGCATAGATATAGGATTACACTTTTGGAACAGAGTTCACTTGTAGTTGGCTCTCTTCGTTTGCTGGGTCTAGGAGTGTAAATCGTTTTGCATAGAAAGGAACTTTTGATTCTCTGAATAGTATTGGCTTGCACTAAATGTGCAGAATTGTTTTTCAGGCAAACAATTATTACAATGATATGTTACACAGCATTTTTACAGTGATATGTTACACAGAATTGTTCTTCTAGTCTTTTTTTTTTTAAGTGTCACTGGGGGAGGGAAAATTCTCTCCACCTGAATTTTCAATTTACAAGGGCAAAAAAACCTATACGGGGAGGGAGGGGGGTGGTGGAAACAGAGCATAAGCTAGCTGGGGTTCCAAGGAAAGCAATGTAGCCACTCCAGGGACAATTCTTGAGCAGGAGAGGGATGCAGGGTTCCTTGCCCTGAAAGACGACACCATTTCTGTGCTTCCGTAGCTGACAGAGCTTGTAGAGCGCCGACGCCAAGATCACGCCCTTGGGTCCCCTCGCAGTGTATGAGGCAGCGAGAATCGGGGGCCCCGCCGCCCCAGCCGTGACGCGAAGGCCGTCGAGGCGAGCCACCAGCTCCTCCCGCTCGCGTTCGGCCGCGGGAGCATAGTGGCCACCGTGCCGCTCCACCGATCGAGCCAGAAGGCCGTGGTCTCCCTGTCTCCAATCGTTACCCCCGTGATGTCCCTCTGTACACGGGGAGCAGCGAGCATAGATGGCTCCAGTGCGCGCACGAGGGCGGCGCTGCGGCCGGTGGAGAGCGGCGCCCATGGCAGCTTGGGGCGCGTGTGCAGTCGATGAAACAGGCCCTCCCTTGGGCGCGGTTGGCCCTGTGCCTTTCAGCTCGTCCGTGGCTCTAGTAGCAGAGCGTCCTTGGCTCCAGTAGCTCTTGATGTTGTTGTCCGTCCGCTCCGGCAAAGTAGGGCGCGATCGCCTCCCCACTGTGCCCCCTCCTCTTTGGGCGCTCTTGACGGCGCTGGACGTGTCGATGTTGACGAGTGCCAGAGTGAGCCTCGTGCGAAGCCAGGCGCCGCCTCCCTCCCTCCCTCCTCCTTGGACCTGCGTCACCGCAAGCCGCGGCGGCGGAGTCGGATCCGGACGCGGCGGGGAAGACGATCCGGCCAACCGGAGGTGTCGAGGATTGGCAGCGGCGGCCGAGTGGGCGACGTCGGGGTACGGGAGCAGGAGAGGAGGGAGGAGGCGCGGGGCAACGTCTGGATCTGTTGCGGCGGCGACGGGGCAGAGGAGGGTGGACGCAGAGAGCAGAGAATAAATGCGGATGCGGGTGCGGCTCTCAGGCTCTCAACCCAAGTATATCTAGCTGGACGGGACGAGATATTTAAATCGATACCCATCGAACCTGTGTAGCATAGCAGTATGGGACTAAAAGGACAGCAGCAAATTTATCTGTGCGCTAGAAATTGCCGAAATCTCTACTACTCCCTCCGTTCCAAAATAAGTGTCTCAAAGTTGTCACTATACTTGTTTCATGTCTAGATACATTCACTTTTTAACAAATCTAAGACAGTTATTGTGGGACGGAGGAAGTATATAATATCGTTAAAGGTGATGGTTGGCGGTACGTCTCAACCGATCGGTAAGAAAACTGTCAAAACCAATTCATCCTATGTCCAACTCGGTACAACTACAAACATCCCCGATTGGAAATCAATCCGGATCGGAAAACATCTCGCGGTTTAGGTACGTGCACCTCCTGACCTCCTCTTTTTTACTCTATGCTGGCCCAACAGACTTACGCAATTATAGCGCCATGCTGGTTCGGTGCGAATCTGTGAATTTTCAAAAAAAAAAGTGTATTGAATCTCTCTTCCGTTTCCTATACGTAAATAGCTTAGGCCCACATGGCTGTTCTTGCATCAAAAGCAAAGGCGATTCTTCACAGTGTTGTCTTTCATTTTACCGACTGCCATACCTAATGAGAGATATACCTACGCAAGATGCATCAAGATAAACGAGTTCTTATTTGTTGTTGTATTCCATGACTCATTTTCTAGAGAATTATTTTTTATGCCAACACTATTACGCAAACTTTCATCTATACTACTATTAAAAGAGCAAACTTGTGTTGATACATTGAATCTGAGCCCTTCAATATTTGGCCAACGGTCCAGATCGCTCCAATGTTTGACAACTCAACACAAATCCACTTTTGCCCGTTTTACCCTCCTACCAAATCACATAATACTGCTAATGCCATCGTACCGGTTCGTTTAGATATTAAAGGGATTTTGCCACCGCCAAAAAATACGCCCGTAAAGACCTTGTGCCGACTTTATTCTGGCATGCTACGAGCCTACGATCGACACGTTCGATTTCGGCATCGACCATGATGTGACGACAATGACTTCATAGCGGAGGCCACGCGAGAACAAGACGACGATCCACGATGCAGTACTCATTGGCGCGCCGTGCGCAGTACGTCGGGGGCTCCTCTAGGTCGCTCTGAACGAAGGCGCGTGTCGCCGTCAAGTTCCTGGACAGGGGCCGCGGGGCATGCGCGTCCAGGAGGTGAAGTCTGGCTGAGATGAAGTGACGCGTGCCGACGAGGAAGGTCATGCCTACGCCGACCCGCGCACCGACGACGAGTGATGCCCAGCGTATGTGGACAAGAGCGCTAGTGAGGCGACGCTCGTCTGCGTGCGTGGACGGTGAGAGGGACCCAGCAAAGCAGCGTCCAGCGGGTTAGATGGGATGTACAAACACAATCGCAGTGCAGATTGATCAAAGTCATCGACAACACTGATGTCACGGCCGGCTGCTAATATGTCTTGTTAGTCAGTACAGGCCAATTTTCTCTCTCTCTCTCTATCTCTGCTATGTAGATTATGTCATAAATTGTGTATCAGAACTTGTACTAACTTTGTCTTCTTACGGTCAGTGTTGGCAAAATCTCCAAGTAGTAGGAGGTGCTGCATAGCACCTAGCTAGCTATTAATATGAGCGTTTTCAAATTACCGTAGCAATGCATCTTCTGCCACATTGCGTGGGTGCATATAAGTCTGGGTGTTTTCTTGCCATGCCTGATCTCAAAGGACACATTTGGAAATCACCGACTGGTTCTAGATTTTGGATATTTGACTGTTTCTTTTAGTAGAATTTTTTTTAACATGGTCCAGTATATTGTGGGATTTTTGTTTTATCCAAAAGTATGTGGGATTTTTGTTTTATCAAAAAGTATTTGGAATTTCATTTTGTTGAGTTGCGAACTGACAATATCTCAGAGCACCCATTGGAATTGATATGTTGCCAGAGCACGGAGGAGATGCGGATACCACGATGGCTATGGTGGGGATGTTGCCGTCGCCGACAATAAGTCGATGAGGAACGTGGAGCTGAGCAGGCCAACTTCCACACAGGCCTCCACTCGGAGATATTCTTGAGAAGACCGATGAGAGTGGGATGATATTGAAGGGATCGATGGACCCCAGCTAATTTCGCCTACTGTCCTACACCAGGTTTGTAACAAATTTGGTTCTTTTTATCTATAGAAGAAGTTATTCCTTTAGTTGTAATTTAGAATACTGTGGTGTAGCCACATTCTTTCTCTTTTAAGAGGCAATGCATGCAAGTAGGTACCAGATTTGTGTATCAGCATATTTTATATCATTTTTCTAGAAGTTGTCTTCACATTGCTATGCTTCATTTTGATCAACGTGTGCGTGCATTTGAATTTTCAGACTTGTATATGACCCATTAAAAAGAGAAATGCGATTCAAAAGAAGTATGTTGTGTTATAATTTAGAGACGTGCGTTGCACGTGCAAAGCAACTAGTGTTATAAAGAAAAATAGAAGACGAAAAATATGTCCGGACATAGGCAATACATGTGACACTACAGTTTGCTTACTACCACTCCATGAGTTATTATCGCAATAGCTTATCGTTTTCGTCCAGTCATGAGAGAAAGCCAATTTCTAACGCAATGTGGGTGAGGAGGAGGTAGTTCACGAAGGAGACAATGGGACGAGTTAAGTGTGCGACGCTCGGGACAAGCCAGTTTGGGCAAGGCTAAGTTATTACGGACAAAGGCGACACAGGTGCAACAACCAGTGAAGATGAGCCCGCGGGCAGTCGAGTGCGGACGAGGCAAAAGGCAGATCCATAGATTGGCTGAGGAGACACGTTACTAGGATGAAGCGGAAAAAAGGTGTTACAAATAAAAAACCGACAAACATCCATGGCAACATGATCTGCCCCTTGCGATTAGCAAAATAGAAGAATATTTGATCAAATGTCTTCATATATATTCAATTGTTTAATATCAACAAAAATGATTGCAGCTGTTTTCTTTTGAAAAATTGTCATTACGCACGGGTTTACATGTGTCACGAGAAAATGAAGTTGAAACTCCCGTTGCAACGCACGGGCATTGTGCTAGTATAGTATAGGTCAGAATTGCTTATCTACACACGTGCGAGCACTCGCACGACGTGGACCACGCCCGTTGACTTCTTCCTCCCCGACGGTGACGAGGGCCAGCCGAGCCGGAGCCGTGGCTGAGGCGGCGACGGTGAGGCAGAAACTTAACTTGGGGGGTGCGGGATGGGGGGGGGGGTCACCGGACATTGGAGAAGGGGGATTTAGAGGGGATGGTCCGGGCAGCGGAGGACCGGCGGTGGGAGGCGGTTTGAGGAGGGCGGTCCGGCCGGCGGTGGCTGGGGCAGTCTTCTTCCTCTCCGGCGAGTTTTGTCATTTAGCTGTCGGAATTCGTTCGAGCGCTCGAACTCGCTAAGAAAAAAGAAAAAAAATCGCTGGTTTGTTTAGACTTTAGAGCATCTCTAGCAAAAAGTCCAGGAAAATTCAGTCAGATTCGTTGTCCATGTCATTTTTTCGAGCCTGGAAAGACGATGTCTAACGGTTCGACCCGAAATTTTTTATCCGGTGACCCAATATACGTTCCGCTTGTCACTATAATCGATGCCCATTTAGGGCTCACATTCCGGAACCCTCCGTCGCGATTTCTACCCGCCGCTGCTACAGCCACCGAGTTCCGGCGAGCAATTTCTCCGCCTCGACGACTTCGGTTTGGCTCCTCAACCGAGCTTCTTCCGCCAGCGGGCCTCGGTGCGGCTACTCCCGCGTCCTCGGCGTTGCGCCTCCCCCGGCCGGTGTCGAACCGGAGAACGTGCTGGCGCTAGACTCGGACTCCTCCAGCGACTACTCCGACGAATCCAGCGACGATCCCGCGGACTTCTCCACCAGCTGCCAGGATTACTAACGCCGTCGAGCTCCTCCGACACTCAAGGCGAAGTCGATCATGTTCCAATGTTCACACGGTGTGGCGGAAGGAGGCGGCCCAGAAGGAGAACGAGTTGTGGTATTACGAGAGGCTCCGTAACGGGATTAAGCTGAGCCACAAGCTCGCTGCTAAACGGCGGGAGTGGGAGAAGCAGTACCGTTAGTGCTTCCTATCTCTTACTCCCTCCGTTCCAAATTAGTTGACTTGGATTTGTCCAAATACGGATGTATATATACTTGTTTAGTGTCTTGATACATCCGTTTCTATACAAATGTGTGTCAAGTAATTTAGAACGAAGGGAGTACGTAGGAGTGAGCGGCACGGCGGCGACTAGCGTGTCAATTTAGTTTCATTTTGTTTCATATGCATGTTCTATGTATTTTATGTTTATGTATGTTCTCCGGCGAACGATGCATTTCGACCAACTATTATCATGTAAAGTGGCGGATCCATAAAATTCTCGAAGCCTGGATAAACGTGTTTAAGATGCCTACTTTTCAATAAAATCACTTTACAAAGTTACATCTAAAGACTACATCCTTGGGCAGGCCAGCCCGCTCCTCAGAGCTTAGACAACCTCGGCCGTCGAAACTCAAGCTTGATGCGATCTTGGCCGTCCGTTCCCTTGCCATACCTGGTCGGCCGGTCCTCTTCTACACGCACGGACGTACTCTGTGTCGCTGCGGGTGGCCCCAGATTTTTCCCGGACCCGCGTGTCAGCCTGTGGGGTGAAACGTTCCCGTGTGCGTTAATCTTGGCGGTGGCAGGGGCCGTTATTCCGACGGAGCCGCTCTGGGCAGAATCGTCATTTCGCGCCTGTGGTATATAAGCTGCACCCCACACGGTAGAAAACCCTAGCCGCCACGCCCAGCTCTCCTCGCTCGCGACCTCCCGCTCCTGCCCCTCCTCCTCCTCTTCCCTGCCGCCGCCTCTCCTTGCCCCTCCGCCTCCTCCTTTGCGCCGCCGGCCGCTGCCTCGCCGTGCCATGAGAGAGGAGGAGCAGAGCTGCACCAAGGACGAGAGAGATGCGGAGCAGCGGGAGGAGGAGGCGGAGGACGGAGACGAGGATTTTTGTGCTTGTGAGGAACGGCGGGAGGCCTGCGTCCTCGTCGTCCCCGCCTACCCTCTCCTCTGCTCCGCGCCCTCGCCTCTCTCCCCACAGCACGTCCTCCCCCTGCTCGGCCCGCACTGCCGCCGCCGTGGCGGGCCTGGTGCTGCTCCTCCTCCGCCTCCTCAACCCCAGCGGCGCCCTGCAGCAGCAGCAGGCCGGCCTCCCCATCTGGAGGAGCCAGTCGCACTCTCCGTCAGACAGGTGAGTTGACCTTCCGTGTTCTTCTGCAGGTGATGCCCTTTCCGTTTTGTTCCTCCCCCGTAGCTGCTTAGAATCTAATGTTCATTTGCTTTCAGGTTGTCTAATCTTATCTCTTAAGAAACAGCGACGGAAACAACACAGCCCACCACTGCAGTTGCTGATCTCAAATGGACTCATGGTACCCAAAGTGGTACGTGTCCTGATTTGCCCCCTCTCTCTCCTAATTTATTCCCTAACATTCAGGTTTGTTTTGTGTGAAAATCTATTTCCTTAAGCCTATAAGGTGTCCGACAAAAATTCAAGCAGATTATTTCATACTTTGTTTCATACTCTTTTGATCTTTTGGTTGAACAAATAAGAACCAGATGTGATTTGTTTGCTCAACTAATGTATGCAGTGGCCACCAATTTTATTAACCTGTAACCTTTTATTTTAATCGGGGTAAAATTAAATGGCAGACTATAATTGTTCTCCATTAAAAAGAACCAAATGTGAGTTATTTGCTCAACTAAATTAAGTAGTGGTTACCAATTTTATTGAACCTTTCAATTCATTCAGGATAAAATGTCTACATTAAGGTATGTGGTATGTGTTGATACTATATATGCAGTTTAACCTTTATCTAATCACAGGAAATTTGCAAACCCTCGCCGCCATAGAGACGAAAGATGACATCGATCCAAGGTGAACTGATTCACTTCATAAGGTATTTCCTAGCCATCATTGTGACAGCTAGAGCATTAAACATGATAAAAATTGAGAGAACAATATGGTATATGTTGAAGCTATACAATTTAGTATTTATCCAATCATCGAATTGTTTTATTTTTCAGAGTTGCAATTTCTAATGGTCTTCAAGCTAGGGAGAGGAAGAAATACTATAATAAGCATTAGAGCTAGGTGACCACAATTTCCATTGGTGTCATTTTCTTACTTTCTTCCTCTTTGGAATTTTATTCTTCTCATACATTGTTTATTGTTCTGTACTGAAGTACTTGCATTATTTATTTCAAGGTTAGTTACATCATGTGAATATAAAGTGCCTATTCGTCCATGTCATGGTGTAATTTGTGTTGATTATTAATCGAATAATTTTTACAGTGATTCAATAAGTACCCCTTACTTGTGGTGAACTTCCAGCCAGCCGTTACGTGCCGGCTGCTGGTGTGAGCCAAGAGGAAGAGGGGGAGGAAGAGAGTTAGAACCAGTGGGGAACAGAGAGTTGGGCAGAAGGAAGAGGAGACCCAGCAACTACCGCCTTCTCGAGCAGCGGCAACTTACACCCTGCGCATTTTCTTCACATCTTTGTAGCATTAGGGTGACTGTCAACGACCCAATCAGGAAATGTGAGTTATTATTTTAACATAGGCATGCTTTGGATGTGAGTTATTATTTTAACATAGGCATGCTTTGGTTATAGAATATTGTCACATAATATTTATTTTTGCAATTATAGGATTAAATAGGGCCATCTTTTATCCCTCCATGGTTCTGGATTGATCTAATGGTCTTGGTTATATAATTTATTTCAGCTCACCTAAACCAACAAAGTTTGCTTCTTCTCTCTGCTTTTGTCTCTTGATTGGGCAGAGATAAAGAAGTTCTCGGATTCAGGTTTCTTTTTGCCCACATTTTTTCTTTGAATGTTTTAATTTTTGGCAAAAAGCTAGCTGCAGCTGATGCTCAAAACTTCACTGTGGATGTGAAAAACTAGGGCTTAATTAGTTCACTGTGGATGGTGAAAACATAATTAATAAGCGTGCCTGCTCCACTCCTGCCCCTTTTCGAAATTATTTTTCTGAAAGAAGACTTAATAATTATTTTTCTAAAATAAGGCTTAATTAGTTAACCGTGGATGGTGAAAAAATAATTTCTGAAATCAACTTATAGCCTAGGTGACTCTAGGGTTCCGGAATAATTTATGTTTAAAAGTCAATGTCGTGGATTTTGTAAGATTCACACAAGAGATGGACAGGATCAACGATTCGTGGAGAGGGGCGTTGCCGGCTTGATGTGCGCTTGCTGCTGGAGAAGGCAGATGGGGTTGCGGTGGCATAAGCGTTTATGCTGCGGCCACGGGGTGTTGCAGTGGTCAATGGCAAGGACTCTCACCACATCCAGCTAACATCCTCTAGCCACAGTAACTCTATTCTATCTTATTTTCATAAAAATGGAATGCACTACATTCTAATATTATTGCCATGGTATCTACAGGGAGGGTTAATGATCGATGCACACCTACCGTTTGTAGCCAGTTCATTATGTTTTGCGAGGTAGAACATAATCATTTATCTTTCTGAAGGTCGTTTTACATTTATATTTTGAAAGAACCGAACTGTATGAATGTGCTCTTATTTGTGCCCACTGTTATTTATTTTCTCTTGCCAAAAGTGGTATTTCTGAAGAAAGAATATACCCGTGCTTCTTGTGCAGGTTAATTTGAACAATGTACGGTAGTTACTCAAAGATTTTGATCCAATACTTATATTGTGTTCAAGTTGAATTGTGAAAAAGGTAAGTTCTCTTTGGACATATGTTGAGCCTTTCTGTTCTGATCTTATCTTCCGCATGCCCATCTGATTCATCAAGTAAAAAATACGATAGAAAGCTTATTTCTCCTAATTTCATAAGGGGCTGAGTTGTCCACCTAGAAATGAGTTGATTTAGTTTTGAAATTAACTCCTCTTTTGCCCAAGCCCCTCCCTCCAAGTGATTTAAAATCACTCATGTTTTAGATTACCTATATGAATCTGATAAAAGGATGATCATCATAGAAATTGTTATGATATTAACCTTGAGAAGCTAACAGCAAACTAAAATATTTATCTATAATGGTCGTATATCTTGCTTGAAATTAATAGCCGCATTAGTAAAACAATTGGATTATTTTTCATGATGACTTAATGAGGGGTAATTATGGTACGCATGTTTGCCCCTTATAAGAGTGTTGTTATGTTAATTTTAGATCCATCGCATAAGAGTGTTGTTATGGTCGTATGGAGTTTTTACTTTCGCTATAACAGAACCATCGCATATTTTGGTTCTTATGAATCTTCTGGATTATGAAGTTTATGCATTAGTTCATAGGTCTGTAGCATGTGTATATGTAAACTAATTATTTGTGTGGACATTTGATTTCACTATCTCATTTGGTGGGTTTCGCTTGGTACTCATGGCTTAAGGCTATCTAACCTGAATCTTTTTCTTGATGTTTACTCTATTAAATTGAAAATTAAAATCTTAGTTTGTGTGATGTAGGCATTGCTTCCAATGGAATCAAATTGTTGTTTTTCTGGCTAGCTGTTGTGATGTACTGCATCCCTTAATTACCTGGTTGTGTTATTCGCCTACCCACCTGCAGTTCTAGCCTCCTACGTATATAATCCTTCATTCTCCAGTCCTTTTCAGCATGCCTACATGGCTAATGGTGACATTAGTATCCTGCTGGTGGTCGCCGTCGTGTTTATTTATCTCCGTGATTTCTGAATATGTTTATTTATCTCCGTGATTTCTGAATCTATTAAATCTTGTGCAGGTCCCTCTTCCTCCTTGGCTGGTCGGGCCGTGGCGGTGGCGTTTCCCTGGTTCAGAGTGCTACAGCGCGAGCTGGTACAGTCGCTGGACGTATCTGCCTTGGTGCATCTCCAGGAGCTCAAGACCCTTTTCTCATCTCATGTCCATCCGCAGGAGTAGGTAGTTTCCTGACAAGCTGAATTCTTTTTTCTGCTCCGGAGCATTTTTAAGAGATAAATTTTACCCCATCATTTATGTTTACATTTTTTCTTCTTGCAGATGTTACCTGCTCAATTAAGTGTGTAAGAGCAAAAAGTACGATTTAAATAGCTATTTGGAGTGCAAGGTTGTGATTGTTTCTTCACATTTCTGTCTTTAGCGACTAAATTGAGTGATTTTGGGTGATGTATATGAACATTATCGAGGTTCTTATCGACCAATTACTCTGACATGCTTTCAGGTCACTGATCACTTTCTACCCAATGCACACAAGCTGACTCTTATTTTAGTTAGGATATCTGATGTTTAGTTTGATGAAAAGTTTCAGACTGAGTTACTTATGTTGTTAATTTTCTTTTTTGTTGCTTCCTACATAAATGAACTGGTGTGTTTCCTTTGCCTTAAAACCAATGAGATATTGGGCGCGCAGAGTGAGCGAAAAGAGAGGGGGAGAGATAGAGAGGAGCAAACCGGTCAGAAATCGATTGAGAGAGAGAGAGGACCTCTCCTCCCAGGCGGAAGCAGCTTGCTCATTTGCTAGATTTGGACGAGCTTGGTCCTCCGCCTCCGCCAGCTTCCTCCGCTCAGGGCAGCCTCTCCTCCTCTCCGGGAAGCTTCTCCCAGCAGGGCTGCAAGGTACGACTCTTTCTTCTCCCATCAATATCTCTTCTCTTCGCCTCCCCTGTTCTTGTATGTTAGCTTGGATGTTAGCTTTCTGCTAGCAATTTGATGCTAGCTCATACATATGGCTGGCCTTGGTGGTTAGCTGATTAAACAATTTGGATGTTAGCTTGCTGCTGGCAATTGGACGCTAGCTGGTGGCCTTTGGAGGTTAGCTCATTCTATTAAAATAGTTGCTGCTGGTCCCCTTTTACCTGATTAGATCATTGGAGTACTAGGTTGGTCTACTAGCTATTACTATAACATTGATGCTCTGTTAGTATATGGCTGCTAATTTACAACTTTATCTGGCTGATTGGCTGTTTGTTGATGGCTATTTTATTTGCACTTGATATACCTGATGGACCTGTACTTGGTAATACAACTGATACCCATATTAATGCAGCCCTAACAAGTGAGCTTGGCACTTCCAATCCGAGTGCTGTTAGTTACACTCAGGTTAGGAAGAAAGTAGTGTTCATAAGTTTTTCCTACGTACACCTGAAAGATATCTGCCACTTACCTACATCTGTTGCTGTCTTTTATAATCTTCACTTCCATGATTCAGATAGCTGCTGACAGAAAGACTATATCCAACATACAGACTTCTCCTGGGTACACCTTCTGAAACTGCATTCTCATGCTAACTTTCAGACAAATTGGTTAATCCTTGTGCAGATCAAATTAACCCGGTATTTTGTTTATTTCCTTACGCAGATGCTCGACACAAACTCTGCAAGGTATCATTGTTGCTACTTACCATGTCGGTCCTTTCTTTCTATACTGAATCCAATTACATCTTATTTTTGTGTTCTATTGTGGTCATACAAAAAAATAGGGAACAATTATAAACCCCCGATGTTGGACCCAGCTGTAACTGCATTTAATCGTAGAAAACGCAAGCTGGAGCTTGATGGTAGGTATTCCAATTCATACTCTTTGATCTTACGGTACCTTACTTTATTTATTAAAACCTGATAGCACGTCGCTGCTCTTCATTTACAGGTCGTAGAGGAATAGGTTTCGGTGCTTCAGGCCAGTAGGGAATTTGGTAACAATGATCAATGCCAGTAAAAGGACTTATTTTGCCTATACAAAGATCCTGTTCCTGATTGTCTCAGGAACACCGTGGGATATATTTTGGACCAGATGTGTCTCCCTGTGGATGCTACTGATATTAGCTGCCTCTGCTTTTGGAATTGTAGTTTGTGACCTGAAACTCACTGGGGGATTGAGTTCATGTTACTCTAACCACTTAAAATCAGTAGACTTAGCAGATCTTATGTATTATTAAACTTCCATGAATGTAAATATTATGTGCACCTACCTGCCAGTTAGTATCGGTGGTTAATATGTAGTGACGAGAACTATGATCAAGTAGGTATGTTCCCGTGATTCGGCTATCCATGTTTATGGCAGTCTGTCATAGTTCGAAAATTGAAGCTCTTTTAATCGTCTGAGGATTCGTTAAACTATACTATGTATACTTCATCATTTGCATCTCCATGTTGCTTAAGGATTTCATTATACCTACTCATTTCACATACGATTTCAGATATGATCAAACTCATTCGAGTAAAATTATCCTTTAAATGATCTGTTTGAACGGTGGTAACCACGGACAAGTAATTCAAAGAAGAAACAAACGCCGCGCGGCGAGCCGCGCCGTTCGAATCTAGTATAACATAAGCGGGAGCGCTGTCGGGGCGCCTGCCCGAGAAGGATTGATACTTTTTTTTTAAAACCGGGCAGGATGGATACTTGATCCGCCCCAGAAGAGAACAGATGTTCTCTGACGAATTTGCAGTATCTGTTATGTCCAAATACCTGGCCATGTGTCGGGCCGGGCCGGGCTTCGGGCCGGTCCTAAAAAAACCCGCGGGGAAATCCCAGGCCTGGCCCAGGACCATCGGGCCTATATTTCAGGCCCAGGCCCGTCCCGTGAGTGCAAAATCCCGTCGGGCTTCAGGCCTCGGGTCGGGCTTCTTCCTGAAAACACCAATATGTAAAGCCCAGGCCCGTCCCGTCACGTCCATCGGGGCTAAATCTAAGGCCCAGGCCCGGCCCATGGGAAAGCCCATCGGGCCCAAGCCTGGAAATTTCGGGCCGGGCTTCCCATGGCCAGGCATGGACCAACCATTCAAATCAGATAACACGTTTGGGTCGAACCGGAAACACGTTTTCCAGTTTGGGCTTTTCCGGTAGCGTACTAGTATTGAGAAACACCTATGCTACTATGCTAGGCTCGTAGCGAGTCAAGGTAGGACTCGCCCGCACGATTCCGTCGGGGTTCGATCGAACACAGCACAACTTTCCCCATATGGACGGGTCCATAGAGTGAAGTTTTGTTATTTTAAAATCTCTACCATATAATATGGTTTGAGGAGGTGTTGGTACGTTTTTTACATTGCCAATTTTACCCTTCCACTGTTCGGCTGAGTCAGAAAATATTACACCTTTGCCACCGCCAAGTGAATATACCGGTTCATGTCGCGCACTTTGCGATTCAGTCCCTCTGAACAAGACAAATCAACCCACAGTCCAAACGATGGTCACTTTTGCACTTTAGCCCCAAACCCTATCCAGTCACCTCTCTCCTTTCTCTCGCGACAACACTGGGATTGTATAGCGGAGGACGGCGGCGACCTCCCTGCAGAGGTGAATGAGTCTGACTCGCTCCCTTCTTCTCTGGCTCTCTCCGATCTAGGATTGGGAGGATTCATACCTACGGATTTATAGGAGAGAGGTAGAGCCGATTCACCGTCCTGGGCGGCCATCGATGCCTGCTCCCGCATCCTCACCCTCGCCACTCTGTCTTGCCTTTGCGCCAACGAAGCCGGCAAGCCCGTGCGCTGACGACCTCCTTCCCCGTCCTCGTCAAGGTCTAATGCGCGCCCCACCCTTCAGAACAGCCTCTTCCCGGCCTGCCCTGCCTCTGCCGGCAACATGATCCACGACGCCAACCCCAGAACTCCATCCCCACCGTCGCCATGGCTACCTCAATACAGATGTCGAGCAGACAAGCTAATGCCAAGTATTTTGGTGACCCGGTGCCTTCAGATTCGATGCACAACGAGCCAAGGCTGATGTGTGCCTACAAGTCCCCGACGGCGCTGTACAGGTCCACCAAGCCGCTCTCCTGTAATCAGCCGCCGCAAATACATGAACTTCTGCTCCTAACCTGGGTGCACGCACACCTCTACCGCTACCAGCGACACAACAGAGCTCTAAAATCATGAGCTTCTGCTCTGAATATGGCTCTTTTGTTTAAAATATTCGGTTCTTGTTTTTTTAATACATTGTTCGATATCCATTCCATGCATCTGACTTAACGCCGTAGTTTTCGCTTCCAGTTCAGGTTACGAGCCATACTGAAGAATTTTGTTACTTGGCCAGATGCTCTCATTTCATCCTTTGTTGGTTCTTTCTTCAGAAAGAAAGTGCAAATGAAGTTGTTTTCGTCAATTTTCCCATCAGATGCATGTGAGCAGATTAGATTCTTAATGAAGCTGACACTAAAAATGCCTCCAGGTGTATAAGTTGTAATCCTGGATCTGATTTCCATGCCGTGTATGCGTGACTGTCAGGATATTCTGGACAAATGTGTATCAAGTATAAATGAAAAGAGCTTAGTAAAAGATAGAAAATTATTAATGGTGAATTATCTAGGATTATTGTACGGAGTACTTGTTAGTTTGTAGTACTATTTTATAATCACTTCCTGTCCTCAATGTTGGTTCTATTGAAGTATTGAGCAACACATGGTTGGGTACATACATGTTTTTTTGTTGCAATGAGGCATGTCTGAAGTCATTCTTGACCTTGCTAGAAAATGTTTATATTGCACGGATTGAGTTGCATTTGTTTGCTAGAAAATGTTTGTATATTGCACAGCAGTATAAGATCCTTTTATAGTCCATAGCAACACCTTGTAAGCTTTGCTACCATGAAAAATGACGGGAACACAGGGCAATGAGATGCTTGATCTCACGCCTCACACCATACCCAACATCGACAAGCGCGTCGTGCTCAATGTTGAGGGGATGGCTCTCAAGTGTGGTGGAACCATGCTGATGGACGAGATTGATAGGAACTTGACTTAATTTATGTGTGCAGATTGGACATTCAAATACACAACAATGGTTTTTTTTAACCATGACAACGCACGGGCATTTAGCTATTTCTATAATCCCTCTGATCCAATATTAGTGTTGCTAGGAATGACCAGCTATCTACATACGTCCAAGTGCCATCACTTTTTCTAGGATCGGAGGGAGTATCTTTCTGATTTTTATTTCCTGAATAAGACGTGATTTTTTGTTTGTCTTTTTCCCTTTTTGTTTTTAAATCTGGATTTTCTTTTGAAATCTGAATATTTTTTAAATATAAAACATTTTTAAAATGAATATTTTGAAATTTGAACCATTTTAAAATCTAAACCTTTATTTAATTTTTTTTCAAAATCTGAACATTTTTCAAGTCAAAACAATTTTTAAAAATATTTCAAATTCTGGACCATTTTTAAAAATGAAAAATTTTCAAATATGATTTTTTTTAATCTGAAGCATTTTCATTCAGGGAAGGAAATCTGCGTCAATCAATATAAACAGAAAACACGGTAATAAAAATGCTACCTAAAAAAGAAGAACTGTAACGGTAAAGGAAAAGAAAATGAAAAAATAAAAAAGGAACAGGAACGAAAGTAGCAAACGATTTTTTAATTTTTTGAAGTATTTTAATATTTTTGACATGTATAGAGCACTTGTATATGTTTGTCACCATTTTTTATTTTTTAAAGTATTTTAATAATTGTTTTTTATTTTTATTGGGCACGAGCATATGAGCTCCGCAACCATTGTGTATCTTTGATCATCAAATCATTACTGATAGAAGGTACACATGATATCAATCATACGGAGAAAAGACACCCTACTTGATGCAGAACTAACTCAATCAGAACATGTTTACAATATGTAGAGAAACATCTTTGAACCGCTCCACCACCCAAATCATGCCAACTAAAATGTAGCATAGCCATATAGATATTTTCTTTTCATAGCCTTCTATATAACTTCACTTGAGTATGGATAAGTGGGCACTGCTGCTCGGTTCAACTCACGCCGCAGTATCAGCTCCAACTCTTTGACGATCGCAACGACAAATATATGTTGGTTTTGACCTAACTCTACTATAATCACCTTACAATCTCCAGAGTTACATTTAAGTGTTTAGTAGGGCTGTGGAGGTAGTCACGCTCATTGTCAGTAGGGCTGTGGAGGAAGAGGGCTACTGGCCCCGATTGGAAATTGCTCACCTACGCAACGTATCTCGAGACATGGTTCTGGAGATTTTTGGTGCGGCGTCAGGGTTGGTTGTCCAATTACAGCAAGTCCTCCGCAACCCTGATCCGCGGGAGAAACAACGATGCTGACCGAGTTGGGAGCTGCTTGCGATGCAGAATTCCCCATCCGATACCTCGGACTCCAACTCGCACTCCGGCCGCTGAGCGCTGACCAAGGCCGAGTGGCAGCCCATGCTCGACGCGTCGACCAACATCGTTCCGGCTTGGCAGAGAGGCCTCATCGCGCGTCCAGGCAGGCTTGTGTTAGTGAAATCGGTGATGGCGGCGCTGCCGGTGCACCACCTGCTCATCGCGGAGGCGCCAGCATGGCTACTGGAGCAGGTCGAGACGAGTTTGTGGGGATTTTTCTGGGCAGCCAAGGAGCGAGCTTCAGGTGGCCAGTGCCCAGTGTCTAGTGGCCTGGCACAAGGTCAAGGTGTGCAAGCCGTTTGAGCTCGGCGTCAAGGATCTACGGCTGCAGGGCATCGCTTTAAGGGTGCGCTGGGAGTGGCTGCGACGCACGGACGCTTCTCGCCCATGGCAGGGCCTCGCCATGATCAAAGATTCAGAGGCGAGGGAAGTGTTCGACTGGCTCGTTTGCATCAGGGTGGGCGACGGTAACAAGACTCTGTTCTGGCGAGATAGATGGATCAATGGACGTGCGGTTGCGGATTTTGGACCGGCAATGCTTGGCATGATCAGTACGAGGACACGCAACTCTCGTTCAGTTAAGCAAGGACTATTGGAGAACCGCTGGATGCTGGACATACAAGGAGACTGGCCGCCGCTGCTACTACTGCAGGAATGCATCACACTCTGGATCACCATCAGAGGAGTCGTGCGCGATGAGACGGAGGAGCACACTTTCAGTTGGCCGGCGTCCAGCTCTGGTAGTTACACAGCTAAATCCAGCTACAGAAGCCTGACGCAAGATGGAGAACAGTTTCAGTGGAGGTGGTGCTCTGCTCGCCACAAAAATCTTAAGAGGAGACCAATCTTTGCTTGTTAGCTAGGAGAACAGGCAGTGGAGGTCCAAACCTTGTAGCGAGGGAGTAGTCCTGTGTGTTTTTTGGCGTGTGGAGTTTCGGTCGCCCTTGCCTGTAAGGGATGACCTTTTCTTGTAATTTGCCTTCTACCTTCTATAAAAGAAAGGCACGCATTCTGCATGCTCTCGAAAAAAGCATTTAACTGTTTGCTCTGAGGAGAAAATCTCCGTCAATTAAGTTTAATGAGGAATCATTTTATAGATCAGACAAATACTCTGGTCGACACTAAAACTCTCCAATGATCTTCGCATCCTGCAAATAGAACTCCTAATCAGAAATGAGATAACAAACACCAGTTCAGCTATGCATCCATTTCTCCCCCTTGCTCTTCTTCTCTTCCTTGGTATCAGGAATGATTTCCCCATCCACAAGGATTTCACCATAATCAGAGAGACCCTTCAAGCTGTTCTTCTTCCCCTCCTTGACCTCTCCCTTCTTTCCCTTGCTTCTCTTGCTGCCGACATCCTCCACCTCCTTGGGTCCTTGTTTGCTATCTTCTTTCTTTAAATGACGCCTCGTATCCTTACCCTTCTTTGCGACCTTCAGGCCCTCATCAGCAGAGACTTCTACCGAAGGCACACTCACCTCTTGGACTTTCTCCATCACAACATCAAAGGCAATATCAGCTCCTACAGTTTTCTGAATGGAACAGAGCACCACAAAGGCAATACCAGTTCCTACAGCAAATTGTTTGGAATTCATGCACTAAGTTGACATGCCAAACATATGTAACGCACAACAAAAGTCACATAATTTAACAAAAAAAGTTGACATATTGTATTTTTTCTCGGTTCTCAAAAGAAAGATGAGAGAGCTCATTACAATTTCCACTATGTCCCGTCATTTCCTTTAACTACATATAGTATGTTCTTGCTCAACTAACAAACAAATGAAACAAAATAACGCAGACATCTGCTCAACAAGGCAGATGGTCAATCGAACGACGTTTCTTGCTGCTGATCTCAACGAGCATGGCTAGTTAGGCCTCACACACCTCAAGGCGACAAATGAAACAAAATCATTTCAAGACACAGAAATCTGCTCAACAAGGCAGATGGTCAATTGAACGACGTTTCTTGCTGCCGATCTCGACGAGCATGGCTAGTAGGGCCTCACACACCTCGGTGGCGTCAGCCTCCGTGCGGTACCGCCTCAGCGTCGAGAACACGAGCCACGCGTGGTCCAGCCTCCGCTCCGGCCTAACCACCACGGACCCCGGCACCTCGGCGTCGTGCCGTGTCACCAGGCCATCGCTCCGTGCCCCGTAACGCAGCCGCAGGTGAAGCGCGACAACCGCCATCGCGGCCGACACCGGCATCACCAGGGGCAGCTTCAGAGAAGCGAAGAACGACTCCACATATTGGGATAAGAATAGCGGCAAGGGTGCCAGCAGCGGCAGGAGCTCGGCCTGGGTGATGCGGGTCAGTGTGGCGAGCACTGTCGGGGCCATGCTGGTCTCGGTGTGGAAGCAGATGACTGGCAGTTCATCCACGGGGAACTTGTGCCTCGAGATGAAGTCCTTTCTCCTTGCATAAGTGAGATCCTCCAATGCTCTTATGTCGCCCTGCAGTCATCTACTGGTTAAGATATAAAATGGAACAGAATAAACGCTACACAAGCAGTTCATGCTCTTCATAAACACATGAATCAAGATAGTGAGGACCTTGATTAGTCCGCACACTAGTTCCATGATCCTCCTGGTCTCCTTGTCAGCAATCTGGCCTTCCCGAAGGATGTCAGAAGCCACTGGGGTGCCACCATATGGGCTCTGAACCAATGCCAGACCGCAACCTTGCCCTTGAGCTCAGACCAGTACAGTGAAAGCGCTGCTGCCGCATCAACTCCGCCTTTGCTATGTCCAAGGAGCAAAACCTGTTTGCCAGATCCCCAGTAGAGCTCTTCAATGTATAGTTTCAGTTCCCTTGCATTTTTCTCCACTGATGCCTGGACAAAATGAAAGAAAAATACAGACATAAACCGAACGAAACACAAACTTGCAAGGCACGCACTGCAGGGACCAATTGAGAAATAAAGGTCACTTGTGGGGACGCAAACATGTGTTGATTCAACGCACATGCTTTTTTTTTTGTGCACAGATTCAACGCACATGCAGAGCATGAAACGAAATATAGGACCTCACTCGAGAAGATAAATTTAGGTTGGAACCTCGGAAGTTTTATGCAACCGTGTTGAGGTGAATTACCTCGCTATGAATCTTTGCAATATGGCAAGTAAGCCCCATCCTTGAAAAAAATCTTTTTGTAGTGAGGAAGTAAAGTGGACTGTGGTTGCTAAAAAGGCCTGCATAAAGGACAAACATGAGTCATTATTACGCTACGGCATGTTAAGGTCATGTATAAAAACTGAGAAAGATGTCTCACCAGGGATGAGCAAGTAAACTAGTGTATTAGGAAGATAATGCATGCCATTTCTGAAAAAATAAGAACATTTCAGTGTCATTGTTTTTTGTCCAAGTTCATTTGTAATTCAAAACATGCACTACCATATGTGGATTTCTTCATGAAGCCCCACTCGTTTCAACAATAAATAAAATGTATGTATTGAATAACGATTAATCCAAGAACATGTAAGTTCGCTATGTAAAGGAAATTGACAAGGTTGGATTCCTATTTAAAGTACATCCATATAATTACGATCATGTAGTTATGAAAATATAGCAAAGGAATCAATGGTAACACTCAATTTCAGAGATACCACAAGTGATCAAACAGCGCTTTATTATGAAGTAATGTAGGGATTAATTCAACTTCATAAGATATTTGAAAACAGGAACGACACTACACATGTACCAAACAATAGTACTGAATTTAGACCTTAATCAGAGATACATCACTGGAGAGTGAAAACTGTTCACCTGACATCATGCAAAAGCTCATGAAAGCGAGATGTTCCGTCAACTGAATAAAGGGACATTCGAGTTCTTTGTAACCATCCTATATCTTCTGAAGAGCCCTGTAGTGTTGTCCAGAAACGATGCAGGAACCTGTGAGCATGCACTAGATTTTAGCAACTATCTATAAAAGGGCACTCTGGGCTGCATAATGCCCCGGATAGTCAAGTCTGACAGCAAACACATAGAAGTTGGAATTTAGAACAGAGTGGCTAACCTGCTTAGTTTGGTATGAATCTCATTTGCAAAAAGACTGCACAGCCCTCTCACATGGAATGCCAGCCTTTGTCCCAGTCTGAAGCTTCGCAAAAGATAGGAAGACCAGCTGGAATACGATCTGACAGCACGAACAGTTGTAGAGTGGATCCGTCATACAAGATGAAAACACATGGTTAGCCAGTGGAGTAAAAAAGATTACTATCCCCAAGCATTAACATAATCTGATTAACGCATAGAATACTAACCTTTCACAAACACTGGACAAGCCATTGCTGAATGTGGTCTCCCTCACAGGTACCCTGTCTGCAGCCTGTTCTTCTGTAGTATTACTAATGGACAACTCTTCTGTAGTATTACTAATGGACAACACCAAACTCTGTCCATGAATATATCTTTCAACGCCAGGCAATAATCCTCTATTGGAAGCAGAGAATTGGAATTCACAAGGTCGAGGAATCCAATCAATGCACCCAAACACATTTTCTGCAAAATAAAATACCAACACCCAACATTAAAGAATGAGAACTCGACAGAAACAATGCCGATATAAAACTTCCATATCGAGCAAATTCTTGCTAACCCTAGCAAGTTCAACTCCATCTTTAAATGATATCTAGCATGTAACAAGAAAATCATATGCCGAAATAAATTTGCTCCACAGTCCACGGTAAGAAAAAAAGTAACTCTTTGCACACAAAACGGTAATTCAGAATCAGCAAGGAAATAAGACAACACTGTGTATGAAATATCAGCAAGTCGGATTTCCAGATGACTTCAATCAATCAAAACATATATGCTTAACTTGGTACCTATGAATTGTGTCAAGTGCTGTCGTAACTGCCAGGCAAGGTTTAGGATGCGCAAGAAATAGTCCTCCATTTAATTTCCAGGAAGTTAACATCGGCGAGCATCACTCTTGCTGATTCACTTTAGCCTAGAAAATAGGATCATATCAGCAAGGCAGGAGAGGAGGGGTCTGTCGTTGACACAATATGGTTCTTCCTTATCAAGGTCATAGCATCACGCAAAGCATCTCTAATGCAAGAATTCTAACTGCGTATAAAACTACAGCGCGCCAACACTTACGCATCGTTTTCTCTTCATGTTTTTTGTCTTAGTTTTCTAACACATAACTCGGCAAAAAATACAAAAGGCTTACAAACTACATGAAATAAATAATCTACAGCAAACAGCCCAGCACCATTAACATTAAGGACTGAGAATGTCGACACGAAATCTATTTACTGCCAACGCAGACAAGACTCAAACGAAAGTTGGACATCAAAAATTCAAAAAAAAAGTTAGACATCAGAATTCAATTCATCCAAGTCACAGAACTTGGTGCAGGCGATGCCGCATTCCGTGCGTTTAGACGGATGAAAAACGAATTCGTTTTCCTTTCTACAAGAATAACATCGCCATTTCGCACCTGCTCAAATAGACCAGTAGCCTCTGAAGAGAAGGGAACGGCGGGGCTAGCTAAGGTCTCTCTGCCTCTCTTCTCAGGGGCATTTCATCGAGCACAGGGAGCGCACACAAGAACACGTACCTCTTTGCGCGGAGCGGCTCGGCGAGCTAGGCTGCGAAGCTGGGACTCCTACCGGGCGATCTCGCCTTCGCCCCCATTTGTGACTCTGTGACGCGGGAGGGATGGGCGGGGTGGCGGCAAAGTCAAATGGGAACTCGCGGCGATCCGGGAGCGGGGGAAGAGTGAGTGCGGCTTATCCAGTGACGGGAGGCAGGAGGACGGGGCGGGCGCGCATGGCCGCCGCGTGGGCAGTTGGACTCGCGCCTTCGCGCGACACGCATGGCTCGGCATGGCGGCATCGACATGGCGCGCCAATATTTCTGGAAACGCGGCCGCCGAGGCAGGTGGTCCATGGCCGGTCGGTGGTCGCACTCGTGCACAAGTCCCTATCCACTCGCTCATTGTTTTCGTTTTCCAACAGATATTGTAATTTGTAAAGTTTAACTGGTTTATTTAGAGATATCCAACATGTACAAATAATCACCAGAGAACCAATAGTAATACATAAATCAAATAGGTCCGTAAACCACGAGCACTACAGCGAGCCGAATGCGCATTGCTGTCCTCGCCCCCTCCATCATCTGAGTCGGGCAAATCTTGCCATAGCTGAGCCCCAGACAATCAGTGCAACATAGCACAAACCATCGACAATGATAAGACTTGTAGATTGAATGAGAGACGTACAACCACAAGTCCACAACAATGAATATGAAAGCCGACTGAAATTCCGACGGTCACACAACTCACAACTCCACGCGCGCTCAACCGGCGCTAGGCACACCGCTGGAGTGAGGGATAGGATGGAAATGTCCTCATGCTAAAACGCCCAAAAAATAGAAATCCTCCACCAACAAACTCTTCAATGCCTTAAGAGTCGTTGGAGTCGGCAGGAGGGGGACGGAAAATCTAGATGTGGTCGCCTTCTCTCTCATAGGGCCGTATCGGATCGGTATATGCACGTTACATAAAAATGGACTTATTCAGTGATGTAAATACAAATATTCTCGTAGATTCAGATTTGTAGTAAATATGTTGCCAGAGGAATTACTCTCTAAAACAAATCGGCTAACTTTTTTTTCAAATAACATATTGAACAACTAGAACAAACCGGGAGAGACGTCAAAGGGGAAAGCAGTCGTGCAACTACACAGTCCTTCGGTGAACGCTCTCGCAACAAGGCAATGGATGACGTGTCCGCCTTGGCAAGAATAGCGAAAAATCATCCATCGAGGTGGCAAGCAGCGAAAGCTTGAATTTGCCGAGAGGGGAATGGCTTATGTCCAATAGTGTGTGTGTTGGGGGGGGGGGGGGGGGGGGGGGAGTTGTCTGGACGATTGTGTGGCGCGGTCGTTACAGGTGGCGCTGGCAAGATCCAACGGTCATGCTTAAAGATGCCCAAGAGGGCAGCTTGTCTCAACCATGTCTGCCATGCACGACGGGGTTTTTTACATATCAAACTAAGCATTTATATTGCATGAAAAGGATATTTGGAGCACGAGTTCAAATATTTATACTCTTCTCTCCTATAAATAAACATGTTTAAATCAACTGAAACAAAAAATATATCACTTTATTTGTTTAACTTTTTTACAAAAAAATCAACTCATAAAAAGGCATTTCCACTTTATTAGGTGAGGCTAGTTAGCTCTTAGGACTCAATTCAAGTCTTTGACACTTGGATGCCTCTGTTTGCAATCAGATCAGTGTCCAGGGCGCAGACACCCTTGCTGTTTCTAGCTTTGATCCTTACAAGTTGTCTCTTTAAAATGCACCAAAGTAAAATGAAAATTTCCTTGTTTAAATAAAATAAAACTATAGACCTTGGTACTTGCATACTGAAAAATGTCACCGAGTATTTTTCACCTACGTGCAGTTGAGCGAATGAGCACTAGACAGTTTTAATCCACACCACTGGAAGAAAATAACAGAAATTTGATGACAGGGGAATACAGCTGCTGTATGCGTTCATCGTGTGGAAATGATCAAGCATCTTTTGCCAAACATGGCCGACTGACATCTTTTGACAAAATTATGCGCGAGATGGTAAGTAATTTATTGAGTATAATGTCGATCATCTGAAAAAAAGTCAAATATCTTTTGACCAAATAAGCCCAGCAGCAAAGACAGAAAACATAAATCTAACACCCATTGTTGATCAGTTGGAAAGGAGATTGAATGCCAGTGCAAGATTTCTGGATTATGGAGGTCGTGTTACCTTTGTTAACTCTGTCTTAACATCTCTACCGATGCACTATCTTTGTTCCCTGAAGATCCACAAGTCAATCATCAAGGTTTTTGATGAAGGGCGACGGCTTGCTCTGTGGGCTAAAGAAGAAGGCCGAAGCTCCTCTCATTCTCTTGCAGCCTGGTCCATGGTCTGTGAACCTAAAAGCACGGAGACTTGGGCATCCTAAATCTCGAGATTCAGAACACTGCGCTGCTGCTGAAAGATTTACACAAATTCTTTAGTAAAGCTGATATCCCTTAGGTAAAACTGGTCTGGTCTCTTTATGGTGACGCTCCTCCGCAAGCCTAATCTCCTAGAGGCTCTTTCTGGTGGAAAGATATATCCAGCTTGATTAACATCTACAGGAGCATCACCACATCTAAAGTTGGAAATGGTAATTTGACCCTCTTCTGGAAGGACTTTTGGAACAGCAACGAACTCCTCTGTGACACCTTCCCTCACTTGTACTCTTTTGTGTTGGATGAGGATGTCTCGGTTGCTTCCATGGCTGGTGCATCTGATTTGAGCACTATGCTTGCATTACCGCTATCTGTGCAGGCCTTTGAGGAGAACTCCTAGATTAGGCCTCTTCTCACCACTGTCTCGGTGAACCCACATGACACTGATGTCAGATCCTTTGCATGGGGAAACTCGGCTTATTCTTCAGCTAAGTACTACCGTTTCATCTTTGCACAAGCACCACAAGACAAAGCTATTGATCTTATTTGGAAATCCAAATGCTTGCCGAAGCTGCGTGTCTTCCTATGGTTATTGGTTAATGATCGACTGAACACGAAGGATCTTATGTCAAGAAAGCATTGGCATATAGAGGATGGGCCAAATTGTGTGTTATGCACAGGCCAGATACTGGAAACTCGAAATCATCTCTTCTTCGAGTGCCCTTTTGCTATAAGGTGCTCGAATGCCGTAAACATCTTTTGGAATTGTCAGCTAGCGGTCTCTCCACGGATTGTGCTGGTCTCTCTTTCTTTTATTGGGCCCTGCTTCATGGAAGTATTGGCGTGTGTGGCCTGGAACATCTGGAAATTAAGAAATGATCTCATATTCAACAAGGTACCTGCAACCTTTCGCGGATGGCAGGTCAAGTTCCAGCGAGATCTCTTGCTCCATCAGTATAGAGTGAAGACAGCCCTAGTCGCCCCCTGGATAGCTTGGACTAGAAATATTTTCACTTAACCATGTATTATTGGTTCATTTTTTACCCCCATTGAACTTTGTACCGATTGTTCTTCAGGATGTCACCACTTCGGTGACTCCTGATTCATATTAATGGAAAATTACACCGTAGGGGATTCCCCTACGGTAATGGGTGTCAAAAAGAAAACATAAATCTCATGCCATTCGAGCTCGATAAAACACATGAAGTAAATAAAATGCTGGTAAGTCTATCTGTGCTTCTAAATTGGATCATATAACTGTCCGGATGAATGTCAAACATGAGAGGTACACCATCCAGAAATCATTAAGTCGACACATCTAGATAGGTGCATTAGAGAAGACAGAGGAACACTAGCATATTCTCAGATGAACACAAAACTGTTGCGTACCATGGGTTCATCACAAAATTGTTGCTCTCTAAACTAGTAGACAACAGAACAATTGCCTTTTTTAGACAATACACAAGATCCCACACGATGAAGAACTTGTTGCTTCTTGCTTCTTTTTCCAATGTAGAGCAACTCCTAATGCAGTCCCCAGTTCATTGAACATGTAATACACATGATACTCCCTGCAAGATTTGTTGATGAACTACTCTCATAAGCTTTAGAACAGAGTCTCACTCACCTCTGTCATCTAGTGCCAAGTTGCAACCATCTCTTTAACCCTGACAATTAAGCTGCTACACTGCAGTAAAGCATTTTGTCAGCCTTGCCTGGAACTGATGAGTACTAAGAGGAGGAATACTGAAACCGCATTCTTTCAACTGCAAATCAGTTACTTGAAACTCTGAAAGGAATATGGTTTGTTGCCTTGTTGGCGCAAAGCGTAGTCGCCCACGACAACTGCTACGTGTATTAGCTAGCTGCACCGACACCTGCAGTTGGAGGAATCCAGGCGGCGAAGTCAATCAGAAACCAAGCGTGGTACAGTGCAGCAGTACTTGGGAAGAACCAGGGTTTGCTTCACTAGGCCCCAGTTCAGTGTGTGTCGTATGCAAGATGGTCTCCTATGTATGAGCTATCAGCAAGCTCATCCAGACAAGCACTTGCAGAATCTGGATGCAATATAGTCTTAATGCGATATATACTCTCTGCCGCAGTAGTAATTACTACAGGAACTCACAGAATCAAATAAACTGAAACAAAAATCAAACAAAAAAGTGTGCCTTTATGACAATGTATCATCTTAAGTAGTTAATCTAAAATGTGAAATTCAAGCTCATAAACTCAGGGCCTGCATAGCCGCAGCCGCAACCCCATTTCTATAATCAACTCACAAATGAAAAACTTTCTGTGTTTGAACGTTGATTTTTAAATTGATCAATCAGGTGCAGATGCAGGGTCTTCATAGATGCAAGCATTAATCTTAAAATGCTGGATGGGCATGGCACTAGTACGGAGGGTGTGATTAAATGCACAGGAGATTAGAATCGAGTAAAAACCACCAACCAACACAGAAGACAATTTCCCAAAACCAAACATTCTGCATAACATAACAGTAAGCTCCAGTCTCCTATATATCTACTCTAGATGAAACGTGGAACCAACCAAACTGTCCACCTTGGAGAGCAGCAGTTTTGATCCATGAGTATTTTTCATCTATGAGCAGTTGAGAGAATGAGCGCAAGACATTGATAATTCACCGAAAGAAATGTCAGGAATTTGATTACAGGGAGTTGGGGACAGCCTTGTATGCAATTACTGTCAAAAGAGTACAAGACAGTAAAGAAATAGGACTGACTTCATTAGGCCAAGATTGTGACCTGTGAACTAACAGCAAGCTCATACAGACAGGTACTTGTAAAATAAAATGTAGGCAAATCGATCTGTGGTTCTAAATTGGATGATTGTCAAGTATGAGACATATGACTCACTTAGTATGTCATCCATAATCATTCAGTGGCTACATTTAGATAGATACACTAGATAAGACAGAACAGCACAAAATTGTTGCATACCAGATGGATTACAAATGACCTACCAAAATCTGCAGAGACTACTTCTGAAGTTCCTCCACAGAACCAATGTATAACACCCAGCAGTATAACATCAAGTACAGCCTACCAGTACAAGAAATAGAATTGGTAATGATTGCTTCTGACAGCTGATAGAAAACCAGAATAACCAGCATCCAACATGCAGTTGGTATCAATTCAAGAGACCGGCATCAACAACAGGAAGCACTTGCCCTGGTTCTTTTCTTCATCTTGTCAACGCTTGATTTCTTCCCCTTGCCCTTCTTCTCTTCGTTGGTATCAGGAAGGCTTTCCCCATCCACAAGGATTTCGCCATCATCAGGACTAGCCTTCATGCTCTTCTTCTTCCCTCCTTGACCTTTCCCTTCTTACCCTTGCTTCTCTTGCTGCCAACATCATCCACCTCATCGAGTGCTTGGTTGCTATCTTCTTTCTTGCCCTGGCTTTTCTTGTTGCCAACTTCCTTTGATGCATGCTCACTCTTCTTACCCTTCTTTTCCGCCGGACTGGCATCCTCCACTTCCGTGTCCAATGCCCGCTTCTTATCTTTGCCCTTCTTTGCGACCTTCAGGCCCTCATCAGCAGAGACCACTACCGAAGGTACATCTTCCTTCTTCCTCCTCTTCTCACTCACCTCTTGGACTTCCTCCATCACGACATCCTCAGTCTGATCCTTCTTGTTCCTTTTCCTCTTGTATTTCACACTCTCCCCAGTGGCACCTTTGGAATTTTTCAATGCCTTCGCCTTCTTGCCCTTCTGCTTCGTCTCCACTTCCGCAGCATCGATGACCTCACCAGCATCAATTCCTCCTTCCAATCGCCTGGGAACCTCAATCTTCAGACCAAGTTCTGGCACAACCTGATACAATGGCAGTGCGACGGAATCCACTGCCTTCAAATGCAGCGCCCTCACGTTCGCCCACTTCTTCGGCACCTTCTCGACAGCGGCCTCCACTGCCGCCATCACATTCTCCACGATCTCCTCTTCCTCCATGTCCAGCCTCCCCACCTTGATCCCCGAGCAGGTCCCCGTACGCAGGTACAGGAAAGTCGAGTTGAGAACCTTACGGACCTGCTCCGGCCACCCGGTGCGGGTGAAGTCGACCGCGAGCGGGGCCTTCTTGGTGGAGTAGAAGGACTTCCCGAGCAGGCGGGGCAGCATCGGGAGGAGGGCGCGGTCGGCGAGGAAGAGGTCGTACGAGGCGGCGAAGCGGCGGCGCGACTCGTAGGGGCGATAGTCGGTGCGTATGGCGGAGAAAGGGATGACCTCTGAGACGGGGAGCTTGAGGGACCTGGCCGCGTCGAGGATCGCGGCGGCGGCGGGCGAGCCGGAGCCGGCGCGGTCGTCGGAGATGACGCAGACGGAGGCGGCCGAGTGGGCGACGACGGGGTGCGGGAGCGGGAGGAGGTGCGGCTTGGTGGTGGGCCTGGCCGGGACGCGGCGGAGCGAGAGCTGGAGGACGACGAGGTCGTCGCGCTCGTCGGCGAGCAGGTTCGGGGGCGCCTCGGCCGCGCGCTCGCGCATCCACTTGGTGAGGGACGCCACGGCGCTGGCCACCGTCGCGCGGGGCACGGGGGGCTTCGCCTGCTCCTTCTGCTGCGGCGGCGACATGGCTGGCGGCAGTTTAGGGTTCTGTGTGGCGGGCGAAGAGGGACGAGGAGGCGGGCTGTGAGATAGTGAGAGTTTACAGGGGCGCACCTTTTGCAGCCCAGCAAGGGCCCGCTGGAATGGCCCAGCCCAAAGAGGAGGCGTAGCACTGGGCCAGCGCGTTCTTCGCTCGCTCTTCGTTCGCCGTCGCTCTCGACAGCCCGCCGCCATCCTCCTCCGTCCATCCCCGCGCCGGCCAGGTGGACGGCAACGTATCTCACCCCCATACGCGGGCTGCTCCGACGTGCAGGGAGTCATCCACTCTGCCGCCGCTCCTTCCATCCCGCCCCGGCGAGATCTTCGTCACTCGCTGCCCGGCTCCATCCGTCTGCCCCGGCGCCCTCCTCGCTCCTGCGTATAGAAATCTGAAGGAAACCTATCCGCCACCCACCATTGTGAGTATATTTTCCCCTGGATCTCTGCATTTGAGTGCATCTGTGCAGAAAGGGGGTGCGCACCTAAGTTGTTCGATGAAATGCCGCGTCGGCTGGGCATGCCTCTAGTTTGGTTAACCTGTGTTCTGTGTCACTGCAGCCTTCGAGCATTGCGAGCGCCTGTAACGAGATCTAAATCGTGACTTGCTCGGGAAATGAGTGCAGGTGAGGACTAACGATTGATCCCCTTCATATGCTAATTTGTAGGTTCTAGTTTACTTTTGTTAGCTTAAGACATCTGGCAATGGCCAAGAACTTTAGGTGGATTACCATTCTTGTGTTGCCGCTTTTCTACCCGATGACTAAGTTGCAACATGATACTGGTGTACCGTGTACCAACCTTTGAATAACTTTGTGATTCTCACAGGTGGCGCGTTTGGTGGAAACAGGGGAGCCAGACCTGTACCTCCTGAAAAAGGTGTATTCCCTCTCGATCACTTGCATGAGTGCGACCTGGTAAGTTGTAATCGTTTTGTTTATTTTTCATAGGCTACAATGTTAGTTTGTGTTACCTGAGAGCTACTTGTTCAACCAGGAGAAGAAGGACTATCTTGCCTGCCTGAAAGCAACAGGTGCTCAGTCTGAAAAGTGCCGGATGTTCTCAAAGAAATACTTGGAGTGTCGGATGGAGAGGTTAGCATGCTTACTCCTTGTGTAATATTTTCACAACTGCTGTACTGTAGTAATGTAGTGAGGTCAACGTCTTTTTGGCGCATCCATTGCTTAACTAATTTATGTGTAATGATTTAAGGTGCATTTGGATGTTAGCGAGAAAATACAGTGCTCAACTGCTGCCATGCTAGTGAATAAACTAACTGACTCTAAGACGTGCTCAAATTTGGCTGTTGTGCTACTAGCTAGCTAAATAAACCAAGCGAGTAACATCGACTAGGTAGGCTATAGCTTAAAGGAGCTCGTGTAGCCTAAGCCTAGCTAAGCTAGTTAAACTAATGATCCGAACACACGCTTAGTCTTTGTGTCTAGTGTCTACTACATGTTCAGTTCATTAAGTGGTACATGAAGGAGATGACTTTTGCATTGTACCTTCTATCCAGCCACCACATGTTTGATAGTTTTACTCCTATCAATTCCACTCCATCTTTCTGCACATGGAGAAGTGGTTTTGGCTTTATCTTCTTGATTTGTTCTGTATGCTCAAACAGCCAATTCTATTCAGTAACAGATACCTAAGACATCTAATCTTTGCAAGGTGTATTATTTGTTTTATTTAAAATTTGCCACTTCTATAATGCAATGTAAAAGTATCAGTAAATAGCAATTGAAGTCATTACAACTATCAGAAACTTCTGGATACTTGGGATTTTGCTTGAAATATTTACTATCTCCTTTCTACACCTATATATGCTTTTAAGTGAGTTACTCTTGAGAACATTGTTTTTAATAAAGTAGATCAATATGTTTTACTTTTTCATGACTTGTTGTTGTGTGGTTCTCTTTTGTCTCTTTATAGTTTAGTTCTAGTCCACATGCTCGGCATGTTAACATCATGCTCTGAACCATTTTTAGTTGTTGAGTGAAGAAGTGGTCTATTGCTGCGTTAGCCTACAGCAAACCCAGCCTGGCCTCTGTCGATGTTTTATTATTTGCTTCCTCTGGTGCAACACATGTCTAATGTGCTATATCAAGCCTGTACTTTGTGGTTGAGTGAAGCAAGCAATGTTGCCAACCAGGCATCCACAAATATGCAGCTACTAGATTTAGCCTTCTAGGAGATGTTTAATGATTGCACTAGTCGATTTAAGAAATTTCATATGATTGTTTTGATATCTGAAGTTCTGAGTTGCACTGGTAAAGAGTTCTTACCAATTTTAACATCTGCAATTCACTGTACAGGCATCATAAACTAGATGCACTTCTATCTTTTTATTTTTTTGTTTAGTGTTTCTTCCACTAGGATCTCAAATCATGTTATTCTTGTGCAATCCAGGAACCTGATGGCAAAGCAAGATATGTCAGAGCTTGGATTTAGCAATGCAGATGTTGTGGTTACACCACCCGAGAAGAACGATAAACTGGAGAGCCCAACAAGTGATTTGAAAGAGAAGAAATAGCTGTTAAATTTTGCAAAAGATCCCTATCCACGAGATCAGTGGAAACATAAAAGGAGAATAATAAGGGAAATAGTGAGAACTGACACTAAAGTCTTGAAGTTTCTTTCTTTTGATGTTAGATTTTCAGAGCTAAGGATAGTGGAACTTATTCAGAAGTAAATTTATTTGTGTATGTATATCTCAAACTCTTTCAGATTTTCGAGCTGTATGAGATTCTGCTAAGGCTATGCCAACTACTGATTTGTTTCGGCGTTACCTCCACAAGAGCAAGTCTGGACTCTTGAAAGCGTTACTCGTGTTAAAAAAAAATCTTGACTTTTGATTTGTTGGATTAATTTTCGAAAATAATTTAAATTTGTTAACTTTTTCTGTAAATTTATGTAAATTTCTCCCTAACCACCTGCTTGAACGCTCTGCTACGTGCACTTGAACCCGCGTAGCTCTACGAGGCCATTGTGAATCATGAATTTTAGCTATCAAAAAATGTTTCACAAAATACGTGCAATCTAAAGTATTTTTTAATTTGATAAGCGCCAAAAGCCATAGCCCTAGGGTCAATCCCCGGACCAGGCCATAACCACAAATTGTGATGAGAGAAAAGTTATTTCTTTCTAGCTAAGATATAATTTTGTAAAAGCCTCGGGCCAGATAGATTCCTTGTTCCTCCTCTTGTTTCTCCATAGCACTAGTTGCTTTGGTGTAATTTGAGAGTGAAGGATTTCACCACATCGTGTGTTCTTGTCATTGCATAGTTGCATCGGTTTGAGTTCCCCACGAGATTTGTGGAAGTGAAAGTTTGAGAAGATTGTTACTCTTGGGTGTATTCTGTGCCTAGACAGTTGGTGCTTGGAGCTTCACCTTGATGCAAGAATTTTCGAGAGATTGTTGAGAGTCTCCATATAAGTTGTGGAATAGTTATGCCCCTCCCCAACTTTGTGTAAAGGTTTGGTCAACGCCTTGGAGAAGACCTCATAGTGGATTGAGTTATTTCTTTGTGGAAGAATCTCAAGAAGAAGAAGGTGAGACTTTTGTAGCGGCAGTGAGTGGTGTGTCCCCTCATCTTGAGGTGAAGCCTTTTGTGGCCTTTGGTGTCCATTGTGCACGCACATCTCAAGGTGAGCATTTGTTGTGTTTGGGGTCCGCTTAGTAACCATACCTCTCCAACGAGGATATACTTCCTCTTGTTGAAGCAACTTCGGCAATTGGATCATCGTCTTCGTCTTGGTTTCCCTAGAGCTCTTTACATGTGTGTTTACTTTGTGATCGCCATCGTGTTTGAAGTTATATATCTTGTCATCACTTAGTTATGTATCTTGTTTAGCATAAGTTGTTTGTGCACGTAATCCGACTTGTGGATTTAGGTTTTATGTTTGAAAAATTAAATGATAGTTTATTCTACATTTATTCAAGTCTAAGCCATAATTATTTTAAATCGCCTATTCATTCCCTTCCTCTAGGCGACATATGTATCCTTTCAGTATCTTGACCATGTGT
This sequence comes from Poa pratensis, assembly GCA_947311845.1. Lineage (NCBI taxonomy): Eukaryota > Viridiplantae > Streptophyta > Magnoliopsida > Poales > Poaceae > Poa > Poa pratensis. Next base: position 46,883,227 of record CAMZMU010000060.1, read on the forward strand.
GGATAGGGTGTTGAAACCTTTGCATATTTTGCGTCCTTTATTTCATTATATTGGGTGTTTTTGCGGAGTTTATCATGTTTTTCGTGTTGGTTGCTATTGTTGTTTTCCTATACCTGAGGTTAAATGGAGAGGTTCCGGGTGAAATGTAGGATTTTCTAATCATGGACATGGGGAATAAAACCTCTAGTCCTATTATTTTGGGAAGACATTTTCTTCGTACTACAGGTGCCATTATTGATTCAAAGGAAGGGAATGTGAAGTTTCAGTTTCCACACAAGAAGAGCATAGAACACTTCCCAAGGAAGAGGGACACATCAAGGTTCAAGCTCCCTCATGAGCTACGTCCCCTTTGATTATCAAGTAAGTAAGCATAGCTATATGGCTATAAAGAAAGCGCTTTACGGGAGGCAACCCGGTTGTTTTTGTTTGAGATTTTCTTTGAGTCCTCTTGCTGTAACAAGAGAGTAGTTTGTTAATTTTGTTTCTGGGATTTTTAATAAAGAACCAAGTTTTACCTATTTTGGGTTTGAAAAGTTGCTATTCATTTTCGGAGAGTTTTCTGCCTGCACGAAGTCTGTGCACGGTTTGATTTTTCATTTTTTTTTATCGGTAACTCCGATTGAGCTGTAATTTGAACTGTAGCTTCAACTTTTCATCCTCTGTATATGTGATTTTTTTCAGATTTTTCTGACGAGTTTAAGTAGGGTAGAAAAATATGTTTTGCTGCTGCTGTTTTTCTGGATAGATTCTGTTTGATATTGTTTGATGCATTCTTTGAGCTTTTTGCTTGAATCTTTTTGATTCAATTGAGTTTATGAGTAGGCATACAACATTATATACTCTCTGGACATTCATATGAATTTTTGCCTAAGGATTTTATGCAGCAAGGAACTATTTGTTTATCACTACTAATATCACCCCACAGAAAAGAAATGGGAGAAACGGTGTTTTGAAGTTTTTTCACAGGGATTAGAGGAGCTGCACCAAGAGCTATCCAAGGATGGTGAAGACCATAAGCTTGGGGATGTCAAGACAACCCCACTGGACCAACACACTCTCGGTTTGCATACGTCTAACTTCTGTTTTTAGATCAAAACACTTTCTCGTATAAACTTGGAGCGTCTGTTTTTTTTTGCTTTTGTTATTTCGGTTTGATAATAAGACCACACTATCATTTATTTATGAGAGAGCTACTGGAAGTTTGGGTTGAATTATGTTGGATGCTATTAAATATATTGGGATAGGGATGTTTGAGTTGATTTTAAAAGATACATATAGTTGCATAATTCATGTGCTTTGACTGAATGTTAATTTGCAAGAGTGTTGTTAAGAGCTATCTTATGCCATGTTTAGATGTTGAATTTTAACTTTACTTGGTTTAACATGGATTGATTAGTTCTATGGACACTTATGCATGCATTTAGATGGTCAACTTTCTCCCTATTGCTAGCCCAAAAATTACAACAAGTAAAAAGCTTGTTTCCCAACACCTTCAACCAAAGTTTTTCCAGTGAGTCCACCATATCTACCTATTAGCTTTATGCTATTCCAAGTATATTTATCATGTTATATTGTGTTATCTATATTTCTGAATTTAAATGCTTATGTTATTGATTGTCATGGGAAAAATTGGTTAAAAGCTCTCACGAACTTGATGCACAATTTACTTTTATTGCATTTAATAAGCATGAACCATTGTGATTAAAATTATGAAGTTGTGGGCTTGACAATTGTTTTGGTTGGGAGTTAGCCCATATGTGCTGTCACATGGCAAGCTTTCAACATTGCACTTATTTATATTTAGTTGATGTCATGTACTTTTGTTTATGGATGCCTGTCACGGGTGAAATGAAGTGGATACTTAGTAAGTTCAAAGAGTTTGTATAAATGGTTAGAGAAATGCCTGGGCCACTAATCTAAGCCATGCATCATTCATGGTGGAAATTTACAGCATAACCATAATGTTCATTCAGTGATGCACCTCATAATAAAAAGCTATACCCATAATAAATAAAAGAGTGATGAGATTGTTCATTGTATGTTTGTCTTGTTGTTTTGACATGGGCTTGTTCATGTCAAGGGGTAAGAGGTACCCCAGTGCAGTTCTTGATGATACTATTATTACTTGCAATGACCTTTATTTGAATTTAGTTTGTGGACCAAAGTGAGTAACACATGGTGTAGGTACTTGTATTCAAGGACATGAGACATTCAACCAATACATTGTCAAGCACACCACTCATATTTGCTTTCACTTTAAACATTAATCATTCAAGATGCTATGATAGGGGTAATGAGAGCTCCACACCAATGACTACCACATTGCAAGCATTAACTTAAGTAGAAGTGTTTGGAAGTTAGATGAAACTTATTCATGCTTTACCTCTACTTATTTATCTATCCAAAGTGTCCACCTTTTATATTCAGTTTTCATAAGAAGTACTCTATGACCACCATAGGATGTTTTTACTTTTCATTATGCATACATTTGGTCCATAGTACTTTCTTCTATATTACACTTTGTGAATTTATCATTGAACATCTTTACATTGAGTATTTGATATCACTTCATAATTTATCTTGCATATTGTTATTCCTTTGAAGAATGAATCATTTGACTCTATGTAGCAATAGTAATCACCTTTGATATCCATTGATAGTATTAAAATGCAAAGTCCATGTTAGTTTTGTCACCTTCATACTCGGGACGAGCATGGGTTAAGCTTGGTTATTCCATGTTATTTGCATCATATAAGGGTTATATTCATGATTTATATTGAGTTTTGGGGATAATTAACAACTTCCCCATTTTTCTGGAATTAACCCTGCGCTGTCAAAAAACCCCTTTTTCTATATTTTGATGTTTCAGGGACCCAAACGACATCCAACTGACCTAAGATTTTACGGGGATCGCTTTTTTGGAAGGAACGAAACGTAGGCGCAAAGGAATTGAAGAAACGGAGACCAGAAGGCCGAAAGGGGTGGGCCCACGTGGCCAGATTCCCTGACCGTGTGGGACCCACCAAGTTGGCCCTCGGGCCTCCGCTGTCGTCGATCTTTCTTCCCGAAGCTTCGTCTTGACCTAAAAACGACTATATATAGACCCCCCAGGGCTTTCGCGAAAGGGAGCGCCGCCGAAACAGAGAAACCACGAAACAGAGACCTGGAGCTGAAGATTGGAGGGGGAAAACTCCGGCGGGGCGCTGCCGGCGTGGTCTCCTTCCCCTCCAACAACATCTCCACCGACACCATGATGAAGAGGGAGTAGTCCACCCCTGGACTATGGGTTTGTGGAAGTAACTTATGTATCTCTCCTCTCTATGAGCTTCACTAATTAGTACCGTATGAGCTGCTGAACATGATTACGGTCATCTATGTAATTCCTTTGTGGTGGATCTTTATTATGAGTTAATACATGTTTGAGATTGCAATGGTTTGTTTCAGTTATGAAATAGTTGCATATTATGTACCCCGTTCTTATTTACTTGTCATGATCAAGCATGTTTATGAGAGCATGTGAGGGGGAACGTGTGCATTAGTTGGAGTAACGGGGGGTGGCTAGTGCAGTGAACGTGAGAGAAAGTTCTGCGATCCACTTGGGTTTTCTACCTTACTTTGTTGCCTCACTAGGGATAAACAAAAATACCATGCTACCGGAGAGTGGATGTGACCTTGGCCACTATCTCCATGACTAGATCTAGCATGTTCTTATTTTAACTTCATGTCATTGAACTTATTGCTATGCTCGATTTATCTTAATTACTAAGGTGTTATGATTTAGTTCGCATCTTGGTGGAGCATAAGAGAGAGAACAACTTATACTTGAGATCTTATGTTAGGACGTGATGCCCATATTATTAATAACTTGTCAAACCATGTCTTGCCATCTTACATGTTAATTTTAGTGTTCCATTGTCTACCACGTTATCAAGAGAGAGTGCATTTGTGAAACCATGAACCCGGTCCATTTTTAATCATAAGAAACACCTTTCCAACACTTTTATCACCACTTTTGTTTGCTGCCATTATTAAATTCGAAAATACAAAACACTTTTACATCTTGCATTCATCATAAAAAACCAAAAATATCATTTATCATTACTACCATCATCCTTGCATATTTATTTTACCATCATTGCATATTTACTACTGTTTGCATATTTATTTTATTATCATTCTCACATCTTGTGCTTGACAACCACTTGGTGAGGTTGAGGGCACAAAACAATTTATTTTGTTGCAGGTTCTCAAGAGAAGGATAAGGAGATAACACCTGAAATACTGGTTCCCCGAGAGTTCGATATTAAACCCTTGAGTCACCCCTCTGCACTTGGAGTCTCAACCTAACCCATTTACTTTTCACGCAGGTAACTACGTGAAGGGCCATCAACGCTCGTAATCTTTTGGCATTTCAAAATACGTTTAAAACACATTTTTAAAACTGGTTGCATATACTCCCTGGTGCCAGAACGCCCCTCCCCATATATCCTAGATATTCATGTCGATTCTTATAAAAAAGACAAACTAGTTTCCATTTTCAGGGTGGACAAATTGGGTAGGATCTACCATTCAGATAAGATATGTGAGGTCAATTTTTTAAAATACAAATATGCTCAATTTTTTTGAACCAACAACACGCATCCATGTTATATGTACAACACTAAAAATTGCATCTCGAAATTTGACCTACACTATAGTACCCAATGCCGACACTATGAAGGTGGATTTGTTATTTTCATTTCTCCAACTGTATACCGATTTTGAGTTGCAAAAAATGAAATTATTTAGAGTTGGAGATATAGCCAGGAGAGTAGGTATGTTGTACAAGATTTTTTTTTAAAAAAATCGTAATTTCTAAATGTGATTTGTATAAGTTGATCCTACGATCCAACAAAAAAAAAACCATTTCTATACAAGTCGCACCCTCGGGATCATGTGCAACTAACGAGGCTGCATCTTGGCCTCTGTATGATGCCTGAGGTTGAAGATAAATAGAAAAAGCAAGTGAAGCAATGAATATATATATATATTTTTTTTTTGCGAATAGTGAAGCAATGAATACAGGATAACGTATTTAATATAGCAAGCTCCACTTACCGGCTTGATCGTTAGCGTGGAGCATCTTGCATTTTGTTTTTCAATGGCCCAGTCTTATAGCATTTTGAGCATCTACCCTAATGTATATACTCCGTAGCATTTTGAACATCTACTGTAATTTCCTCTTTCATACTTCCCTCTAAATTTCGTTCATTTTTTTTTTTTGGAGAAACCAAACGAAACAGCTAGGAAGAAGCCGACCCAAATAACCAAAATCAGACGGCAGCCGCCGCGGTTTTCCACGGAGAAAAAAAACACTAGTCGTACAAATCACAATGTGGCTTTTCCATAAACAAATACCACGACAATATCCTGTCCAAAAAGAAATACCTAATCCGTGCGTGCCATCGCGCACAGGAATCACGCGCCAAAATTAACAAAACAAAGACAGACCAGGCGGGCCCACCGTGCACCGTCGATCTGCCGAAGCCGAGCGAGGCGGTTCCGCTCACTCACTCACTGATCCGTGGGCCCCACCCGCCAGCCCGCCTTGGACCCGCGTAGCTTCTCTTCTCCCCTGCTCCTCTCTTCTTCCTCCTCCACGCGGCGCAGCTAGCTCCCCCCTTCCCGCCCTCGGCGACCGGAGGCCCTCCCGCGCGCCTGCGCTCCTCCGTGCCGGTCTCGTCGTCCCCTCCGCTTCTCCAGCTCCACCGCCGCCTCGACCCCGCGGCGTGTCGCGTCGCCGACGCGTGCGCCGGTCACCGCGGCCTCTACGGCTGCAGGGAAGAAGGTATGCGCGGGGGTCCTGTAACATCTGGTTTTCTGGGTGCTCTTGATCTGTTTTTTTTCTTTTTCGACGGAGTCGTGAGCTGGAAATTTGGGGTGCGCGTGTCGATAAGATTTGGATCTGTGTCGAGAGAGAGAAGAATTAGGGGTAGCCTTAGGTAATTTTCACGATTCGACCATGTAGTATTAGCACGCTCGCGCGAGATGACTTTAGCAGTATATTAGGCCCCTCCCCGGGCCCGGAGGCAGATCCGTAGGCTGACAACGACGAGGGATGGATCGTTGGAGCCAGAGCCGTCGTCTCCAGCACGGATGCAGGAGCCGGGGCCTCTGGCACCACGTGGGCGAGCTGCCGCTGTTAGAGGAAGAAGAGAGTTCGGTTGCTTGGTCGGAGTAGATAGGACGGTTCTGGCTTCAAAATGCTGACTGGGAACTCCCAGTGAGTACTAAAACATAGTATTTACTAAGTATATCCTACAAAAAGGTCTTACAGATGATCCAAGCACTGATTAATATTTCCCCTACATGATTTGTGTGAGCCGAGAAGTCAAGAGTTACAAGACCGTCCTATGTTTTGACATATATACTCACTTATTGATCATGAACATGCCGCATAGCCTTACAAAAATGTTGTGATATTGCAGAGATAACACGTTGAATGAGAAGAATTATACACTACTGAGGCAGTCTACTGTTATTTTCAAGAATTAGATTTCAACCACACGATCACCAAATAACTAGAATGGAGGATGGCCTTGAGCTCAGTTTAGGCCTCTCTTTGGGTGCGGGTGGATCTTCAGGAAAGTCTAAGGGAGCAACAGATGGTCCAGTAGAACCTAAAGCTGAACCTCAGGTGGAAGAAAGCAGTAGCAAAGGTGTCTCGCAACAAGCACCTGATCCTCAGTTTGCGCATTACTATCAAACTAATGCTGAGAACCAAGAACACAGCAGCAAGCAGAGGAACAGCCCTACGCCACCATTTGGGAACTTCTGGGCACAACAGGGGGGTTCCTCTGCTCCTGCGGCGGATGTATCGAATGAGCCAATAACCCATCAATCTCAGCTTCCCAGGTATCAGGATGGGTGGAATTCAAATAACAATGGAAAATATCCTGAGGAGAACAACCCAGTCTCGAGCAAACGCAGGTTGCTTTCTGAAGAGACAAGTTTTCAGAAGAAGCATCATGCTGCTGCTGACCAGCCAGATGCATTCAGTAAGTGCTCTGATGGAGGTGTCAAAAATGCGCCAATTTCAATTAGCACCGATGATGGTTCAACCGGTGAAAATGAGGATGTTGTAGACTCAGAAGCGGAAGGCTCAAACTCTTGGATAGTTGCACAGCGTGAAGACAGCGCTAAGGGCTCCGTTGTAAATAGAGGATCTGATATAAAGAGATCCGGTGATGAAGCTGCAGGTGGTTTTCAAGGCAAGAGACAACCAAGTTTTTCAGGAAGTGAATCTAGCTCCTTAAAGTTGCCGCATGGAAATTCGTTACAAGCATCAAATGTAGTGGCCGTGCCATATCAAGGCCAAACTCAGGCTTCAGTTCCCCCTGGCATAATTAATGCATCAAATTTTCCTCCAATATCTTCGGTGCAGTTCAGGCCACCCATAAACAATGAACCAGCTGTCCAGCCGACGGGTGGTGCCTCCCAGGTTGCTTTTGGTTACCCAACAGGTCAGCTGCCAATACTTGAAACAGGCACTTCATGGGCATTTGGTGCTCCACATCAAGCTATTTCTTCTTTTACTGCAAAGCATGCTGAACGAGCAGGAACCAAGCAAGCTGATGATGGCAAGAAAGCTCAAGGTAAGTTCACCTCGTAACATCCGTCCATAGTTTCCTTACGCGCAAAGAGATAGAGGAAAGGTCTTGTTGGTAACGTACTCTTATGTATGTCATAAAATGACTCAAGTAGATGTCTACCACTCTGAATGACTCTGAATGAATCTGGATTTGTTACGTAAGAATATTGAGTTGAAGTACATGATCTGGGTATAACCCATGGCCTGAGTAAGTAGTGCATCTGGGAGATGAGTTTTAATTTACTCTTCAGTTCCAAAGGTCATGTTGATTAATTACTCCTTAAGTTCGGTATGATAGGAGCAAACTAGAGGTGTGTAGTTAGCTCATTTAATTCAGACTCGTTTTAATTACTATTTGTCAGCAGCACTCTTGCTTCTTGGTATGCAAGTTCTGTTCTATAATCTGGGTACTGTAAAATAAACGTAGTGGAAAACTTATTCCTTAGTAAGCTTCCTGTTTGCACAGCTACCTCTTCTTCATTTCATATCTGGAGAGTTGATATCTGTTTCTCTTCTTTGCGAACTGCAGAGGCTGGCGCATCCTCCTCTGCTCATGTGGTGGGAGATAAGACGGTGGATAGGGTATTGCCTCTTATGGGTCCTGCTATAAGGCCGGGCATCGCCCCAAATGTCAAATTTGGAGGGTCTGGATCATATCCTGATCTTCCCTGGGTTTCTACCACTGGGACTGGGCCAAATGGCAGAACCATATCCGGTGTAACATACAATTTTGGCAAAAACGAAGTGAAGATTGTATGTGCTTGCCACGGCACCCACATGGCACCCGAGGAGTTTATCCGACACGCGAGTTCTGACGCCACGGGTCAAGAGAATAATTCGACGATGCCGGCGTTTCCTGCCGGGAACCAAGCGGCCTCAGCCCAAAACTAATTCAAATCTGTGTACCGGTTCCAGGGTGCTTTGCGGGGGTTCGCTGCTCCATTTGTATCTATATATCCTCCATCCTTTTTCGCAATATTGATATCTGTTTATTAATCATGTAAGTTTTAGACACGAGTCTTGTTGTATCTTTGGCTTAGTTATGGACAAAATTGATGTATTTATAGCCTCTTGACTCATTGTGCAAGCAAAATGTAGATGCGTTGCCAACATGTGACATTCTTCTTAGAAAAGTTTGAAATTTTATGTGTGTATGCAATATACATTTTTACATACATTTTTTTTCAAATGTTGGCCAATGCGTATATATGTGAATTGGCTCTAAATGGGAGTCTGCAAAAGATGGTGGATGAAAAAGACAATCAAATGTTTTCAAAATGTAACATGTCTGCCATAGTCACTTGCTCTTAAATTTGCATAATTTTACTGGATATAATTTTCAGAAGTACATTTTGATGCCCGCAAACCAAGAGTTTCATCCCATTGTAGGTATTTCGAAATTTAAACGTCAACTAAATAGTTGTAGCAAGAAATTCCTGGTAGACTGCTTCAATACAACTTGAAAGTTTCACATAATCTGCTGAACCAACAAAGCGGATGGAATTCATGTGTGACAGTACAAGAGTTCGCCCACAGGCAGTACACATCTACATGATGAATGATCAACCAATCTTCTTCGTCAGGTTGAACACCAAATCTAAGCAGATACACAAATCATCACGCGTTACACAACATGCCTCAAACGGTAAAACATCAATCAACGGTCATCGCCTGTAGACTTAACCATGACACTCTGGCCTGCGTCTAACTAACCACGCTGACACTCGAGCTGTTTTGTGTTCTCCAACAGCACCTGTAGAAGAAAAACGAAATTAAGGCAATGGCAGCCAAGTATAACAGAAGTAAATAGCAACAGGCAATTCTTTACCTCCCGGATGTAGGTTGCAATCGCTTTGCACCCTTCGGTTGCAAGGTCCATTACAGTTTCAAACGTGTCCATCGGTAACTTTGCGTCCATCTGGAAATTACTTTTTAAGCATTAGCCTTGCTTGAAAAACAACGTTGTGCAGGAAAACAAAGCACATAAAAGATGCTCTACATCACAAGGAATCAAAATGTGTATGCATAAATGGTGCTCGTGCTGCTCTGCATCTTGATGGAAAGTGGGCTGGGGGAATTCTGAAGTTTGGGAAGGATCAGAATTCATTATCATTTCGTAACCTGCAGAAGAGTCACTTTGTCCATCTTTGCAAGAATGCCAACAGTGACATCTGGACCTCCAGCACTGTCTTCTATATAATTCAGATCTGAAATAACACATTAGAGTGGCTCAGGCTTCCTTACGCCAGATGATTCTTAGCTAGTCATGCATGTGAGAACAGGAATTTTGAAGCCATACCGAGCAAAGGAGTAGAACACAGATATCCAGCACTGCAAGAGGTAACAATGTCTTTCATTGGAATCCCAGCATCTGCAAGTGCTAGTGTTGCAGCATTGATGCATGCTGACCTTGTTCCTGTTAGAGTCATGCTCAAGATGAAAATCAGATTCATTCTAAGTTCTGTTCATGCCATAGCAATATACAAATATGCACAAATAGTAATATGTTGTAGCAGGATTGAGTAACGGAAAGAATAAAAGTGTCCATTAGAATATGTAGGTAACTAGGCATTCTGAAAGAGTGCCTGCCTGTTTAGTGCATAGATGTAGATTTTACTCAGCCTTGTGTGGCTTTGGTTTAGCAAGGAAAAAGTTGGCTCCACCATAAATAGCAGAGTAAGTTTAGAAGGGAATGATCTGAAAGATGGTCCACTTACCACCATCAGCTTGAAGAACTTGGACGAAAATATCAATCTGTAAATAAACAGTGAGCATTGAAAGTGGATCTAGTTATCATTTAGAAGAGAGGTTTCTTGAGCACAAGTGATTACACAGAACTCACCTGTGAGTGAGGCATTAAATGAGTCATATGCTGGCCTCCATTGTTTGTCGAATAACAAGTGAAATTTCTGTTGACCGCCTGTAAGATGAGTGTAGATATAATTCACTACTATAGTTATACAAGAAATGAAATATAATGTACACTTTAACTGATGCAATGTGAATCCACTTGGCACACTGTGTGTTCACCACACCAAGAATCGCATGAATAAGCTAAGCTACATATTATCACTATCACCTTTATTTCACGAGGAAACTCCTAATTGTACACACACTAAAAGTTCTTGAGATAACAACCACCCTTTGTTGTGAGGGCCGTTTCATTTTTAAGAACAAATCAGACATGATACGAAAATAACTACTGCCCCCCAATCCCGAAAGCGGCCATGATAGCAGAATGTGTGAAAGTAAAAAGCCAGTGACAGAAAATATGTCGTGTCAAAAGTGTGTACTAACAATAAATGAATCTGCTATTGCCAATGGTTGAGTCATTTTGATCAAAACTTCCTCTTAAAGCTGGAACATACCTGTCACCTTTTGGCTTTCTCCTTCGATCCCCAGTGCTGAATTCTGCCATTCGATATTCACAACGCACCTGCAGACACATTTCTCAGGAATGCATCCTAACAAGAGAACCTTTAATACTTAATTCCCTTGGACTACCGAAAACCTTACCAAAGCCTCTTTGGTGTTTACTTGCTGACTTCTGTTCTGGATCTGAAGGAGTTCAACAAGCACAGGTAAAGATTAGTTTTGACTTGATATTAATCAACCACTACGGAGCTAAAGCATCAACATAGCTACAAAATGCAGAGACGCCATGGGTTGCGTCAGCTACCAGCAAAACAACAGCAGAATAACACCCCATGTTCTACTGGCACATTCGGAAGGATGCCACTCTTCTGTATCAACTCCAGCATAACTGACCACGATGCAATCCATCTCGCAATTCCCAAAACCACCGCAAATCGGCTAACTCCGTAAGCTAACTACAAACCTCACACTAAATCCTTCCCTAGACATTCCATCAAACATAACGTATGCATTTCAAAAATAAAATCCCACCAAATCATCCTGACTGTGGAAGTTGACTACAAACCTCAGTAAATAACAACATAGGCATTATATCATACACGTCATGTGCGCTGCAAAAAGATCTCCCCAAACCACCTCCAGGAATTGCTCGCCCTAAATCCCTTGCAGACGTTTAATCGAACAAGTAGCGTGCACGGACTATATGCGTAAACAAGAAGAGGCACGTGGACTACCTCTCGAGGGCCGTAGACGGCGGCGATGACCCTGGTGTTGCCCATCTCGAACAGCGCCGACCTGTGGCGCGAGGGAAGAGAAGGAACGCCAACACGTTCACATCAAAATCGAATGGTACAGAAATATCCCTAATTAGCGAGTAGGTTTTACTCACCCATCGGCCCTGGAGACGACGCCGACCTCGCCCTTGAGCTGCCGCATCTGCGAGGCGCACCGAACGCGAATCAGAGGCAGTCGAGACGACGCAAAATAGTGAGGAGAAGAAAAGGCGTCACCTCGTTGGGGCGGCGCCCGTCGACGCGGAAGCCGGTGAGAGGGTTCACGTACTCCATCGCCGCGCTTTTCCGCTTCTAGCTCTGCGCCGCTGCTGTGGAGGCGGCGACGGCGGGGGTTTTCGTTGGGGGTTTGAGCTGTCTGTGTCTGTCTGTGTATTTTAGGCTCGAGAAGGGTTTTGTTTGTAGACTAGTCTGATTTTGGCCCACTTCATGTTACGAATTTCTGGAAAAATCAGCTAGCACACGCGTTTGCAAATTAGGAGTTGTATTTTCATGCTAGGTCTTTTTTTTACAACATATTACTTCCTTTATATTCACTAGTTAGTTTGTACGTGCAACGCACGTCTCTACATTTGATTTGTTTTTCAATTTCCATTTTTATTGCCGTTTCTATATTTTTTTTTGTATTTTTTATATTTAAAATGCTAAATTTTGGAAGAGAGGAACCATCACCAACTCCATGTACTACTTTGTTCATGTGTAACTTAACTGGGGATTCCATAAAAACTATATGCACTTATATGTGAAACTTTCATGTTTCCGCCAAAAAGGAAGTCCTAACATGGTGTGTGGTTCTAAAAGTGTAGTGGAATAAATTAAACTTAGAACTCGTATTGAAATCTTTGTAAAATATTGCACTTAACAACTGAACGACTGATGCTAATGCCTCTGAAAGTATGTAAACTCTAGCATGCGTGCGGTGACTGGCTGTGGTGAAGTCCAAAGAATTGTACCTCGGTGTGGAGCTTTGGGCTGTGTCTTGCTATCCGTCCATCTTGTATGCCCCTCGCCGTTATGTAAATACATACTGATGCACACATCTGGATCCTCTCTGCTCTTATGTGCAGCAAATACAGCCAAGCAAAACAAATATTGCAGCTTAGTGCAACCTTCACTGATCTCCACCAATAGCACTACACGAACTGTCTGCTCTGAAATAAAGTAGCTTAAACACACCCTGGGCTGGAAGCTGGTCAAGTCCCCGACCTCCTCCCTAACCCATCGGTCTTTGGTGCTCTTGTCCCTTCCACGCCATGGCCACGATAAGAAGCTCTCAGCTCTCCTCGTGACCCTCATGCCTCATGTTCCCGACGTACTGTTATCGAGCAGTCGAGCACCAGGAGGTACACCTCGCTCTCGTCGTCCATCACCGAGTATACGCAATCGTTGGATAAGAACTCTCCGTCCTCGCTCCTCCTGACCCTCATGTTCCTGTTGTACTGCGGTTTGCAGGAATCGCTTCGGGCGCGCTCTCGTCGTCCATCACCCAGTACACGCAACCGTTGGATAAGAAGCTCTCCGTCCTCACTCCTCGTGACTCTCATGTTCACGTCACTGCGATTTGCAGGAATCGCTTCGGGAAGAACGGACTCGTCATCAAGGTCATGTGTAGTTGCATCCTGCATATGCATGAGGACAGAGCGGCGGGACAATGGACCGCATGCGACAGAGTTGGCCGAGATGGGGCAGGTTGAGGCGGCCGAACGACAAAGAGAAGCCGGGGAGACGGAGACGCGGTCAAGTAGCTGCCGTTGCCAGGTTGGCTAGCAGGTACGCCGCCACGAACTTCATCTTGATCGGAGCCTCGACGAAGAAACCCTTCCAATATTCGATTATGGATACTTGGATCGAGCGGGGTTTACATAGAGCAACCGCCTACCTGCACATCGACCAGGAGTCTTTTTCCGAGGGAGGCAAAAAGACAGAAACATGTATTGGATATGGCAGGCAAAACAACTCAGGATTCTACGTTTTCCTTTCCTTTCAGGACTCTGCCAAACCAAACACGTCCTTTATTTCCAACTTTAGGATCAGAAAACGTTTTGACCTAGTCAAAATTGTTTGATGCTCGACATGGGGACAAATCTAGATCGTTGATCAGAAATTGAACGGACAAAGTTAAAGTTGTTTGGTGCTCGACATGGGGACAATCTGGATCGTTGAACGGACAAGATTTAAAGTATCCCATCATGTGTATAGATTCATGATAATTGTTACATCTTCCACCAAAAAAGGTACAATGTTTAGAGGAGGATCATGTAACCAAACACATTAATCAGAGAATTACTGTTGGAGACAAATGCCCAACTTCGTTCCATAGAAGGTAAGGTAATGCTTCTTACTTAGTACTTAATCTACGATGTTGAATAAAATTACATGCGCTTAGGTGGAGTGATACTCGCGGAATGTGTGGTATATTGATATTAGGACGTCATGCCCATAAAGATGTGAAATCAGAGTTAACATTCATACACTTGCACATTAGAATTTATCAGCTTCTCATATCTATTCTTTATTTTGTACCACCATGTTAATAAGAGATCAAATGAACCCATTAATCCCGAGCCTTCTTCCTCCTACTTGCAACCACTATTTTGTTTTGCTTGTTAGTTTAGTTGTTGTTTTATTCTCTCCCAGAAGTATCTTAACTTTTTTTCCTCGTATAAAGCTATATAAGTGACAATATAGTTTGCGAGAATAAATTGTTTTGCCTTCTCACTCACGTGGTTCTTCCACGTTATTAGGTGCTAGACTATGCCCTATACTTGGGGGTTATCATGCCCCGTCACCAGTTTGAGGTGATATTCACTTCTTCTCATCTAGGGTAAATAATCGTGATCAACTTGAAATCCATATTTTCTCTCTCGGTTCTTCTCTACACTAGGGTGGAAGATAGCATGCACATTGAGAGGTTGACCCGCATATTTTCTTTGGTCTGCGCCCATGACGCTATTTTTGTTGCGTACTCTCTTCGGGTGGACAAATCCATGTCGGAGGGGTTTGATAGCTAGTGTTCTAATGTCACGTGGTCCATGCACTACACTTTCATCCTGCGTCACCTCCACCCTCGTGAGCATTACCGACGTTGGTGCAATCCCTGGTGATGTTGCTTCATCGAGTTCCATGATAAGTTCTTTCTACACTCACAATTTTCTACGTAGAACCTTGATATTCTCCGAATTTTTACTAAAATTATCCCTTTAACTATCTGGTAATAACTAATTAACTATATAGATTGCATTTCTCACTATTTGGTATGATTATGCAAATTGGATGCGATTTGTAAAGTGGACCACTCAGTTATCACGGGGTTGTCAAATTGATCAACTTCCATATGTGACACTTTACAAACCGACGCTTGAGAAGACAATCAAATGATCAACGCTTAAAAGTTGATAATAGGTCTAACAAATGTTTTGTAGGCTATATGGTGTCCCCACACAATCCGTTTCCATGGTTTGTCGAGAGCTTCGGAACTGGCTCATGCATGTCTATGGTTGGATCCCAAATAATTGAAATCTTTCGGTTATGAGACATATCATATGGTAGATTTAACATGTACTCCCTCCGTTCCCAAATATAAGATGTTTTATCTTTTGTCCACATTCACTTGTACACACATGTATCTAGACATATTTTAAGTGTATGTTCACTCATTTTAGCATGCATGTAGATAATATGTGGAACAACTAAAACATCTTACACTTGGGAACGGAGGGAGTAGATTTAACACCAATGATTTTTTCAACAAAAGGATTATATTAATACCAAGATTACACCAATTACACCCAGTCTTTGCAACAACATAATGTTTAGATCGATTCTAGACATTAAGAATGCACATAGCAAACAAAAAAAGAACATAAAAAACGTCAAAGCAATCACTGACTCGCAGCAGCAAGAGCACCACTAGTGGCGGCGACACCTAAATTTCAGATAAGGTTCTCCAAAACAAATCCTCAGGAAAGGTAAGCACAAACATCGTCGTCCGGTCTAGCCAGTATGGTTAGTCTTGGGTTTTCACCTGAAGAAGGTCTACCATACAGACACTGCTTCAACAAGGAAACGACATGGGAACCGTCATTGCCAGGTACAACCATCAAAGACGAGGCCTAGGGTTTTCACCCTGCAAGTGTGGCTGCATTCTACTCCTCCAGAAATCGCTGAGGAACTAAAGTCTAATTGTACCCATTAATTTTCTCTCTCTTTCCATTGCAAAAAAAAAGACCAGGCCTAGGGTTTTCACCCTGCAAACTAAGACCGACAAGAATGAAGTTTGCCAGTGTCACCGCCCCACTCGCCGAGAACACTACTGTAAAACGCCGATATATGAGATGATAAGAGAAGCTTGAAGAGGTGAAGTGAGAGAGAAAAAAAAAGGGGGAGATGCAACTCCGCAAGATCCCCCACATATCATGACCGTCGATTTTCTTTTTGATCGTGGATAAATTATCAATGAATTTTCAAATTATCAATTCATTATCAAAAACTGTGATCACCTACGCTGCACGATAACACATTTGCTCAAACTGATTCCATATGTATGTCTCCTACCTAATCCCTAATTTCTTTGCCAAACGAAAAAGAGAGGACAATCTAGATTAACAAAACGAAAAGAACACATATATACACCGCGATTCACTCCAATTAATCCCAATAAATTCCATATACAGGGCCAACTTAACAACCCATCGTCATTGGATCTTCACCCATGCCGCCGTGCTGGGCACGCCCTTGGCCACGACGTACACGGGGTAGTACCCCGGCGGTGCCAGTTCCGGCTTCCCGGGCGCGTCGACGCTGACGCCGTAGCTCCACCCGTCCGCGACGAAAGACGTCATGGCCAGGATGAGCAGCCGCTGGTTCATGGAGTACCCGTGCGTGGTGAACGGCGGCGCGTACATGGTGACCATCACGTCGGCCTCCACCACGCCCTGCACCGGCGTTCGGAACCTGAACGCGAAGCTGCTCCCGTACCGCATCCCGTCCTTGGGCACCGACAGCATGTCGATTTCCGGTCGGTTGGCGGCGACGTCCCTGTCGAGGTACGGCGGCGAGAACCGCTCCACGCGCACCTCGGTGGGGTAGTCGACGCCGCTGAAGTTGTAACCGGCGTTTGTGTTGCCGCCGGCGACGAGCACGGTGGCGTCGGGCAGCAAGGCCGCCGTGGAGTGGTAGAGGCGCGAGATGGTGGACGCTGCCAACGGCCGGAACCGGGACCCCTGCGGCTGCCCCGGCGAGTAGAGCAGCGGCGTAAGGACCGGATTCTTCGCGAAGCCCCACCCGGCGCACCCCTTGGTGGCACCGTTGAGGAGGAGCAGGTCGCCGGTGGGGAGGATCAGCATGTCGCCCATGACCCGGGCGATCGGCATGTCCTCTGTCGTCCAATTCGCGTCCGGGTTGGCTAGGTTCATGCGGCCGCAGTCGCGGAGCGCAAAAATTACCGTGCCGTTCTCGCCGTCCTTGAACGACGATTTGGGCGCGCCGCCGCAGATGATAACCTCGGGCTCCGGATCGGCGCTGCCTTGGAGCTTCCCGCCGCGGAGGTCGAGCGGGAGGAGAGCGGACATGGCGGAGGCCGGGTAGCTGCGTGCGCCTCCCGGGAGCGGTGGGACCTCGCGGATGACGAGCTCAGCGCGGTGGTCGAGGATGATGCCACGGTCGTTGGCGAAGACGAAGAGGCTGCCGTCGGGGAGGAGGTTGACGAAGGGGTACAGGTTGTTCTCCACGTCATCCGTGGTGTCCCGGAGGAACGGGAGCGGCACGGACTGGTGGTTGAACAGTCCGGGCCTGGGGACGAACTCGTAGCTGAACGACCGGCGGCCGCCGAATACGGCGAACCTGCCGTCGGGTAGCACCTGCTGGGTGGCGTACCACCGGCCATCGAAGAAGCTCCTCGGGTGCTCGACCCAGTCGCAGGTGTCGCAGGGCGAGAGGTACCTGACGGCCTTGTCGCCCTCGAAATAGCCGCCAGACTGCACGAGGTTGCCATCGGCGTCGAACCCGCCGGCGGAGCACCAGGTGTCGGTGAGGATCTTGAGCGGGCGCACGGCGCCGGTGTTGTAGTCAAACTCGACGGCGTGCGCCCAGCAGTCCGTGGTGTTCGGCTTCTTGGCCCTCGGGTCGACGCGGCAGTTGTCAAACCTTAGGCGCATGAGCGATCGCCCCGTGCTGGAGGTGTCGAACATGACGGCGCGGCCGTGGCGCATGATGGCCAGGTGCATGGCCGAGACCCCGGAGTTGTCGCTGACGATGGTCCAGGCGCCGTCGGCTTTGCGGTCGCGCGTGTCGACGCGGACGACGGTGGTCGCCTTGCTGGGCGTGCCCGTGAGGGGCACGCGCGTGAGGCCCATCGTGTTGGGCCGCGCCGCGCCCTTCTGCTCCACCTCCGTCCGCGCCGGATCCGCCTTCTCCGGCGCGTCGTCCGCCCCGCCGGTGCTGCCGACGTTGAACGGGTCGAAGATGTCGCTCTCCTGGCGCGCGCGGAAGATGCTGAACGGGTCGAAGAACGCCTCAACAGATGTGGCGTCGACGAGGAGAAGGAGTGCAACGGCCAAGACAGCGCCGGAGCGCAGGAGGGAGACCATGCTGTCTCGTCTAGCTCCCCAATCTGCTTAATTGCCTGATCGACCTGCTGCTTGTTGAAACGGAAGCTTAGCTCTCGCTCCGCGTGGGCAGGTACGTGGCTCCGGCCGGCCGGTGTCCCTGTGGCCGGCAAAAGCTAAAAATGGAATCGCTTTGATCTCAATAGCAAGGCGCGCGTGGTTGGTGTGGCCGTGTGGAGGAGCGTTTCGCGCGGGAGCAACGACGCCGCGTCCAAATATAGCCGGCGAGCTGCCGCCTGCATTCTGTCACGAGTTTCTTTGTTGGTGTCCGTGCGGTGCCGCCACGCGGCTGGGCCTAAAGTGGTGCAGGTTGACTGATGGCCCAATTACCGGCCCGGCCCGGGCATTCTCTCATGGGCCACGCACGAAGGATCCCGTGGCGTTGCACGCAAGTGCTGTGTGCAACTTTTTTTTTGTGTGTGCAACATTTTCTTTTGGCTACGTGTGCAGCGCTACGAAAACGGGATTGAACTGCAACATGTGGCATTTTCACAATTATCAGTTCATCAAGTGAAAAAAAAAGTAATGTGCATGCTAAGCTCTTCCGGAGCTTCTAGAAACAAACTCTTCTGGAGTTGAAAAAAAAACTAGCTCTTATGGCCGCATATGCGAGGCCGCCTTCTAATTTCACTCGACTACAAATCTCATGTTGAAACCAATTTTTTTTTAAACGACGTTGGAAACAATTTAACGGCATGCATTTGCGTATACGTATACACGCACACGCGTACGGACGAGAGGGTCAGACTATATGTATACAAGATCGTATCGCATCACAGTTTAATTTAAAGCTGCCACTTGAGTTGAGGTTTATCACGATCGTGTTCACCCAAACTTCCAGAATGTACCACGGGTACTGAGTGGGCTAGCTAGCTCCGCGTCATCGATGGATTGTGTGTGTTTGTATTGATCTTCTCTGCATCCAAATAATTAGCACGATTGAAGATTGAGATCGATGCCGGATATGGTGTACTGCAGCGTATCATTCGGCAATGATATACTACTAAGCACGGATCGAGCTAGCATTAATGATCATGCGAGGGAAATTAATTGAAGTATCTTACGGTGAAATAAGGACGTACTTACGATGGATATCCTCGCGCGATTGGATTTGCATGTCAATATTACACAATGGAATTAAGTAGTGCACAACTAATTTGTTTTCTTTCACTTTTTTTATAGGTTAATTCTTGCCAACAACCAACATGGCTGTGTACATCAGTCAGTGCAGAGTAAAAGACACCTTTCTTTTCTAAAGTTTTCTCATAACATCGCCGTTTCTAAAAATATTGTATTTTGAAATACTTTAAGGTGTTTGGTTCTAATATATATTTTGAAAACCAGATTATATTAAAAACCATGATTATTTTGAAGTATTGGAGAAACACGCCTGGCTCTTTTTTTCTAAAACTGAAAAAAAGAAAATTTATGGTATTTATTAGCCAGACATGAGGGTACTTTGGTTTTAAAATACTTCGGTTTTGAAAATGCGAGCTACCAAACAGTCTTATAGCTGAGCTTAAAATTACGAGAGTTCAAACGACATTGAAACAAACTTCCAAATTCCATTTGATCCTTTGGTGGATGTGCACCCAGCTGTTTTAAAGGGTGATATTGTTATTGTACATAGTTTTTGTGGTTTTATGCGCAACGCATACTAAATAGTCATTTTTTCGAAATTAATCTGTAGATGCATGTGGATGAAATATCTACTTCCAACACTCATTTGGGTGTTACCATACTACCATACATGGTTAGGTCACAAAACAATCATGAATATTGTTCTTTTACATCATTGACACAATACGTAAATGCCCCACCAGAAATGCACATATCCTAATATACAAGATCTACACATCAAAAGAATCAAAATGACAATCTTTTTTGCACAATATCTCCATTCACTATCACATTTTGTTTAGTATTTGGATGAGGTATTATTTACGTTGAAATTTGTCTGTTCTTTGTGGCTTGAATCTACAGTTTAAAGTTTGTGACACTATGGCATAACATTGTACCGGTAGCACGGTAGCATATATCCTAAATGTATGGTACTACGGTAGCACTATATTTTTATCTCCTGCATGTGTATGTGGTGTGCGTATGTGGATATACATGATGTTTTTTCCTAAAAAGATATACAATGAGAAGTGTGAAATTTGTTGACATGCACTCGGATCATTTGTCCTTAAAAAGGACTTTAAGATCACTATTGCTAGTGTTCCAAATGCCATTTCTCATAATTAAGAATATGACTAGGCACGTTCAGATGGACATTCACGCATGTTTCTATAAATTATGTTTCAGATTATGAACGATTCTTTGTTCTAGACTCTGCAACCATAGGATGCACGTTACTATTATATTATCACAAAGATTCATACTCCAGTAAACATAGAAACACACAAATAATCCACCATAGGAGCTTAATTCTCAACAAAACTATCTTTCAAATACATGCATGCATAAGAGAAAGCCGCTGTATACGCGCCATTGCTAACCTCGGCAGAACAGCCCGCCGCCGACGACAACATGCATAAACTACGGCCCGCCGCCGGCGACAGCATGCATAAACTACGGCCGATCTGCATGCACACGCATGTATGTATGCACGGGGGCTAGTACACTTGATTACATCCCAAGTCTTCGGAGTACATGTTGCATCAGCTCGCAAGCTTCTCAGCTGCATGCAAGCAGATATCGTGCATCAATGATCGCTAATTAAAAATTAATGAGATTATATATTGATGCACACGTCTTATCATACAACATTAGCCAGGTGCAAATTGCAATGGGAGCCTGAATTCTGTACCTACTAGACCAGCTAGCCCAGTTAGACCAGCTGCTCTCTCTATGTATATCCTTCTCATTCTACATCACAAACATTATTCTTGAAATCAATGGCCGTAGTTTAAACTCTTTTGAAACATGAAGATCATATATCTATTTGTACAAATTAACTAGCTAGCCAGCTTCACAAAATCTATTAACCCCGATATATGCATGCATTACACAAACTTAATTAAGCACCCCGCAAGCTCTTAAGTTCATGTGCCATCAATGAAGGTAAGGATCTTGGACGTGTTTAATTAACTAGGACCATAGCTTGAGCTCTAGGTCCACATCTTGTGGATCATCTGAGTTCGTACTCGCCTCCGATGGGTGCATCAGCAAGTTGTTTAGGTCATGATGTCCCTTGAAGCCAATGGAGTCCTGTAAAAGGCGAGCTCGATAAGACTTGATTGTATAACAGTAAATTCCAGCATGGCCATGTATTTGTATAAAGAAAGATGGGATTTTTTAATCGTATTTAAGGATATTAGCACATTGTATCTTATTTTGCAGCAAATTTAAAATCGTAAAAGCTGATAGGGAG
Source organism: Poa pratensis (assembly GCA_947311845.1). NCBI lineage: Eukaryota > Viridiplantae > Streptophyta > Magnoliopsida > Poales > Poaceae > Poa > Poa pratensis. Next base: position 46,905,004 of record CAMZMU010000060.1, read on the forward strand.
TACTATACATATTCAAACAGATAGGTTAGACCATTATGTTGATGCAGAGGTGGAGAGAACAATATAATATTTCTTTTAAACCTGTCTTCAGTGTGTGTCCTTTCATCATTTGTAACAAACAGAATACAGATCCACATCAGTAGAAATAGAATTGCATATATACACACCTCAGGTTCGAAAAGAGGCAATGTGGCGTCGCTGCTCGGATGAGAGTAATGTGGTGCTCCATAGAAAGCTGTTACATGGTAATTCGGCGTTGATCTGATGAATATTGGGCGAACAATAATGTTAATCCTGCCCGCGGCATCATTTGCTGTTTAATTTGATCATAGTACGTCCATGACCACATGAGTTAATTAATAGTACAAACCTACTGATGGGAGTAGTTGATGGGGATTCTCCGTATCTCATGTCACCTGATCTCCCTCCATTATAGGCCATCTAAGTATGTTACATAACAGGTTAGGTCGCACTACACTCGCATAAGATATGCAGCAAGATGATAGGGCTATCACGTGCACATGGGAGAATAAAATCTGATCTTTGGTTGCAATGATACTCCTGTTCTTCACCGCGGATTCACACTTGTCTAATCACTCATCCTTTCGACTACCCTCCAAAATAATCCAACATGGAGTATCACATTATGTATCATGCAGTTTGATACGCAGTACTACTTAGAAAATATAGCTGGAAACAATTTAAAGCGTTGGAAACAAAACTAAAAGCCAGCAATAAAATGAATTTTCTGCCCAACTTTTTCCGATCTCGCAGGATACTCATTATTTGTTACTCAATAATGTTTAGTCAACTAAATTATCAAGTTTGAATGAGCATACAAATCTTAATGTTTTGTAACTAGAGATCGAGAAAATAACCACCCTAACTACAATTAATCGGGAAATATTTCGGTTAATACGAATCCGCCTTTACAAGAATGTATATCACTTAACTAAAACATGTAGCAGCTAAACTTAATTTGTAGTTGACTAATCCATGTATCAAATGATTCGATCGGATGGATCGAGAAGAACGATAAAATGTGGATGTTAGTAACGGCATCCATTAACTCGTTTCAGGAACTGGTTTATCTAAATACTCTTTACTTTGATCATCACTTTTACAGAAAATCTTACGGACACCGATATAAATTGATATTACTATATTCATTATGAAATATATATTTGTCGTGTATAATAGTTCTTATTTGAAGCAACATACTTCTATGGAAATTGATGATCAAAGTTTAACTGGCATTACTGTGTTATTGACCAACCCGAGCTGCATTCTTCCTTACCAAAGGGTTGTTCAATCAACTAAATTACCGAAAATGAATGAACATGCATGCATCTTTAATTCAGCAACATCCCCGTGAAAAGAGTAACCTAATTTCCAAAGAGATAACAACAATTGGGCAACGTTTTGGTAAATGTATAGCACCACATATGCTTTTTATAAAATAGTACGCTGGATACACTTTGGTGACCAATTTAATTCTTAGTTCATTAAAAAGGCAATATACGGCAAGATTTTTTTTTTAGGGAAATTACCGCAAGATTTGGATGGATGGAGTAGGCCGGTGGAACGTTGATATTGTTAGTATGGAAGGAGGAGGATGCCGACGATGACCATGCATCTTCCTGCTTAATCAAATTCCATAACCACATCAAATAAGAAACCATGCACCCAATAATTATGTCTTAATTAACGAGATCAGATCAACCAATTAACACCACAAAACTAATTAAAGTTCTACCACAGGTCAGATATGCATGAACATGCGATCAATAGTCACCTGAAGATTGAAGCCACCGGCTCCGTGGATCAACGACGGAGGTTGCTGACCGGCAAGAGGAGGGTGGTGCAGGTACTCGACCATTTCACTCTGCAGCCTGATCTTCTCCAGCTGCGCGACGCCAAGGCCTCGCTGCGGCTGCCTTGGCTTGTCGACGGAGCTGCCGCCTCTCTTGCCCCTCTTTGACCCAGACGACGACGGCGACGACCTCCCCCTGCCCCACTCCATGCTGTCCCCAAAGTTGCTTGCACTCACGGATTATACCCCAGGTAGCTATACCAACAGACAAGACCTAGCTAGCGAGCAAGAAGATGACCATAAAATGGGGTCAGTACAAGAAAAAAGAAAGGCTGGGGGAAAAGTAGAAGCTGGATGATGTGGAGAGAGGCCGGCCTCTTAAAGTGAAAGGGAGAGATCGCCTTGCACGCCCAGTATCGACCCCTCTTATTAAATGGAGAATCCCGGCTGCATAAAAGAAAACTCGATTGCATTTTTTATGTTAGGCTACCTATACACAGTAGCATCACTGGCATGACCATGCTTAGTTTATGCAATCTATCGGTACCTTGTGACTCAAACCCTATCAACGAAAGAAAAGGCAAAGGGATCGAGATCAAGGAAGTTTAATTGTCGCAAACATATGCGACTACATGGATTTTGCCAAGGCGCTATGGCGCGGATGCGCAATCCTGGACCATCGGTTTCAGCCATCCGACGGACAGGATTAAGCGTTGAATATCAACGCTTAATCCTGGCCGTTGGATGGCTGGAACCGACGGTGCAGATTGCGCATCGGCGCCATAGCGGGTGGGCAGTCTCTTTTCCCGACTATTACGGCTATATATCCTTACTTATACACAAACTTTGCAGGGGTTTGAGTCTCCCATCTCCACTAGCAATGTAGCGCTAAACTTCACGCGGGCATGCCATATACAACCAAAATAACCATCCGAGAAATTGGGTGAAAAGATTACTGGAAAGCTGAAAAAAACTAAAATATATATATCTTAATTTGCCAATGAAATAAGGAGAATAATAAAGCAGCGGTGATGTCAGATGAATTTTGCTCCTCAAGCCGTGTGACATATAAATGTACGGTGTTTTCTCTTTATAGTTTAAACTATGTTTTTCACGGTACCTTGATTTGCTCCTAGAAGATCGTGGAGGAGATCTTTGGTCATCAAAGTGTGACACCTTAATGGCTTGAAAGAACCACTAGAAATGAGACAAGGGCCAGGTCAGACTCTGAGAAATCTTGTTGGAGATCTTGGGGATCAGAAGCTCCGCTGGTGTATGGATGAAACACCGAGACTCAATCAGCAGCTAGCTAAGCTATAGCTCAGCTCCGAGACATGGGGCACCGTGGGTGGGATCAAAGTTTAGCTGGAGAGGATCGTATCTTCCTCGATCGGATACATACACTGACACAGTCACGCATATTTAGGTTTGTTAATTACCCAATGCATCGATCGATCTCACTTAAATACCATTTTATTTATTAAATGGCTATGATCGATCGGAACCACGGTTTTTGTTACAGGTCGGAAAATCGGATTACCGGATACTGAACACTCCGGGAAATGGTCATACCGGAGAAAAAAGGATTTTTTAAATTTTAAATATAACGAGAGCCCTTGGTAAATCGTCCAATGGAGAACCATTTTTTTTAATTTCTGAGTTTTCCTTTCAAATTCGTCCGGTAATCGGTATGAATTTTCCGCTAACTACGGTAATCGGTAATCCCGAACCACCTCAGGGATTTTTTTTCTACCGGGAATCAAAACTTTGATCTTAACTACTCCCTCCATTCGGGTGTGCACTGCAACTAAGACGCACGTGGAGTACCATCACATGCGCTATATGCATCCAACCAAAAACAATTTTTCCTTAATCATCAAAATATGGTTCCATTTTTTTAAAATTATTTAATCCTGAAAGTCATGCACAACTACAAATTTCTAAGTTTTTTATAAATTCGCACGGAAAAACTCTATATCAAATAGATCCATCAACGGCGTATGATACGAGGCGGCGGGCTTTCGAGGCTAGCGACGGTGCGGCTCGGCATGGTTGTGGCGTCGATCTGATGAGCCCTCCGTCTCTAGACCGGGTTCGATTCAACTCAAATGGTGTCCTGCAATGAGGTATTAGGTGGGAGTCGTCCCACGCTAGTGGCCTTGATGGGAGATGTCCCTTTGTTGCCACTGAAAGTGGATCAAAACTGGCGAGGCGGCGACTTGGATCGGGCGGAAAGGTGTCAACCTGCTTGGCTGCTTCCGACGTCTTCTCTAGCGGCGTGAGAGGGTCACATGAACTCTCGGTGTCGGGAACAATGACAATGACAGTCGAAGACAAGCATGCGCACACTGTGGATGGAAAACCAACATCTTCGATCAGACAATGTCGATGTGTGAGGCAAACCCTTCCTGAGGCTGGTGGCCTGAAACTCGGCTTTGGAGACGAAAATTCTGATTCGACCCTTCGATTGGACTCGTCAATATCGGCGCACATGTGATAAACTCCCTCTAAAGAGTTTGTCTAGTGTTGCGTACTTTTCGTTGTTCCATTACTTTTCATAGGGCTTATGATAGGATTGTGGAGATAGTGTAACGAGGCAGTCTACTTCGGATGGTCTTGGGTTTTTTCTTTATTTCATGTTAGATGATTGGTTGAGAATCAATGTTTGCCTTTGTTTGGTATTGTTGAAAATTAACAAACATAGATGTGTGCATCAACTGATAAATATACGGATCATCCTCCTTTTCAGAAAAAAGATCCGGGCACAAATTCAATTCTTCTTTATACTATTGAGTTTACCACTTTTGTAGCTATAAATAATTTGATGCACGATTTTTCTTTAATTAAAGAAAGGATATTGAGATTTGCATCTAGCCAACATCGATTTCTCTCTAACTCCTTAAAGGAGACAATACCTAATCCTTGATGCATTGAGATCTCAATTTCCTATTCTTTGCGAGCTAATTATTTGTTAGGGAGACAGTGATCGAGCAATCATAAAGTGGTTGATTAGAAAACAGCAGCACGCCATGCATGCTCCTCATAAATTAAGCAAATTGCGGCTGTTTTTTATGTCTGTTTTGCCCCGACTTTGGTTAGGTATAGGTAAACTAGCTAAGTGAGAGCTCCCTTGACAACAAAAGAAGCTCTCTAAACACGAACCTGTTTGGAGATTTCTTCACGGAAGCTTGAGCCCGGCAGGTCGGCCTCCATGTGTACAAAAGCTGAAAGAAGGCAAGATAGTTCTTCTTTCGACCAGGAAGGTAAAATGGTCAAGCTATTCTTTCTGAGCCTTTGGACCAATTTAATTTGTCTGTTTAGCTTTGGACCAAAGGGCCATTCATTCATGCATACATGTTGTGCTGCCACCTTACAACACCCAAATGAAAATGTACACAAAACATGGTTAGTACATGTGTTTCTTGATTAGCCATACGTTTTGATCTCGCAAGCACCATTGTTAATGGTTCGCTGTCACACTTTGTATATATAACCAATCAAATTTTAAAAGAAGCATAATAAAGCGCGAAAGAATCACAATCTGTTTGTGCGCTGAAGACTAGAATAGAGGAGGAAAACTCAGAGTCGCTAGCTCGATCTGCTGGCTAACCGGTTCGATTCAAAAATGTTTAATCTGTGATGACGACGTAGTTCCAGTCTCTGCGATTCATGACTAATTTGATGGCGTCGTGTGTAAGCTAGCTAGCTCCTTGTAAATTGTTATCATATATAGCACCCAGATGGATCGTTGGATCAGTCGCTTCGCTTCGTGTCATCGATCACGTCAACACTTTAATCCACGCAATCTAATGAAAAATTAGCATGTCACCGTGTTGAATGTGGCATCTTTGAAGAGACTATTCTTGGGTTGATTTTTGCTTAGGAACAAAGTTTGGCTAGATTTTTTGTTGCGCGTCGAGACTTTGAATACAAGCTATGGGCTCAAAGCCTTTCGTGTACAATATTTTTCCTTCTTTCCGAAACGGATGTAAATCTTTTGCCTCAATCTATTAGGAGTTTTAACAAGAGGTGAAAAGTAGAAATATTACAGCCGTCCTACTCTCACTGCATAATTCCGCTCAACCGCTTTGCACCCATGGTAATATAAAGTTTTGCCCCCTTATTCAGTGGCGGAGCACGGAAGAAATTTGTCTTTGGGCAAACTCTAAAGGATAAAAAAAACGCAAAAGCAAAATAGTCTAGACATATCAATGTCGGGCTATAGAAAATAGCGCCAACCCTCAAAAAGAGTTATAGCCGGACTAAATCGGAGCTAAATGGAGCTATAGCGGAAAATTGTATGTGGATTCATTTAGCGTCAAGAATGTTCACAGAGTTACAGCGGAGCTATAGCCGGGCTGTAGCGGTCTATTTAAAACTATGAGACATATTTATATTTTATATATCCTACACGTATTCACTAAGCACAGTACAAACGGAAACATATTTGGACAGAAGTAGAACTTAAAAACGTACCGATAATGATGCTTCGATGGCGTCTAGAAGTTAGAGGGAATGCCCAAGCTCTACCCCCTTCTTGAAAATCTTTCTTAATTTTACCAAGATCTATACTTTTAAATCTTGGTGTACAGCTATGGCACTGGCAAATGGCACAAAATATTTTCTAAAATCTGCAGTGACAACATTAAGAGACATGAGTATGTTATATCAATTTATCTAGCTCGCAATCAAAATTTTAAACCTTCATCCAATATTCCAATTCATCAAACGATAGTCAACAAATTGATACCTCCCCCTTTGGCGCTGTCAACCCCTTTTCTTTTTCTGTCCATCTCTACCTCGAAACAACTGCCCAACGAACCCTAGAAGCCGTCGGGAAGAACCCTGCCAAGCCTTGCTTGCTGCCGCCGCCGTCGATCTACTTCGGATGCCGGCCTAGCCTGCTGCCCGTCGGCGTCTCCCTGTTCAGGTGTTCAAACCAGCAGACCAGCCGCCGGCCGGTGGCGCCGTTCCAGGTCGAAGAAGAGGCCAGAGGCACAATGGAGACTCGAACGATCAGGAACAGAACGATTCGATCGGTCGCTGGAAAAAAATGAGCGAACGTCGACCGTATTGCTCCTCTACACGCGGCCTGTAGCCGAATTTGGTCAAGGCAGCTTCCGCTCATGGCCCATAAAGCCCATTCCGGTCAAGGCAGCAGGCAATGCGGCCCAATTTCTCTCCTTTTCCGTTTTGCCCCTATTAAAGGAGCAGAAACTGCAGATTTTTTTTTTTGAAATTTTCTATATATATATTAGCAAGCAAGCCGCCTCATTAAAAATCTTCCAGCCCCTTAGATACCCTGAAAGAAAAAGAGTGCGTCTGAAACTTGCTGCTTTAGGAAGGTATAATGTCATTACAATCAAGTGTGACCAGTTCCCAAACACAGTCGGGCACTGCATCACTAATAATGTGAGAAAACCCAGACTTGCCTAACTGAGCTAAGACATGAGCAACTCCATTACCCACACAATCCACCTTAGCCACCGAGATATCACGAAAGATCTTAAGCAGTTCACGTGCTTCTAGAACCGTGGTCCAATTCGCCGAACCCTCCTCTGTATCGGTCGTTATTGCATGCACAGCTCGGAGACAATCTGACTCCAGCACAGCAGGTGACAAGGATATACATCTCGGGTACCCTACCGTGAGGGTACCTGGTGCACGTGATGACTAAAGGCCCAATAGCGAAGAGACAACTCGAAGCCCAAGACAGGAGGCCCAAAGATGGAGTACCCTCCAAGATTAGACATAGGCGTAGTCGGTTTAGGACTTTCCATATGTGTAAACTAGGTCGGTTATGAACTCCCGAGACTCAGCCTATTTAAAGGCTGGGAGGGGCGCCGATCTGAGGGACAAGCCATACTCGAACCACCAAACCTCTAGCGAGATCGTCATCTCGCGGGAGCCACCTTGTAACCTCATAATCTCCACGATCAGTAACAGACAAGCAGGAAGTAGGGTCTTTACCTCCACCCGAGGGGCTGAACCTGGGTAAATCTTTGCCTCTGCTTGTCAGCCGACGAAACTACCAACACTATCACGTTCTCTCCCCATAATCTCAACCCTAGGTCCCTAACCATGGGATTTGGTGAGGATACCCCTCGTCAATTGGCGCCGTCTGTTGAAAAGAATAGTGCTGGACTCACGGTTTCTTCGGTTCCATCGGAAATTGGCGACTCGCCGATCAGATCTACAAACGGCAACTCACCGGCTGCGTCAACAAACCGGAACTCGCCAACTCAGGCGGCACACGACAACTCGTCGGCTCACTCGACAAACGGCGACACACCGGCTTCACCCGCAAAAAGCGCATCGGATCCTCTGATGGATTTCGAGCCACACTCGCCAGAATTCCAGGAGGCCTTCTCCGATCTCGAGTCAGATTTGGGTTTAACCGTTGGTTTCGTTCAATTTTTTCGTCAACAAGCTTGGTGTGCAGGACTTGACGGATCCACGCCAACTCGCGACTTCCGCACCCGAGACTACATCGGCTGAGACTCCTTCGACTGCGGATCCCTCTACGTCCACACCATCGTCAAATCTCCAAGCTTGTTCATCTGCAACAACCATGTCGACTCGAGAGATGAACGAGCTCATCGACGAACTCCAAGGAGAGGAGGCCGAATCAGCGTACCCCACAAATGATCCCGAGCTTGATCTCTCACTCGAGGATACCTTCGACTGCGGGATCTCGTTCAGCGACTTCGACGAGCCCGAAACTCATATCGACAGCCACGTCGACTCCGAGATCTGCACCAACAACAACCTTGACTTCGAGATCCGTAACGATTTCACCGACATCGAGATGAGCATAGGCGATGAAGGCATCGACAGCGAGATCCGTCCAGACGGACAACTCGATGGACATATCGATTCTGACATGATCCTTGATGACGACGTCGGGTTCATGGTGGGACTCGAAAACACGTACACATATCCTCGGGTGATACCCCAGCAGGTCTACGTCGCCTTCGCCGCAGAATCATCAGAAGCAGCGGCCAGCCGCAAGCCTACAGAATTCCCGTGCACGGTGACCATGCCGGACGGAGTTACAACTCTCACCATCACTGCTGAGATGGCAGCGAAAGCAGACAAAGTTATTAAGGAGTGCACCATGATGCCTATAGACGCAACACAGCAGGAGATGTTGACCTTCAAGTACTTCACCTGGCAGGAAACGCTTCGACTGCAGCAGATCAGAGCAACACTCGAAGAACGTAAAAAGCAAGCTAGCTTGTCGAGTGCGCGCAGAAGGCAGCTCTCCCTGAGCTCTACCGGGCAAGCAGACACAAGACCCAGATCAAGGTTGTCACACCTCTCGCCGGAGGAGAGGGCGGCACTCATCCACAATCTGGGTAACTCTTTCATGACATACGACGCGGAAGGAGTTCCAGTACCCAAAACTGCCGCGGGTGCTCTCTTCACCGCCGCAGCATACCTCGAGGCTATCAAGCCCCCAGCTAATGACCCCAACGCAAAATTGCATCGCCAACAGATCAAATCACTCGCCTTAGCAGCAAAGCCTATTCGCCAAATTCCAACAGCTCCAGGAGGGAGTCGAGATCGTGCCATTGTTGACACACGTCGTGAAGAGCATAATCGCAGTGGTCGCCGCCACCACTCGAAGGAAAGAAGCAGCTCGCGTAGGCGCAGGTCCAGGAGCAGATCACGCAGATCTTATAGCAGCGACTCATACTCTGATCCGGAGCCTCAGTCACATGGGACTTCATGCTTCACTCGACGAGTCCGCGAGACGCGGATGCCCAAAGGGTTCAAACTCACATCCGAACAACCCAAGTACACGGGTCGACAGGAACCTTCCGGGTGGCTAGAAGATTACAGGCTGGCTGTTGCGTGCCAGCGCGGCACGAACACCACAGCCATGCAATACATACGACTCATGCTCGAAGGCACAGCCCGCGACTGGCTCAAGGCCCTACCTTCATCAAAGTACGACTCGTGGGATCAGTTCCGCGAGGACTTCATCAAAAAATTTGAGCCTCTATGTGAGCGCCCAAAAACATTTGAGGAGCTCAGAGCTTGTGTTCAACGGCCAGACGAAACGTTGAGGTCATACATCAGATGATGGACTGAGATACGTAACTCAGTCGGAGTAATTTCAGAAGATATGGCCATGGACGCATTCATAATGGGACTCGCCAGGCGAGACCACAGCCTCATGCAGGCGGAAACATCGCGGGTGCCATACAACCTGTACCTCGGGTGGACGAACCTCAGTACCCTCCACCCCAAGGGCAGATGTACATGATACAGAAAGGTCGCCCCTCCAACAGGGAGTAAAAACTTCGCACTCGACAAGTAAACATGGCAGTCATGTCGCCTCCTGCTGTAACTGAATTCTTGAAGGGTTCTGAAACCGCAATAAGTTTCAGCAGAGAGGACCACCCTCCGTCGGTTGTTCGTCCGGGGCACTCTGCTCTGGTACTCGATGCGCAAATTGGAGGCTATGCCATGTCCAAGGTATTTATGGACGGGGGCAGCGGCATAAACATCATCTTCGCAGATACGCTCCGCAAAATGAACAGATCAGTCGAAAACCTGCCAAGGTCATCAAATACCTTTCACGGTATCGTCCCAGGCAAAGCAATAAGCCCATAAGGCACCATACAACTCGACGTAACGTTCGGGGACAAGAACCACTTCAGGACAGAGTCAATTGAGTTCGAAGTGGTCGACTGGAAGTCACAATACCATACTATACTTGGACGCCCGACGTTCGCTCGATTCATGGCGGTGCCACACTACGCATACCTCCAGCTAAAGATGCCTGGACCAAAAGGAGTAATCACAGTTAAGGGAAACTTTCAAAAGTCTGACTCTTACGATCGAGAATTCAGCAGAATCTCTGAGATGTTTGGCATGGAAGCAACGTTCGCTGATCTAGCGGTCTCCAACGACAGAACACTTATGCCGGAGCACAAAAAGATGGCAGTCGACAGAGCATTCAACGCCACCAATGACACAAGGTCGCATCAAGTGCACCCGACTGACCCGACCAAGACAGTCAATGTCTCGTCGAGTCTGCCTATCGCATAGGAAAGCGCGCTCGTCGAATTCCTCCGTGAGAACTGGGATATATTTGCGTGGTGTCCAACCGACATGCCAGGTATTCTCAGGGAATTCGCCGAGCACTCTCTATAATTATTTCCAGAGGCTAAACCAGTCAAGCAAACAATGCGCCGTATATCCAGCCCCAAAAGAACCGCAGTCGAAGCCGAGGTCGACAGACTGCTCGCAGCAGGTTTCATCAGAGAAATCAAGAAGTCACAATGGGTGGCCAACCCCGTACTCGTGGAGAAAAAGAACACAGATATCCTTCGGATGTGTGTAGAATTCACGGCACTCAATAAGTGTTGTCCAAAGGATCACTTTCCACTACCTCGAATCGACCAGATCGTCGACTCCACCGCCGGGTGCGCTCGCCTGTCCTTCCTGGATGCTTACTCGGGTTACCATCAGTGTCGAGGTATTGGTAACGCGGAACTACTAGAAGTATTCATACGTACCGTAGAGGAGGTGGGGAAGAACGTAGAGGGTTCCAGTGACGGGATTGCACACACGATCTTACCCAGCTTCGGATCTCACGACGGTGGCGAGATCCTACGTGCTGCTATAATTCACTCAAGGAGAATATGTGTACAGGTTACAATGAGGTTGTATGCGTGTGCCCTAAGGCCGCTGGAAGGCTGGCTTATAAAGGCGCCAAGCCTTCCCCTACAAGGAAAGCCTTAACCGACCTAGATCACGAGTCCTAGACTAACACGGTAACAAACCCTAACTTGCTCCCTAAGGCGAACGCAGCCAGGCCTTCGTCTTGGACTTCACTAAGCCAGCCCAGAGCTTATCCTTGCGCCTAAGCCCATGAGGCCTTCTCCATTAAGCCCTCCGGCTTTATCTGATGGGCCTCCCTGGTGGGCCAGGTTTTATCCACCGTGGCAGGTATACCCGTTCGGCATAACCTCCACAGTAGTCCCCGGAAAGGTTTAAGTTCTTCGTTTGCCGTCTTTGTAAAACACGGGCTTTCGCCTTTGTGCAAGGCGGACAGAAGAGCTTGGAGCATTCCAAAATGAGACATTCAGTCTGCCTTAAGGATTAAGCCGAACTCTCCTGCACTTTGAACAATCTGGCAGAAAGATTCTGTCAGCGTCGAGTCTTGTCATGACGTCACCGCAGTCAAAGCCAGTCCACGACAGTCTGGACAAGCAAAGAGACGTTGTGATGCCATTACTGCTATTTTTCCGCACACGATCTCCGAGGCGTGCGGGAGAAGATGCCCACTACTGACCGTTGCGGGACGCGTGGCGAAAATCGTGCGACGTTATCTCACCGCACTAATCACGGCGCACGGCCCCATAAAAGGGAACTGATTTCTTCCACCTGGTTCATTCCCCTGTTCATCGTCCTCCTCGCACCTGTCCTATCTGAACTCCGGCGAGCTCCACCACCACCACCTGCGCACCCACCCATGGAGAGCTCCGATGCGACCACGGGAGCGGCAACGGCGGCGGCGTCGGCGGCGACGGAGGACAAGATCTGACCATGAGGGGATCAAGCTCCGCGGATGCATCTGCATCTCGCGCGGCAGCGGCGACAAGTTCTGCGGCCATCTCCACCGAAGCAGAGAAGAATGCCCAGCCCTCCGACGAGGGCGATGCGGCGGAGGCAGAGGAGGAGGGAGAGGAAGCATCATCCCGCAACTGGGCAGCTTCCACCATCACCGACGCGGACCTCACGCAGCTGCAAAAGGAGGGCATCCTCCCACCACAGGAGAATGCCACTGGCGGTCAGCGTACGGCCACCCTGCTCCAGATCCCGCCGGCGATGAACGAGTGCTCCTCGTCTCACATCTCCTCCGCGGTTTGTCTTTGCCTCCGCATCCTTTTTTCCAATCAGTCTTAGACTACTATGGCCTTCAGCCTCATAGCGTAGGCCCCAATAGTATCTTGTACATAGCTGGCTTTATGGCTTTATTCGAAGGATACCTAGGCATAGAGCCCAGCTTAGAATTCTTCAAGTACTGCTTTACTGCAAGCGCCAAACAGAGAAGGAAGAACTGCTTTCCTTAGGAACAGTTAGCATCAACCTTCGTAGAGGCAGAGACTGGTATCCTAAGGCGCCAAAAATAGATTCCATTAAAGGCTGGAATAGCTCCTTCTTCTACTGCAAAGACATGGCGCCAGTAGGCAAAGACATAGGACTTCCTCGCTTTTCTCCTTTGCCTGCGGAGCCTCGCCTTTCTTGGGGCGAGAAACCACTGAAGGTCCTTCCTGACAACCTCCGTCGCATGCAAAGGCGGATTGAGTATTTGACAAAGACTGCTGTGCCCAAGCTCACGGGCGCAGACACCATCCTATGTTGGTTGTCAAGACGAATCCAGCCTTTGAAAGATCGCAAAGGACTCATGTGCCACTACACGGACCAGAAGAAAGATCCCCTCCGTGTTAGTGAGAGTGACCTTACGCACGACGCCCTTATGTATCGCTTTAAGAGGATTGCCAAGGAAAGGATCCAGCTCACAGAGCAGCGTCCTATGTACACAGCCGCCAACCCGGCTCCAAGGTAAGGCATTTACCATTACTGTTTTTACACTTCCACAATGTTTGCCTTACTAACACACTTTTGATTTCAGCTCGCCCTTTTGCCGGATAATCTGCTGGCTCCTTTGTTTTACGTGCCTGAAGCGGCACCCGAGCCCTCAAAGACTCGGAAACGAAAGGCTTCAGGAGCCACTGCAGCAACTTCAGCAGCAGAAAGGCGGAAGCGTGAAAAGCCATCCCTGTTAACGCCGAAGTGCTCGACATTGAGGACGATGAAGATGCGGCCTTCAATGCTCCAGTACAGAAGTAAGCCGAACCTCAATTTCTTTAGTAAGGCGAACAATGTCTATGAATGTTATCTTATTTTGTATGTGATTTGCAGGATCAAACCAACTGCGCCTCTCAAGAGGAAGAAAGTAATTTCTTCCAGGCAAAGAAACTGAGCCCTCTCCAGCCATCGCTCCCCCCACTCCCTCCGTTCAACAAGAGACAGCCCAGGCCCATCTGAAGATCATCATATAGATTGGACTCGCCGTCTTACCTGATAAGACGGAAACTGAAAAGTTGGCCAGGGCTGCCGCTGCTGGGAAGGCGGCGGTACTTCAGTCAGAAGAGCCGAACGAGCCCATTACTCGTGAGGCTATCGCAACATGGTGAAGCAAGAGCTCTTTGACGACGAGGGGTACATCTTACCCAACATCGCCGCCATGCTTGCCGATGAGAAGGAGCGCAACGAGCCGCCTCCGAAGCTAAGGCCAGTTGGTCAAACATTGACCATATTAAATCTGGAAGACAATTGTGACGAGCTGTACGTCACAATGAAGAAGAGCTACAAAGCCTTGAAGGCCATGATGCAGGTAAACATTCCGTCTTTATGTACATACTAGTCCCCGGGCATTACGTTGTGCTTTGACTAAGCCGACGTAATGGCCTTTCTTTAATGTGATAAAGACTCAGTCCCCAAGCCCATTGTAGCCATACCTTATTGCCTTTACCTTTCTTACTTACTACTACCCTTGCCTAGCAGAGCAGTGAGCAACTTACATGCGATCTATGGTACTCACTGAGTAACCAAAGGCAAGTGCTCAAGCAAGCCGTCGCCGAAAATAAGGCGAACAAAGGTAAATGTTGTTCTTTCACATGCAATGTGACTTTAGTTCATTTTAAGACATAAGATGCTCAACACATGCAATGTGTTTTGCGCAGCTGTTGTGGCGAAGGCAAAACAGATCGTCAGCGAGACTGGCGATATAGAAGTGGTGAGGCGGGAAAATGCCGCCTTGTTTAAGCAACTGGAGGAGAACCGAAAGACGGCCGAGGCCAATCTTAAAGCCGTCCAAGACAGCGCCGCTGAAGGCAGACAAACTGAAGGCAGAACTTTGAAACTGCAGCGACAGGCTGAAAAGGATGGGCTCCTAATCCAGAGCTTACAAGGTCGTCTTGAACGCCAAGCTGATGAGAGCACCGCCATTGACGAGAAACTGCTAAGTAAGCCTTTCTTCTTTTACTTTCGCACTTTCTGTCACTTTTCGCCTTTATTCAAACACTTCAGTGCGCCTTAATTTTTTCCATTCCTCCCTTCCTCAGTTCCAGCTGGATTTGGGGAAAGGCTTACCTCTGAGACGCGCCTGGAGCTTATCTTGGAGTGTGGCGAGATTGTGTCAGGGCTGTATGCTGCGGGAAGAGACGTTGTTGCCAACATCTTCCCAAAACAGCTGCCCCAAGTGACAAACACCAGCAACTTGCTGCCACTTCTTCAGAACTGCGTCCCAGAGGTGGTGGAGCGTCTTCGCTCAGCAGCTAGAGGCGGAGCAAAACTTGCTCTAGGACTTGTTCGCGGCCACTACCCCGAAGTCAACATGTGGCGCGTTATCAAGTGTTTCCCAGCCAAGGACAGAGACGGCAACGAGCTCGTCAAAGAAAAGGTCTATGCCTCTGTCTCTGGCTTTGCCTCAGCCGTTGCTGAGATGGTAGACTTGTCTATCTTCTTCTCCAAGAAGCCTGTGCCTCCCCGTCCTGACGACGTGTCTGATGACGAAGCCGAAGCCCCACCACTGGCAATGGCGATGAGTCAGAAGACGGAAATGAAGAAGAAGAAGAAGGCGAGTCTGAAGCTACGCTGGATCCATCCAAGTCCCCTGTGTCTTCGCCTCCTCAGTCCCCTGCATAAGATGCAGGAAAAACTTTGCATTAAGCGTGTCATGAAAGATGGCACAAAAGACTTGTTAAGTTATGTTTTGTAATGGCAGGAGCCTTTTTATCTGTTGAACATGTTTGTTTTGCGACGCATGCACTTATTTTTAAAAGGCTTGCAAACTATGCTCCTTATCCGTCTTAAGTTTTCTGGCTTATATGCTTTAGCCTTTTCGTATGCTGGCAGAACCTAAGCACGGAACACTTCGCTGGCAACAGGGTTAGTAACCAAACTGTTTAAACACAGAAACGGCGCCGGCTTTTGGTGCGTAAAGCATCTACTAAGACAAGCCAGCATATATGCGATCAGATAAATACTCTTAGACGGATGCAATTTTAATTTTTGTAAGGCCTTAAGGCAAAAGCATCATGTGAGTAACCACAAGCACGAAGCCAATTCGGGTTAACATTGATATTTTTATCGAAATATATGATCAAATGGAAATAAAAGACGGCGAGAACTCATGCATAAAAATAATTGAGGGAACCAAAGACTTTTATTTCATAATCATATATGGTGTGATTACAATAGAATTGCTAAGTGTAAAAAGGACGTAGCTGCTCAATGTTCCAAGGACGTTTCGTCTCCTTGAGCGCTGCTTCTTCGTTCCTTTTCCTTTTGCGGCCTCTTTTCTTTTTCTTCTCGATATCACGGAGGTCCACAAGATAATATGCCCCGTTCTTAAGCGCTTTGCTGATAACGAAGGGTCCTTCCCATATGGGAGATAGTTTGTGCTCCTTTTGCTGAACAAGGCGAAGCACCAAATCGCCTTCTCGAAACGATCTCCGTCTTACCTTGCGACTGTGGTAACGCCGCATGTTCTGCTGATAAATGGCGGAGCGCTGAAGCGCTATCTCACGCTCTTCTTCGAGAAGGTCTAAGCCATCCTGTCTGGCTTCTTCTGCGTCTGCTTCAACGTAGGCTGTTACACGAGGTGTGTCGTGCAGGACATCTGTTGGGAGTACCGCTTCAGCGCCATATATGAGAAAGAAAGGGGTATAGCCTGTTGCGCTGCTTGGAGTTGTGCGTATGCTCCATAAGACAGCAGGTAATTCTTCTACCCACGCTCCAGCTGCTCTATGCAAAGGCACTTCTAATCTTGGCTTTATTCCCTGTAGATTATACTGTTGGTTCGCTCAACTTGGCCATTCGATTGTGGATGAGCCACAGATGCTAAGTCCAAACGAATACCAACTTCACCACAGTACTTTGCCAGTTCTCCTACGGCGAAGTTTGTCCCATTGTCCGTAATGATACTGTGGGGGACGCCAAATCTCGTTATAACCTCAATGACGAACTTCTTGGCTGTTGCCCCATCAAGCTTTTTTATGGGCTTAGCTTCAACCCACTTGGTGTATTTATCCACCGCAACTAAGAGATGTTTGACGCCGCCTCGCGCAGTCCTGAATGGACCTACCATGTCCAGTCCCCAGACCGCAAATGGCCACGTGATTGGATGGTGCGCAATTCCTGGGCTGGCATCTTTGGCTGTCTTGCATACTTTTGGCATCCAACGCATTTCTTGACGAGTTCTTCTGCATCTTGCTTTGCTGTGAGCCAGTAGAATCCATGTCTAAAAGCTTTGGCGACAATTGCTCGCAGAGGCATGATGACCACAACATCCACCATGGATCTCTTCTAGTATCTCCTGTCCTTCTTCCGGCGAAACGCATCGTTGATATACACCTGTGGTACTCCGCTTGTATAGCTCTCCATTTATTATTGTGTATGCCTTAGCTCTGCGCACAACTTGCCGCCTTAAGACTTCATCCTCTGGCTCTTCCTTGTTAAGGAGGAAATTTATGTAGGGCTGTGTCCAGTCTGGCTTACCAGCATGACGGAAACAGATTGCGAAGCCATGGGGTCATCCTCATCTCCGCCTTTAATAGACGGCACGTACAGGTGCTCCAAAAATATATCGGAGGGCACCTTCGATCTTTTCGAGCCCATTCTGGCTAAGGCGTCCGCTGCTTCATTTTCCTCCCTTTTGATATGCTTGACTTCTAAGCCGATAAAACACCGACCAAACTCGTCTACCGTGCGTCGGTATTCAGCCATTGTAGGGCTCTTCGCGTCCCATGCCCCTTCTAACTGTTGAACAACGAGGTCTGAATCGCCATAGCACAAAAGACGGCTAATGCCCAAATCCTTTGCGACGTGCAATCCATGCAACAGAGCCTCGTATTCTGCAACATTATTAGTGGCATTGAAGTGTATCTGCAAGACATAGCACATCTTGTCTCCTTTAGGGTTCTTCAGTACCACGCCAGCTCCCGATCCCTGCAACATTTTGGAGCCATCAAAGTGCATAACCCAATATTCTTCGTCAGGGAGGGGAAGTTCATCCATTGCTTCCGTCCAGTCTGCGATGAAATCAGCTAAGGACTGGGATTTGATGGCTGTACGTGGCTTGTACTGGATATCGAAGGCTGCCAATTCAATTCCCCACTTAGCCACACGTCCAGTGGCATCAGTGTTGTTTATAATGTCACCCAATGGCGCCTTACTGACTACCGTGATTGGGTGCTCTTGGAAATAATGGCGTAATTTTCTGGCTGCGAAGAAAACTCCATAAGCCAGCTTCTGATAGTGAGGGTATCGTTGTTTGGATTCGGAGAAGACTTCGCTGATATAATATACCGGCCTTTGTTCCGGTAGCTCCTTTCCCTCTCCTTTCGTTCAACAACAACCACTGCACTAATAACTAGGTTGGTAGCCGCCATGTAAAGTAGCATCGGCTCTTGTGGTAGAGGAGACGCTAATATTGGTGCTGAAACTAAGGCGTCTTTTAACTGTGCTAAGGCTGCATCTGCCTCTTCAGTCCAGACGAACGTCTTAGTTTTCTTCAACAACCTGTATAGGGGTAAAGCTTTATCCCCAAGCCTACTAATAAATCGGCTTACAGCTGCTGCAGATCCTGCGAGCCTTTGGACATCTTTAAGACAAGTAGGCTTTTTGATGTCCATGATAGCTCGAATCTTTTCTGGGTTAACCTCAAGACCTCTTTCTGAAACAATGAAGCCTAAAAGTTTTCCTGCTGGGACGCCAAAAAAGCATTTTCCCGGATTTAGCTTCATGTTATATTTTCTCAAGTTATCAAAGGTTTCTTGAAGGTCAACGATGAGATCGCCGCGTTTTCGCGACATAACGGCAATGTCATCGACATAAGCGTGAACATTGCGGCCTATTTGATCGTGTAGGCAACGTTGTATGCACCGTTGGTACGTTGAGCCAGCGTTTTTAAGCCCGAAAGGCATAGTTATGTAGCAAAACGTTCCGAAAGGTGTGATGAAGGAAGTCTTAATTTGGTCAGACTCCTTCATCTTAATTTGGTGGTAGCCAGAGTAAGCGTCCAAAAAGCATAGTAATTCAGAACCTGATACAGCATCTACGACCTGATCAATTCGCGGCAATGCGAAGGGGTCTTTAGGACAGGCTTTGTTTAAGCCGGTGAAATCTATGCACATGCGCAAGTCTTTCACGTCCTTCTTAGGTACTAATACAGGATTTGCTAGCCAATCTGTGTGGATAACCTCTCTAATGAAATTAGCGGCACTAAGCCGAGCTACCTCTTTTCCTATTGCTTTCTTCTTCTCTGGATGAAGGAAGAGGACGAAGAGAAAACGGCGTTCATAACCCCACTCGGGGTCTACTGCTACACCACAATGCCTTTCGGGCTCAAGAACACATGCGCAACCTACCAGCGCATGATGCAAGATTGCCTCAAAAAGCAAATAGGGCGAAACGTCCAGGTCTATGTAGATGACATCGTCATTACAACAAGTGAGCAAAGAACACTGCTCGATGATTTGAGAGAGACGTTTGCAAACCTCAAACGCTTCCACATCAAACTCAACCCGAAGAAGTGCACGTTCGGCGTGCCAGCCGGACAACTCCTCGGGTACCTCGTCTCAGCTCGAGGAATCGAGGCAGACCCAGAGAAAATACAGGCCATACTGACAATGCAAAGGCCTTCGAAGCTCCATGACGTGCAAAAGTTAGCTGGTCGAGTCGCAGCACTCAGTCGGTTCATCAGCAAGCTAGGCGAAAAAGCACTCCCGTTCTATCGGCTAATGAAGAAAGCAGACAAATTCGAGTGGACGCCAGAAGCAGAAGCAGCCTTCACGGATCTCAAGCTAGTCCTCACAAGCCCTCCAATCCTCGTCGCACCAAGGGAACACGAGCCACTATACCTATATGTCTCCGCAACTAACAGGGTGGTGAGCACCGTACTGGTGGTCGAGCACAGGGAGGAGGGACACACCCAAAGCATACAACGTCCAGTCTACTACTTGAGTGAAGTCCTCTCTATATCAAAACAGCGGTACCCGCACTATCAAAAGCTGGCTTACGCCGTGTTCATGTCTTCAAGGAAGCTAACACATTACTTCTCTGAGCACCCGATCACTGTAATCAGTACCTCAGGGATCGGGGACATCCTCACAAACCCCAATGCAACTGGCGAGTCGCAAAATGGCTCATCGAGCTAGCACCACGGGATCAAGTATGATTACCCGAAGGCCATCAAAGCACAAGTCTTACCGACTTCCACACCGAGTGGATTGAAGCTCAGCTACCAGGAGCACCAGATGTGTCCAACTCATGGACTATGTACTTTGACGGCTCGAAGAAAAACGAAGGCGCATGCGCAGGTGTCATCCTCACATCTCCAAAAGGCGACAAGCTCCGCTACATCTGCAAATGGGGTTCGAGTTCCCATCAAATAACGAAGCAGAATACGAGGCCCTGATCCATGGCATGAGGATGGCCAAAGCCCTCGGGTGCACTCGACTGATGATCTATGGTGACTCGAATCTTGTGGTGCAACAAACAATGAAGGCCTGCGATGCAATCACAGATAATATGATCGCCTACCGTGACCTGTACAACCTCATGGAAGGCAGCTTCGAAGGCTGCGAGTTGCGACACATAGGACGTGAGAGCAATGAAGAAGCAGATAAACTAGCCAACATTGGCACGACCAAAGCACCAGTTCCACCTGGTGTCTTCTTCGAACGCATCGAACACAGATCCATCAAGAAAAAGCAAGCACCTCCTACATCAGTTGCACCAGCCAAGAGCAAAGCACCTAGCACAGAGGACCCGCCGGTCGAGGTGCTTCTCATCGAGCCAACATGGACTCAACCTTTCCTCGCATACATACTCCGTGGCGAGATACCTGAAGACATAACAGAGTCACGACGTGTGACTCGACGATCCAAAGCATACACCGTCATCAACGGCGAACTATACAAGCGCAGCGTATCAGGTATGTTCCAACGTTGCATAGCATTTGAAGATGGCCAAGCCATCCTTCGTGATATTCATGCAGGTACCTGCGGGCATCATGCCAGCAGTCGATCACTCGTAGCCAAAGCCTTTCGCGCAGGCTTTTACTGGCCCACAGCACTCAAAGACGCGGAGGACATAGTCAAAAGGTGCATCGGCTGTCAAAAGTTCACCACAAAGCCGCACGCACCCGCATCGGCGTTGAAGACAATACCATTGGCCTGGCCCTTTGCCCAATGGGGTCTCGACATGGTCGGGCCACTCAAAAAATCCTCCCATGGAGGGCATACTCACCTTCTGGTAGCAGTCGACAAGTTCACCAAGTGGATTGAAGCAGCCCCATCACAAGTTCAACTGCCACTACAGCAGTCAATTTCATAAAGTCCATCATATACCGCTTTGGTGTGCCAAGTAGCATCATCACTGACAACGGTACAAACTTCACGGCTGAAGAGTTCCGAACTTTCTGCAAAGAGCAAGACATCACGCTCAACTATGCATCCGTGGCACACCCGCAATCAAATGGCCAAGTCGAAAAGGCCAATGGGCTTGTGACGAGTGGAATCAAGAAACGCCTCCTGGTCCCACTCAAAAGGCAGCGGGTGCTTGGGTCGAAGAACTTCCATCTGTGCTATGGAGCTTACGCACAACTCCCAATGCTTCAACACAATTTACCCCATTTTTCATGGTCTACGGCGCAGAGGCAATCCTGCCATCAGACGTAAAGTTCAATGCACCAAGAGTCGAAGCATACATCGAAGAAGATGCAGATGAAGCACTCGAAGATGCAGTCGACTTGCTCGAAGAAGCACGCAACACGGCACTCGCACGCATAGCCGTTTATCAGCAGGACCTCCGCAACTATCACAGCCGTCGACTGCGCACCAGGTCCTTTGATGTTGGCGACTTGGTGCTTCGACTGAAGCAAAAGAAGGTGCACAAACTTGCCTCTCCATGGGAAGGACCCTTCATCATCACCGAGGTCATTGGTGGTGGAGCATACAGACTGAAGCACGCGAAGACAGGCGAACTCTCATAATCCTTGGAACGTTGCGCAGCTGCGCCGTTTCTATGCTTAGATTGCTCAGTCGCATAATGTAAAAGGCATATATGTCGGATGGCTGCAGGTTTCAGACGCGCTTTTTCCTTACCAGGGTACCTAAGGGGACTGGAAGGTTTTTAATGAGGCGGCCTGCAGCTTAACATTCATAAATGGAATATAATCAATGATTCCTCATATTTCTCTCTGTTTACTACTCGCATAACTTATTCGCACAACTCTAGCTTCACTCGAAGGTTGTGCTACCTCAAAACATAAGCTTTCGCTTCTTCAAACATAATACCCTAGCCGTACTCGAATACTCGGGGGCTGGGTCATAAAAATCATACAAACAAGTTGCTCAATAAACAGGTATTGAAGCCCCAAACATCGCAAAAATTCACAGCCCCAATTGAACACTCGGGGGCTGTAAGAATCATATTACATATTAAGTGCTCTCATAAACACCTTATACACTCGGGGGCTGCACAAATACAGTTACACAAAATGTACATCATGTACAAGTGGCACTCGGGGGCTGACCCCTACACATACAACCTTAATCTACAGGTTCTTCTTCGGCTGTGCCCACTTCTCCTCCTCCTTGAGCACAGTATGGATTAAGACCAATGCGTCCACTCGTGTCTCTCGGTAGTGCTCTTCCATCGGCACAGGACCACCACCTGGTATGGGTGCGGGTCCCATCGCAATCCTTTTAAAATCAAGATGGGGAAGGTGTGATCGCACAAAGGCAAGAGCAACATTAGCCCCGCTAATCAGTTGCTCGCGCACAAACTTCTGGATCGCCTTGCCTTTTCGAAATTCAGCAATGCAAAAAGGCTTTGTGGTTGCTCATTCAAAGGAAACAAAGCTTCGTGGACTCGAACTAAAGCCAACCTGCAAGTCTCCAGTCGAATTGGAGTTCGCCAAGCTCGGTCCAGAAGCCTTACCAAAATGGCGCTCTTCGCCCTGTCTGACCAAAAGGGTGGGTGGAATACTCAGCACTACTCGCATGAACATCGAGTCGATCCTGTATCCGCGCCTCCTCCTTTATTGGGTCGGAGCAAACGCCTGCGCAAAAAAAAGGGCTCATCATCGCCCAGTCGAGTCATCTCGCGAAGAACAAAACTCGATGATCCAACATAGCTTACATTCGAGTTGCAGGTTTATTTCTCCAACTCTTCAAGCAAAAAGGCCTCCCGTTCCGAAGTTGGGGATGGCCTCGACTGCAACTCAGCATACGCGTCTTGTGCCTCCTTCAGTTCGCCCTTCACCTCAGAAAGCTTCTGCTGAAGGTAGTCCATAATTTTCTGGTCGTTCACGCTTCGCGACTTCGAAGAACCACCCACAACAGGGCCAGTTGATGGTTTAGAGGCTTGGTTCTACAGTCAGAATAATTAAATGCATAAGGAAGCATGAAGAGCTCAAGCAAAAGGCTCGGGGGCTGCGCCTCCCGATTACTGAATTCATAATTCATAACATGACAGATACGATGTCTGATGATTTACACATAGCAAAAGCAAAAGGACGAAATTCCTAGACCTAGTCGACAAAGGGATCACTAGCTAAGTCGTCGACTTCTTGGAGAAAGTTTTCTTCGCCTGGACCTTGGCTGCCCTTTCTTCAATAGTTGTTACCAGCTATTGAGCATATTTTTTTGCGGCTTCCATCCAGGTGCCGAACCCGACGGTTCGGCCATCAGAACCCCGTGGAAACTTCTTCGTAGCTGCGTCAAAATCTGCCTCGACTCCGTGCGCGAGCAACATGAGAAAAGTAGTCTGAGCACCACTTACCATTTGCTCGCGACAGAAGTCAGCAACGGCAGTCCCTTCAGGATTGAATAACTCAACCAGCTCCGCAAAGGAAGTTGGCACCTCTCTGCCGGGGAAGAAGCTGCCATGGAGGGCGCCCAAGGCACTCGCCGCCTGCGTCAGCATCTCCCCTGCTCTGCTACTGGTAACCTCCGAGACAGCCACACTTTCATCGAGTGAGGCGCCAAGGCTTTGCTTGCCAGTAGCAGTGGGGCCATCCATCACACCTAGCAGGTGGACAAAATAATCAGCACCATATATCAAAAACCTCAAACATCTAAGGAACACAGCAAAAATTCGTACCAGTTAAGCTGGTGCTGGCGGCAGAAGTCGACTAATTGCCGACTCTTCTCTATCCTCGGCTGCTTTCAGCCTCTTCTCTAGATCACCCACTCGACGGGTGGCCTTGTTCAAATTTTCTGCCGCATCAGCGGTGGCCTCTGCAAAGCAAACACACATGGTCAGCAGACTACAAGAGGAGTCAGCCTCAACGAGTAGTAATAGCATAAAGAGGTACGCACTCTTTGCAGCTTCGAGTTGCTGCTGCAGGGTGGCGGCTTCCGTCTCCTTGTGCACATACTTGGCACCAGCCTTCAGCAACTCTTGCACAAATGCCTAAGTGCACGACATGGGCAAATTCATAACTCAATATCTGAGTCTAGGCAAAAATATTGGCACTCGATGAGGATTAAAACTACGGCAAGCATAAACTTACGTGCTCCAAGAAGGAGGAAGTCGACGCAGGGATATCTGCAGCCGCAGCTCCACTCTCAGTTGCTGCAACCTCCGGCTCGGGTGGTGTAGTTGTGGCTGTAGCAGCAGGAGTCGCAGGTGCAGGCGGCTGCTCGGTGGCAGCGTCCGTGCAGTGGATGCTGCGCTACTCTTTTCCGCCGTTGGTGGCGGAGGCATATCCTCATCCGAGGAAACACTGCATCAAACATTATAAATATACAAGGTGGCATTGTTCATAAAGTGACAACGCATATACACATAATACTTACTCTTCGGTGAGGTCGCATAAACGATCAGGTGCCAGCACACCCATGCTGGGGCGTGATTTCTTGGGACTCGGGGAGGAAGTGAGCGAATTGGAGGGATGTTGAGTGGCGCCCTTGTCGACTCCGTCTCGTTCTCCTCCTTTTCCTCTGAATCAGCAGTGTCTTCCTCCTCGCGTGCCCGCTTCTGCTTGCCCTGCACCTCAGCATCGCCTTCATCGGCTTCTGGCGTGTGTGCAGTGGCGAGTGAGGCCATTTCATCATCTGAGCCCGCATCGAGTGGCTCGTTGTGCGGCACTGGGCGTCCTCAGGCAGAGGAGGCATCGACTCATACATTCTGTGGCCCTGCACACAGAAACAGCAAAGGAGTCAATTTCACACATGCATAACATATGAACTGACATATGGTATCGGCTATTACCTCTGGGAGAGGGTTGCTGGTCTCATAAGGAGCCACAGGCGAGTTCATCTCGCAAGGTTCTTCATCGGTGAGCTTGGTAAGGCCTCTTACCAACTTCTCCACTTCCGCATCAGACAGCTCGACTGCGCGTGAGCGGGTTGGATCAGAAGCCCCACTGTATGCCCACAAAGCATGCACTCGAGCTCGGAGAGGCTGCACTCGCCTCTTGGCCATGATGGCCAGAAAGTGGATGCCCGTAACCTCTCGACCAGCAGTGGTCTGGAGCTTAAGCACCTTCTCCATCAGAACGTCAGCCTCTTCGGCTTCGACTCGGTCGGCTGGGAGATCCAGGAGGGCCTCTTCTTCACCAGAGCATCCGCATCAAAAGGAGGCAACCCGAAAGCTTGGGTGCCTATGGTCACATCCTTGATGTAGAACCACTTCTGGCGCCATCCTTGCACAGACTCCAGGAAGTTGATCTTGAAGTACTCGACATCAGGTCGAGTCTGTACTCCAAAACCACCAGGTCCCTTGGCGCTGTGCTGGCGCTTGACGTTGAAGATGCGGCGGAACAAACCAAAGTGGGGCGCAACGCCCAGAAAGCACTCGCACAGAACAAAAAAGCACGCAATGTGCAAAAGCCCATTGGGCGTAAAATCGTGCAATTGCACCCCATAAACGTGCATCAGTGCGCAGAAAGTTGTGAACAGGGAAGGAGAATCCCCTGTTCACAAAATCCACAAAGCAGACCCGCTCATTGGGGCCTGGGCGTGGGATTACCTCGGCGCCGGGGATGCGAACTTGCGAGGTATCCTCAGGGATCAGCCCGTCGTTCCGCAGGCCGGTGAGCATCCTCTTGCTGCAGGAGGACTTGGTCCAGGCGCCCTTGTCCCTCTTCAAACCGCTGGCAGTGGCTCCAGCGGTGCTGTCCGCCGATGCGTTCGCGGCACTCCTGCCCTTTCGGGTGCTCGGCTTCGTCATCGCAGTGGGAGGATGCAAAGGCTTTGCTATGAGGCTATGGCGATGCGTAAAGAGGAAGAAGAAGAAGCAGCGGCGGCGGCGGAGAGCAAATGGCAAGTAAAAAGCACTATTTACTCCGCCGTCCCCTTTTAACCTCACCGCAAAAGAATCCTCATCGTGGATGCGAGATCATGGGCTAGGAAGCAAATCCAGCCGTACACGTGGCAGCCGTGGAGAGCAACCGTCGCCGGCCACTCTGCCCACTACGCACGGGAATTTAGGAACTGCCATCATAACTCAAGAGAAATCGTGCCTGAACGGTCAAATCCAGTCCAAACGGCTACACGTTGGGCCCACATACGTGTCACGTCCCATCCATCGCAGCATACTGCACGCCACCGCGTGTCAGATGGCGCAGTCGCCATAAAACGTCACCCTGACGTCATTACAGCAGATTTGTTCAGAGCGATTTTCGGGTTCGACAAGGCATATCAATCACTCGATTGTTTTCAGAAGAGGGGTCACTCGACCGTTTCTTCGACTGAAGAATATCACTCCCATCGGGAGCATATCCAAAATTTCTTCGACTGAAGATGTTCAAAGATAAGATGATTTTGAGATTATCCTCCATTGCAAACAATACAGCATAATCTCGGGGGCTACTCTCATCGGGAGCGCTGTCGCGCACCCGATAGAAATACGTCAAAAAAATTATTCGATTAACATATGCAGGGTAAAATGATTCTGAGATTATCCTCCATTGCAAGCAATAAAGCACAATCTCGGGGGCTACTCCCATCGGGAGCGCTGTCGCGCACCCGATAGAATAATGACAAAGTATCAGTCGATAAAAGTATCGACTCCGTTCATATACACAATCATAACTCGAAACATTCCCGAGTTGCGTCCGCCGCAAATACCTCGGATGTTGCACGCATAGTGCAAAGGTAAGACCCGCCGAACTTTCGAGCTGGGTTAAGGACCGTTCCAGCAACGTCAATCCTTATACTTTCCGTGTCAGCAGACATGATGAAAAATCCCGACGGACGCGTTGGGTAAAATTCAAAGTTATACTGCAGATCGACTCAGTAAGACCTCAAGCGGCCTAGTCGAATCTGACCAGTTTGTTCCAGATTCGAGTCTTGATTGAAAGCTAGTAAGGTTTTGCCAAATGTGTAGTTAACCAGTCCCGATCCGTCGAGTGTACTGGGCCTACTAAGCTATTATCTCTTGATTTTCATAAGAAAAAACCACAGTCGATGAAATACTCGACATAGCCAACATGTGCTATTCATACAGGAATTCCAATTATACAGAATACAAAGCATATGACGTGCACTTACGAATGAGTCCATGCCCGATTCTTCGAGTCAGACAAGTACTCGGGGGCTACTGACAAGGATATACATCTCGGGTACCCTACCGTGAGCGTACCTGGTGCACGTGATGACTAAAGGCCCAATAGCGAAGAGATAACTCGAAGCCCAAAACAGGAGGCCCAAAGATGGAGTACCCTCCAAGATTAGACATAGGCATAGTCGGTTTAGGACTTTCCATATGTGTAAACTAGGTCGGTTATGAATTCCCGAGACCCAGCCTATTTAAAGGTTGGGAGGGGCGCCGATCTGAGGGACAAGCCATACTCGAACCACCAAAGCTCTAGCGAGATCGTCATCTCGCCAGAGCCACTTTGTAGCCTCATAATCTCCACGATCAATAACAGACAAGCAGGAAGTAGGGTCTTTACCTCCACCCGAGGGGCCTGAACCTGGGTAAATCTTTGCCTCTGCTTGTCAGCCGACGAAACTACTAACACTACCACGTTCTCTCCCCATAATCTCAACCCTAGGTCCCTAACCATGGGATTTGGTGAGGATACCCCTCGTCAGCAGGCCAGCGGCGCAGTGAAACTAGGTGACGGAGACCCTCCAAACATGCGATGATCTCAGCTTCTTCCACACTAGAACATACTGGGATGAACTTCCACTCTGACAAAAGGGGTCTCCCTAGATGATCTCTAATAATTATCCCCACCCTGCGTTCTTTGATGATGGGTCCCAGCCGGCGTCCACATTGGCTTTAACTGTACAAACATCCGGCGCCGTCCAAGCAGCAGAGGCAGGGGCTGATGCACTGTTACGAAGCCCAGAGAAGCACCGGAGATAGTTAACCAGGTAGGGAACTGAGGCAGACACGGAGGCCTTCCCATCCACATGCACGATGTTATTGCGGTGATGCCAAGCTCACCACAACGTGAAGATGATCATCGGCCTCTGTTCCTTGGAGGAGTTGCCTAGCAGTGTAAACAACCACTCCTTGTCTCTCGCATTGAAAACATCATCAGGCGGCATAGTCCAGTGATGTCGCAGTTGATCCCGGAGGGCCCTGGCTAGCGTGCATGTGACCAGAGCATGGTGGGCATCCTCAACTTCACGCCCACAAATAGTACAGATAGGGTCAATCTTGGGTATTCTACGATTCAGATTTTGACGTACACCCAATGAATCAGACGCAACCCTCCATGCAAAAACTCTCAGCTTAGGAGGGACATCCAATTTGCAAACAAGGTCCCACATCTTCCGATCACCTAGTGCTTCAGAACTTGATTGGCCAAGGCTAAGACTTTGGAGTTTTGGCTGCAGGCCAATTCTGTACGCCGACCGCACACTGAAGGTACCATTGGATTCACCACTCCATGCAATAAAATCATCAGTAGCTCGAGCGGGAATTTTGATGTTAAGTATGACAGCTGCATCGTGAGGGAAGCAGCACTCGCGAACAGCCGCTTCATCCCAAGTCCTGGAGGCGTGATCAATAAGTTCCGACACCCATTTACGGCGAGACGAGCCTCTCCTGCTGTCGACCTTCAGGGCGCCCGGCCTTGGGAGCCAATTGTCGCGGAAAATCTTGACACTAGAACCAGAGCCTATGCACCATATAACTCCCTTCTTCAGCAGATCTAGCCCATGCACAATTCCCTGCCAGGTCTGTGACTGGTTCTGAATAAAAGCCGTGTCAAGTAGATTACCCGCCGGAAAATACCGCGCCTTCAGAAGCCGCGCACACAAGCTGTCAAGAGAAGTAAGAAGCCTCCACGCCTGCCAAGCAAGTAGAGCTTGGTTGAACACACGAAGATCGAGGAAACCAATACCACCGTGAGCCTTTGGTCTAGCCAATTTATCCCAAGACAGCCAATGCATCTTCCTTTTATAGGTCTCATCACCCCACCAAAAATTACGGATTATCTGTTCAAGCTCTTCAATTAAACCATAGGGGAACTTGAATATACCCATAGCATAAGTTGAGATGGACTGGAGCACTGATTTAATGAGAGTGTCTTTTGCGTCGGAAGACATATATTTTCAGACCAATCAGTTGCATGTTTTGTGAACTTTCCTTTTGTAGACTTGAATTTACCTTTTGACATTCTCCCATCCGGCACTGGAAGGCCCAAATATTTCTCCCAAAGCAGCTAGTATCATATTTCAGAATTTCTCAGCTTGTACCTCAGACGTACATTTGTCCCCATACATAATGGAGCATTTTCCAAGACTTACTAGCTGACCAGTACCTTGCTCATATCGATCCAGGATCGATTTAATAACAGTTGCTTGCTCCACCGAGCCCTCAAAGAATAGGAGACTGTCATCCGCAAAAAAAAAGATGAGAAATACCCGGGGCTCGCCGACATATGTGCAGCTCTCGCAATGAATTATTTTCAATTTCCATGCGAATAAGAGAGGATAAGCCATCATCAATAAATAGGAATAAATACGGCGAAAGGGGATCACCTTAACGGATGCCGCGGGATGGAGTGAAGGAGTCCAACATTTGACCGTTAAAGCGAATTGTATATCGAACGGTGGTAACGCACGCCATAACCCACCGAATCCATTTGCTATGAAAGCACAGTTTCGCTAAAACCCCTTCCAAAAACCTCCAGTCGACGCGATCATACGCCTTGGCCATATCCAACTTATATGCGCAAAAATTCCTGAGTGAGGCCGAGCCTGTCTGAATCGAGTGTATGCACTCAAACGCCATCAGTGCATTATCCGTTATGAGACGACCAGGGATAAACGCACTCTGAGTCGGTGAGATGATATCCTAAAGAATAGGTCTCAATCTGTTAACCAAGCACTTTGAGACGACCTTAAAAATCACGTTGCAGAGACTTATTGGTCTGAAATCCTTTAACGCCTCGGGATCATTCTTCTTACGAATTAATACAATTGCTGTATCGTTAACCTCTTCAGGCGTGACGCTATTATTGAAAAAAGTCTGAACTGCCTGTATCACCTCCTCTTTCAACAAGTCCCAATTCCGCTGCAGGAAACGAGCTGGGAAACCATCCAGCCCGGGTGCCTTCAACGGACCAATTTGAAATAGAGCATCACTGATTTCTTTTTCCGAGAACGGAGCACACAAGTTAGCATTCATGTCCGCAGTAACACATGCATTCATAGCGTCAATGACAGGGGCTGGGTTGATGTTCTCCTCACGTGAATACAGGTGCTGAAAAAAGTCTCTGGCCATGCACTCCATCTCCTTAGAGCCGTCGTCTCTTTTTAAACGCCGCACTTTGTTCTTTCGTCTCCTCCAGGATGCACGCCGGTGAAAATATTTAGTATTACGATCACCCTCTCTTAACCATGCAATCATAGACCTCTGCATCCACATAATCTCTTCCCTGTGAAGGAGCTCTTCCATCTCTTTCTCAACAGCTATGCAAGCAGCAACAATAGCATCATCGGACAGATTGCGAAGCTCGTCCAGCAACACACGTTTCTTCTCAATTTCCTTGGGGATAGATTTGAAATGATCTTTCCTCCATTGTTGTAAATTATGCATCACAGACTTCAGCGATGCGGCAACGTCGCCAAGGTCGCTCCCAGAAACCCTGCGCGACCAGGCCTCCTCGACGGCAGCGGCCAGGGAAGGTTCACGTTCCCAAGCTAATTCATATCATCGTATGTGATTATTTGACCTGCAGGTACTAGCAACATCCGCAGACAACAGAATAGGGCAGTGGTCTGACCGTGTTGACGCAATGTGACGCAGCCTATGATCCGGGAAGATAGTAGACCATGACGGTGAGGCGACAACTCTGTCTAATCTGACTTTAACATTCCTTTCACCTTTTTGCTTGTTGTCAAAGGTCCACGGAACCCCCACGAAACCAATATCATGCAAATCGGAAAAGGAGAGGAACCCACGAAACCTCGGAGTTCGGGAGAAGTGTTCTTCCTGCCACATAGCTTCGTTGAAGTCACCTAGCATCATCCATGGTCTGTCCGAGCGATCTTTAAGCTGCCGGAGTTTAGTCCACATGAGATGACGATCACACGCCTTGGGCTCACCATAGATGAACGTGCCCCTCCACATGTGATCATACGGACCTCCACTCACGTGAACATCAATATGATGTTTGCTAAAGGAGAGTAAGTTAACTGTAACATCCTCTGTCCAGTAGAGAGCCAAGCCGCCCCTAGTACCATCACCTTTCACGTGATAACATTCCTTCATGCCAATTCTAAACCGCAGATTCTCAACTCGTTCTTTACTTTGTCTAGTTTCGCAGATGAAAACCAGACTGGGCTTGTAAGTCTGCACCAAGCAGACCAACTCCTGAACAGTCGTGGGTTGCCCCGTCCCACGACAGTTCCAGCCTAATGTCGTCATTGGGACCGGCGGTCCCCCACGAAGGAGGCCGCCGATGTTGCCAAGTCTTTAGTGTTATCCGAAGTCTTCCGCAGCTTTGTGCGATCGCGTGGGTTAGTGTATCCAGGGGGAGGGGGAACGATAGGGGTAGCGTCTGCTGCCCCAGAAGAACCATCAGCAGAGTTTAGCGGAAGCTTTTCTGAATTGAAGTCCAGGCTCTTCTTAGCCCCCAGATCGGTCTCGGAAATAACAGCATCCGATGTAGAATTTTTCATAGGGCTAATGGCATCATCCAGCTGCTCACTCTCATCATCAAGCTCCGCCTCCTGCGACGAGCGTTTGCGAGGCTGCACGGAAGCCCCACCTCTAGAGCCAGAGCGACCGCCACGGCCTCGAGCAGCAAATGGCCGCGGCTCCGGTGGCGGAGGAGCAGCACGCCTTTGTGCAAGCATGAAATCACCATACTGAAGCTCTCTAGCAGACCAGACTCCATCCCCGCATTCTTCATGATTATGCCCAATCAGCAAGCAGTGCTTGTAGAAGTATGGAACTTTTTCATATTTGACATAGAGCCTCTTCTTCCCTTCCCCTTCAATGTCCTGACCAACAACACGCTTCAGGGGTTTATCAAGTTCAATCATCACTCTGATTCTCACGTAATTACCTTCATAGAATAATTTAGGGGACATCTGAACCTCCTTTGTCTTCCCGATCCGTCTTGCCAAGTTGTCGATCACCGAGGTTTTTCGGTAGAGTTCCGGTATGCCATGAATCTGAGCCCAAGCGTATAAGCCACCAAAGGTCATCTTCTCCGGGTCCTCCCGGCCATCGTAGTCCTCAATGAGTACTGCCCATCCACGGAAGGTCCACAGACCCTGATGAACAACTTTCTTCCAGTCCCCCAAACAATGCATCTGGAAGATGAACAGGTTATCACCCGCTTCTCTGCAGATCGGATCCCTAGACAGATTCCAGATCGCCTTCATCTTCTCAAACAGCGCCTCAGCACTGAAGGAGCGCGAGGTATGAACCGTGCCGATCGCCAGCCAGCAAGCATCCTTCTCAAACACTTTCACCTCCTCAGCCCCGATCACCACGTCCTCCAGTTCATCATCTCGAAGATCAAGGTGCTGCAGCAAGTCATCAATCTCGGGCTCCATCTCCGCCGCAGCGCCGGAGTTGGTCGATGCCGAGTTCGAAGCCATGAGTCGCCCGAACCCTAGGATCCAGGAGGAACTAGACGGTAGAACCGCGCCAATTAGATGTATAACGAGGTTGAACGAAGTTGAATTGGATTCGAGTAGTAGAGGAATTCGGAATTGATCCGATCTCATGGGGCGATTAGGAATCGCCGCCGGAGCCGTGAAACCCTAACAGAGAGGGTACGTTAAACCGGTTGGATCTAAAGTTTATCCTCAGAAACTGCAAATTTTTGTATACATGTTGGACCATAACTGAAATATGAAAAATAAAATCAGCTACCTAAATATTATTGGTGATATGGAAGAAAACTAAGTAAAACTTATAATTGTGCAAAAAAGTACCATGTGAGAAAAAACGAAGGTACAAGTTCATGTTGGTGGTTCGTGTCCTTTACTCATTTTTATGTCTGCAATATTTTTATATAAGTATTGTGAACTAGTTTGAGAAAAAAAAAACTTCGTGTCTCAAATTCTTTTATCCATCTCAAGGTTGGTACTAGGGATTACTCTCCCAGATTTAAATTTCAAAGGTATTTCGCGCCCGCCCTCACCTAGTCTCAAGCTTCACCCTTAATCTTGGTTATGACAAGCGAGGGCATTGAGCTCTAGTTGCGGAAGATAAGTGCAGTCCTCTCGTTCCAAAGTTACCATGTGAAAAGCATGATGATGGATGTCATAATTTTCTTCGACCACCACTCTTTGACCGAGCCCAAGGGCGCCCAGGCCTCTGCAAAACAAAATTACTCTTTCCTTTTTTTCGAATCTTAGGAAGGCTTTCTAGGGTCAAATCTGGTTGGGGAGCTGCTAAACGACCTAATAAAAAAAAGAGGAGAATGACTGTGACCTTGTAAAACCTTGTGATTGTGGGCAAAGGAAGCCATATACATAGAGATAAGAATAAGTGGGCTTTGTATG
Organism: Poa pratensis; assembly: GCA_947311845.1. Taxonomy (NCBI): domain Eukaryota; kingdom Viridiplantae; phylum Streptophyta; class Magnoliopsida; order Poales; family Poaceae; genus Poa; species Poa pratensis. The sequence goes on from CAMZMU010000060.1 coordinate 46,938,844, forward strand.
AACAAGAACTTTGAGAGGTCCAGAGAGCATCAGCGTCAACATTTTTTAATGAAATACAATACTGTCCGGCTCTGTATCCTTTATTCTAGATGAATGAATCATACTTTTCCACTGTGAATTACTCCCTCCGTATCAAAATATAAGACTTTGTACCTACTTTCTTCACACATCTATCTAGACATGTTTTAGTGCAAGGTTCACTAAAACATGTCTAGATACATGTGTATAGAAAATAGGTATAAAGTCTTATATTTCGATATGGAGGGGGTATAAGCTACTGACAATGGATTGAGATATAGTCTTTTTTCTTCTTCTTTGTGCTGGGCAGTATCAAGGAAATGAGTAAGCAAAAACCGCTCCAACCTGTTTGGATTTGTTTTAGCATGTTTCTAAATATAGACTCAATCAAGGGTTCTTGTTAAAAGGAGATGTGTTTCTAGATTTAAATGGAATCTATAAGTTGCTTAGAGCACTGAAATTTATTTGTCTAGACAATATACACCGATTGCGATCAAAGACATGAATGCATTTACTGAAAGATATACTCCACACCAAGAAACAAATTTTAGAAACAAAAATAAATATAATCTAATAATCACAAACTGAAACTAGCGAGCAAGAAAAGAATGTGATAAACTAACAGGATGTGATAAACAGTGTAGACTACTCAAATAGAATTGGAGAAAAGAATTGTACTTTTCGTGTTGCTGCTGCAGGCCGTAGATGTAGATTCTCGCTTACTGCTCAAAATTGCAGGAGATGGTGAGAGGCCACCCTGAAGCCACAAAACACAGCCTAGAAGCAAGGGATGAACTCGACTAAATCCACCCAAAAGAAAGGCCTGAACTGAAAACGTGCAGTAGCTGCCCCGCAACATCCGACTATCCGAGAGTTTGGGGAAAACGCAGCAACGCTGGAATGCCTATCCGGTGGTCGGTGGAGATGTGATCGTCGACGACGACGACTAGCCACCGTCTTTTCCACCTGCACTGCACTGCAGCGCATTTGACTGCAGGGAGAACGAACAGGTGTCGCCGTTGCGCTGCAATAATGGAAGCCAAAGCAGAAACCAAAGGGGCGACAGGACTCGCAGCAATCGAATCCATCCATCCATCTGCTTTCTTTGGCGACGCAAAAGAAACGAAGGCGACGGTATGGGGCCATGCCATGGCAGGCGAGGTCTACTGCTGAAAAGAGTCGTCACTCATCGCACTACAGTCCACGAAGCAGGCAGTCAGAGTGAGGCTGAGCCCTCTGAAGTCAACTCAAGGTGAGAGTGATGATGGGTGACGGGAGAGGCAAAAGATGGAACTGAACTGGAGCTGCAGCGTGAAGATACACATCGGGCTTTGCACGGAAAAAGGCAGATGCCTGCCAAAGCGAGAGCTCGAGCTGGCACAGGGAATGGCTCTGCAGCGAGTTGCGAGGGATGGGGAAAGCTGGACAGGGAATGGCTCTGCAAGCTTGCACTGCAGTGTCACTGCTAGTCTGCTGTGTCCATCCCAGGAAAGAAGTCGAGGAAGAGCCGAGGAGGCGAGGAGGATGATGGTTCCAAAGAGAAATGCAGGCGCGAAGAGAGGGATTTGCAGGCAGGGGACGATCGATGATGATGCAGTCGTAGCTTTGCTCTGTTGTGTTTCTGTCTACTCTGCATTTGCTGTGGTCGTTTTTGCTACCTTTGGTGATACCACTCCACTGTATATCAGAGCAGCGAGGTTTCAGCACTGTACGAGTGTTGGAGATAAAATTCCTACCAAATCTAGCCCCGAGATGATCAGACAAAGTAGTAGTACTGTGCTGCGCTCAACGCCGTCTACCGACTGAAAACACAGCGATTTTTTTTACCAGGCAGATGGATTCTGATGCTGGATGTAACAGCCAGATTAAGGGACGTGGAAAAGTAGCCTGAATCATGCAGCGTGGCATGGGGACAGATCTCACTGAATTAGTTGGTAGTACAAATCATCGGAGCCTACATAGCAGAGGTGACTGACACCATTGCCATGTTGCCTGGGCCCTTCCATTATCACTAACCAAAGCTGCTAGCCTGCTACCGTGGCCACTTGCAGCCAGCTCGGCCACCTAATCCGATCTAGCGATCCAATGTGCTCACTGTCCGGTCGCTGCGAGCGGGGCCCGCTTCTAGTTAAGCTTCTGGAGTGGAGTGGCGAGATCGACCGAGACTTTGAATGGCCGGCGTACGTTTCAGGAGCCGCCGACGCCGTCCCAGGCGAGGCCGAGGCGGCCGCCCTCCTGGAGAGCACGGAGCAGCTGCGCGCCCTTGCGCCGCCCGCGCGCGCTGCACTCCCCCTGCATCGCGCCCACCACCGCCTTCACCACCTCCGGCGGCGGCGGGGACGCGTCCTCCTCGCCACCGCCGCTCCCGCCGTAGATTGCCGCCAGGACGCCGATGGCGCACTCCCTCCCGCGCCCGGCCATCCCATCCACGGCCCGCGCGAGCACCGGCGCCGCCAGGGCCTCCCTCCTCACCGCCGCGGCGCCGCCGGCCGCCGTGCACAGCAGCTCCAGCGCCGCCAGCGCGCGCTCCGCCGTGGCGCCCGCGGGGCCCGACGCCGCCACCGCCTCCACGGCCGCCGACGCCGCGCCCGCCTCCACCGCCGCCTCCCGGTTCCCCTCCTCCAGCAGCACGACCAGCAGCACCTTCGCCGCCAGCCTGGCCGTCGCCGGCTCCCGCACCGCGGCCACCACACCCGCCACGACGCCCGCCGGCACCGCCTTCGCCGTCGACTCCATCTCCCGCTCCACCGCCCGCAGCGCCGCCACCACCTCCCCCGCAGCGAACTTCTCCTCGGCGCTCCCCAGCGCGTGCCCGCCGCCCACGGCCACGAGGGGCGACGCGGCCGAGGCCTGCGGCGGGTGGTGCACCGGCAGCCGCCACTGCGTGAAGCTCTGCGACGCGGAGCTCGACGAGGACGAGGAAGACGACGACGGCCCGGCGCCGTTACTCCCATTATTACCACCGCCCTGCACCGCCTTGTGCTGCTGCTGCAGCATCTTCTGGTGGTGCCACTGCGGCGGCGACGGCAGCGCGGAGGCCGCGACGGCCTCCTCCAGCGGCGACGCGGTGCCCTCGGTGCAGGGCGTGGCCGACCCGCCACCCTTGACACCAGCTACACCGTTCCCCATGCCGACATTGTTGTTGGGCGTGGCCGTGGGGCTGAGCGCCGGGTGCGTGCAGGTGCTGAAGATGCCGCAGGAGAAGAGCGCCCGCGGCGTCGCCTTCATCTTCGGCCCCGCGCCACCGCCCCCGCCCGGCTGCTGCTGATGCGCGCGGCTCATCGATCTTCCCGCTCGATCCCCACGCAGAAGCGCCACGTATGGCGTGGCAGTGGTGGGTAGGCGCGGGCGCGGCGAGGCGTTGTTGTTGCGGCACGAGGGCGGCCGGGTGATATGGAGCTGGTGGCGAGCGGTGGCCCGTCGGGATTGAATGCGAGCGCGGACGGACTGTGGGCTGTGCGCTGTCGCCGAGCAGTCTCTGCTGCTGCCTACTTAAACGAGGACACTTAACAGCGAGTGACCGAGCCGGCCGCCAGCGCTGCCGGCTTAAAACGAGCGGCAGCGCAGCGCATCGCATCGGTAAAGAAAGACCGGGTAAGCAAAGCAGGGGGTTTGGTACAACGTTTTACTGGGGTGAAAAGAGGAGAAGCAATGGCAGCGGTGGGTTGCAGTGGCAGGGTACTACAAAGGGGAACGATCGATCCCTACTGAGAAGAGGAGCATGTGCGGGATCTTCAGTGTGATTGGCGCGTGGACTGTGTCGCTGCTGCAGCACGAGCACGACAGGCTAGCCACCTACAGCTACCGGGACCAGACGGAGGAAGACGACGGCTGGGAGCTGGGAGAGGGCGACGGATGGATGTGACACTGGGAGCAGATTCTGCAGGGAACCGGACGAACGGGAGTGGATGATGATCATCGGAATCCTCGTTGCAAACGCTAGCTGGGAAGAAGATCGATATCCATCGATGGCGATCCGTCCCTGCTCGCTGCAGCTACGTACTGCTCCCGTCCAGCACTGCAGTGATCGCCATATGAGGGAGTAGCATGTAGAAATCGTGTGACGCGCGAGCGCCAGCACAGCCAGTCAGCAGTCAGGGAGTGGCCGTCGGATCGCTGGAACGTGCAATCATGCCATTCATGGAACTACTGCTGGGTGACTGGGTGTGGCGAGAGAACGAGAGCGAGATTGCGTCAGTGGATCGACCGATCACTCGATGTGCATTAGCCAATGAAATGTGTCAAGTGAGATCGGTTAAGCCTTATCTCTTGCGTGTACTGGTCGATGACGCTGTTCAGATATGCTGATTTCTCTTTCTTGTCGAGAACAGACAAGGATCTAGGTTTTACTAGCACTGAAATTGCAGGTACGTAGGCTATATTTACAAAAATAAAAAACCTAAACCAAATAAAATAATAAAATGAACCCTGTATTTTATAAAAAGGACCTTGCACAGATTCTAGAAATGCGATCCGGTCCTCCTTCACGAACGTCGTTGCAGGCCTCGAAGTATCGGACGTCGTCCAAAACACCGGGGACGAAACCACTTGGTGAGCCGTCGGAGTAGACACCCTAGGGTCTGGAATGGTCCCATTGGCCAAGGTTAGCACCGCCACAAACTTGCCGCTGCTTGGAAACTCCAACGGGTGAAGCTACATCTTCGCCGATATAGCCAGATCCAACAGCTCCCCGTGCATGCCCAGCTGGCCAGATCCGAGAAGAATGGCTGCTCATAGCCATATCCTCGACTTATTTATGGTGAAAACTAGGTGGGGGACACCACCACCCGTCCTCGTCTACATCCTCAGGAGCTTAATAACCAGCAGATTCTACACGTCCCACCACAACCCGACGCCGTGAAGAACCTCCCAACGGCATGACGCCACACTGTACACAGGGGGCCGATCTCCTTCCCCACATTGTCTCCGGGCGACTTAGCCGCTGGGATGAGAGGAGCCGGGGACGGCGCCGTGTCTCTCAAGACCAGATGATTATTTTATATTTCATGTTTCACAAAAATTTCGGCCACTACCGAAATTCAGTTATTTTGGTTTTCATTACGGCCAAATGACCAAAATTTCCTCCCAATATTCAAATTAAATTTTAAATATGTGAATATTTTTTTCAAATTCGTGCGCAGTGGAAGTGCTGAAGTATTTTAACGGAAACGTATGTATTCCGATGTCTGCCGAAATCACTGAAATTCAGCGAATTTCCATGAAAACGAACTAATTTTAAAGTGACGGTATGGTATAGTGGTGATAGTTTTTTTTTTGTGAAGAAGGCCGAAGGCCATATATTATTTGAAACCAACCCTTAAAAAAATCCTTATAATAAAACGAAATAACACATAAGTTCTTGAAAAGTTCGGCGCCATCTTGATTCTGCATCCCGCCGATGTAACAAAGCTCGTGTCAGAAAAAGTTTGAAAAAAACCGAGACATTTTGTATAAGCAGCGGCCGGGAAGTCGTGGACATATACCACAAGATATGCCTGCATGGCTGCAAACTTGACGTTTTCCCATTTATACTCTATACTGTACGTATGGTGACGTGAGGAGTAGGCGCACGTCGCTCCCGGCCGTGTACGTGTTCATTTATGGTGAAGGCGTGTCCGGGATTCAAGTCATGGCAATGGCATGGCCATGTCCGATCGAGTATGTGCGGATATTGCGTGACATCCATAAATCCACTGCTGCATACGTCGATCGATCGACCGGAGTCGGAGGAGCTAATTTGTTTTAAGTAATACAATTTGTAAATTAAATTTGAGAAATAATACGTGTTTTCAAACAATTCCAAAAATAATACACCCTCGTTGACGCCGTGGCGAGCAAGGCATGTCGTTCACGCCGTAAACGACTAGACCCTATCGTCTGCGGCTCTGCTGCTGCCTACTTAAACGAGGACACTTGCACTGAAATAATAAAATGAACCCAATATTTTATAAAAAGGACCTTGCACAGATTGTTGAAATGCGATCTGGTCCTCCTTCACGAACGTCGTTGTAGGCCTCGAAGTATCGACCATCGTCCAAACCCTCGGGGACGAAACCACTTGGTGAGTTGTCGGAGTAGGCACCCCGGGGTGTGGAACGGCGGCCACATCGGCCAAGGGTAGCACCGCCACAAACTCGCCGCTGCTTGGAAACTCCAACGACCGAAGATTTGACATCTTCTCCGATATAGCCAGATCCTACCGCTCCCCGTGGATGCCCAACTGGCCAGATCCAAGAAGAAGGGTTGCTCATAGCCATATTCTCGGCTTATTTATGGGGGAAACTAGGTGGGTGGGGGCACCACCACCCGTCCTCGTCTACATCCTCATAAGCTTAATAACCAACAGATTATACACGTCCCACCACAACCGACATCTGCTCGGACCGTCGTCGCGGCAAGCGTCTCCCAACGCCGTGACGCCACAATGTACATAGGGGTGGCCGACCTCCTTCCCCACATTGTCTCCGGGCGACTGAGACGCTGGGATGAGAGGAGGAGCCGGGGACGGCGACGTGTCTCCCAAGAACATATGACTGTTTTAATTTTCATGTTTCACAAAGCAATTCAGCCACTACTGAATTCATTGAAATTCAGTGATTTTGGTTTTTGTTTCGGCCAAATGACCGAAATTTCCTCCCAATATTTATTTAAATATTCAGATTAAATTCTAAATATGTGAATATTTTTTCAAATTCGTGTGTAGCTCTGAAAGTGCTGAAGTGGCGGTATGGTATAGCTGCGATAGTTTTTTTTTTGCGAAGAAGGCGAAGGCCATATATTATTTGAAACCATCCTTTACAAGAACATCCTAACAATAAAAAGAAATAACACATAAGTTTTTGAAAAGTTCAACACCATCACCCTTCTGCGTCCCTGCGATGTAGCAAAGCTCGTGTGATAGAAAATTTGAAAAAAACTAGGCAGTTGTTGTATAAGCGGTGGGCGGGAAGACGTGGACGTATACCACAAGATGATGCATGCATGGCTGCAAACTTGACGTTTTCCCACTCGTACGCTATACTGTACGCATGTCAAATGAAAGCAGTTTACGGTAGCAACGTTACATAACTGCTCGTCCATCCAAGGGCGAGCGTGTACGTGTTCATTTATGGTGAAGGCGTGCCCGGTGTGTTCATTGAATTCAATTCAAGTCATGGCAATGGCATGAGTATGCGCGGATATGGCGTGACACCCATAACTCCACGTACTGCCGCATACGTCGATCGATCTCTACACGTCGCGTCACCTCCAACGATCGAACGAACTATATGTACCCATGTCAATGCCAATGGCGGGCACACCGGTCGACGGGAATTGGTCATGGGGGACCCGAGGCCATGTGAGCGGCGTGTGCCTGCCCATGGTCATGTCAGTCCCGTCGAACCCCGTGGCGCGCGCGTGCAACGTTATGGTTGGTGGTTCGTGACGTGACGGACGGGCTCGAAACGGACGTGCATATGGGTCATGCATGATCCGATCCAGTCATGGGCGTGGCGCTGCGACCTATCCCAGGCTATTTGAATCCTGAACTCCAAATCCGGTTGTTTGAAGCCCGAACTTAGCAATTCCGGTCTAAATCGAACCATGCACCTGTTTTTCAGAGAAAAAATAAATTCTAAATTGTTACTTTCACAGACTACATGGGTCCACATGTCATATTCATCTTCTTCCAGATCCCACACATAGTAGCTGGCCAACAACATTAATCAATTAGAACGCCGTCCCGTGGCAGTGAGGGCGACCGGCAGCTAGCAATCAGGAGCAGTTCCACTGTAAAGGTCGTCGCTTCTCGCATCTGATGCGACCGAGCTAACCAGCGGCTGCTACCTCCCGCCTGCTCCTCACGCGGAGCATTCCGGCGTAGATCCCGGCGTCGGCCGCAACGCACATGCGGCTCCCCATGCGACCAAGCGGCGACGGTACTCCAGCGGGTCACTAGTGTCAGCGGAACTATTGCTAGAAAACCCACCGTGGTAGCTAAACTAAATCAATCGATTGATTTGCTCTGTAGAAACTTAGCTTCTACTCCATATTTGGCCAGCTCGATCGATTTATTTGCTTAGTAAAATTGATTGTCCATTTGTAGTCCTCTCCTGATGCGACCAAACAGAGCAGCGTTATGGCGTATTGGTGGCCTGCTCCTTCGCGCTCCTTCCCGGCAGCACTAGGCGAGCTCGCCGGCGCCTCGGCCGACGGAGACAACGCCGTGGCTGCGGTCTTCTGGCTCGCCCACGCCGCCGACCGGCTTTGGGGCCAAGGGTGGCAGCTCCTCCATCGATCAAATCCCTGGCCGTGCTGGCGATCGATGGTCCCGTCCGTCGTCCAGGGATCGGCCCCTCCGCCTGCTCAGCCGGTCGCCTCGCCTACGGACCAATCGATCCACGTCCCGAAACGCGAGCTCGTCTGGAGGAACCAGCACGACAGAGGTTAAACAAACTTTGTACCTCCTTTTTTTTCGAATTTAAACTTTGTACCTCCTTTGAGTGGAGTGGAACCGGATATGCATTAGTACGTACGGAGTATCTTGTCTTTTAAGCGAGGAAATCGAATAGGTATTCTATCCATTAGCATCTTGGGCTAACTTCAGTGCCAATGCCAACGAAGATGGGCCACCCTTTCTTAACTACGTTAAGTAGTGGAGATTGGGAAGACCTGTTGAATAACTGGTGTCTGTTGGAAACGTCGAAACACAGTACAACGCATGACTCGCTCCTATGAACTCACACAAACACACCCTACTGCTATGAGCATTTTCGATAGACTGAGTCGACGGGTCGTGTCTTGAGATTGACGAAGACACTACAATCGACTCGCTGTCGACGGGAGCGTCGCCTCCCACAAAAGAATATTATGTATTAAATGAGAAACAACAGCGTCAAACCTGGAGATCGAACTCCGGTGGGCTGGAGGTACAACCACCTTCACAACCATCCTATCACAAGCAGGTTCTCGAACCGTCAGATTTCTGCGTCTTCTCATATCCCCTCTGGGATGGGTCACGTAGGAGTAGTGTTCATGTCTATTTCACTCTCTGTTTTGGGTTTGTAACACAACTTCGTTCTGTTATCCTTAATAATGCAACCCGGCTTCAATCGAAGTTATATGGAAAAAAAAATGATGGCATCGATACCGAACAGACGCGGTCCTTGATAAGGAAACAGAGCGTGAGAATCACTTCTAAGACATGCGTGGGCGTCCCGGGCTTATCCTGGGCGCCTACGCACTCTTTGAGATCTATGCAACAACCCTCTTAATCATTGAAAAAAAAACCTCCATCCGCTTCGCTGATCATTGCAAGAAAACACCTTCCATTTTTATGACCACTAACTCTCATATCCTTCTACTCATTTTGTACTATGGTGCTTATTACAATACTTTCATCCGCCTCCATCCTATTTCAAAAATAGTTACTGTGCTCAAATAAGGCACGTGTCGGACAGAAAAATGCTACTCTTGATAAGATTGTGCTAGGGAAAGTAGATTATGCAAGGAAAAGTAATTTCCAGCACAGTTTATATATTATAGTTCCATGCAAACCATGCGAGTATAGTTTATGCCTAACACGTAGGATAACACTACAAACTTTGTTTCGGAAAATGCCGCTATCTGGATAAGTTTTGATATGTAAAGTGATTAAGATGAGCCATTGCCAACTATATATCAATCTTTTTTGTGAATAAGATGATACGTGCAAGGGCAAAATAACTTTGATAATCAGTCCAAACAACTGCATTCGTATGTAGTGCCACAAAACACAACATACCAGATGATCAGTTAGATAAGCATCCAACCACTTTTATGTAAAGCAAATGCAAAGATTTAAAAAAAACCGTGCCATGGCAGCTATAAATAGGCCCGCACCATGAAGATTCTCCTCCATCATTCATCCTTCACACAAAGCAAAAACATCAAAGCCACTCGAGCAATAGTAAACACACCATGAAAACCTTCCTCATCCTTGCGCTCCTTGCCATGGCGGCGACCATGGCCACCGCCGATGTGCAGTTTGACCCTAGCGGCCAATACCAGACTCAACAGCCATTTTCGCTACAACAACAACCATTTGCGCAACAGCAACCATTTTCACAGGGACAGCAACCATTTCTCGAGCAACAACAACCTTTTCAGCAGTTTGACCCTAGTGGCCAATATCAGTCGCAACAACCTTTTATGCAGCAACATCAACCATTTTTCCAACCATTTCTGCAGCAACAGTTGAACCCGTGTCGGCAGTTCCTCGTGCAAAAGTGCAGCCCTGTGGGGATTGTGTCGTTCCTCCGGTTGAGGATCTTGCAACAGATCAACTGCTTGGCGATGCAGAACCAATGTTGTCGGCAGCTGGTACAGATTCCCGAGCAGCTCCGTTGCCCTGCCATCCACAACATCGTGGATGCCGTCATCATGCAACAACAACAACAACAACAACAACAACAACAACAACAACAACAACAACAACAACAACAACAACAACAACAACAACAACAACAACAACAACAACAACAACAACAACAACAACAATGGTTCCTCTAACCTCTGAAGAAGATGATGGGTCAGGGATTCTTCCAACATCAACAACAACAGGTCGGCCAGGGCTTCATGCAACCTCACCAGTTAGGTGAGTACGAGGCGACGAGGAGATATGCACTGCAGACCCTACCAGCAATGTGCAATGTGCAGGTCCCGCTCTACTGCCGTGGTGCTTTTTAGTCGATAGATGGACCATTGCTGTTAGTCGATGGACCGATCGATGTAACAGTGACAAATAAGTGTGTCATGCAATAACATGTGTGACCCTTTGCCTAGTACTTGTCCAAACTTTGGAATAAAAGACAAACATAGTTCTTGTTTGCATAATTGTGCTTATCTCTTTTCCATTCAGAGGCATATTTAGTTGTTCATTCCTCGCCGCAATGTTATGAAAGAAAATCAATCATTAGAGCACAAAATCTTACAGAATCACCAAGCTCCAAAATTCCACAAAAAATGACATTATCTAGATAAGTGTTTGATGTGTAAAGTGCTTAAGATGAGTTATTGTCAATAATCCATACATCATGTACTTATATTTTTGGCCATTTGATAATATGTTCGGTTTTGGCCATCAGTACTCTAAATACACAAAAGAAAAGATCCAACACGATTAACATAGAGCAAATCCAAATTTTGGAGCTTGACATAGTAATTGACAAGATGAAATCCACCATACAATTTTACCATATATAATACTACCTCCGATCCATATTAGTGGGCACAACTTTGTCTAGATACACATGTATCTAGTCTAAATACTTAACTAGATACATATGAATTTAGACAAAGCTATGCCCACTAATATGGATCGGAGGGAGTAGTATAAAACGGTATGTGGACCAAGAAATTAGCAGAGGTTAAGAGATGAACCACGTTTGGATCTGGACCAATATTTTCCGTACGTTAATTGGATCATAACTTATTTTTCTAGCACACATACAGGATCCAAAGGAAGATATTTGGGCGTCTCACATATCCAAATAACAAACGACAGATTCATACTTCCATACACGAATTGAAAGAACAAAACAAAAAAAGACATCATATACAAGTTCAGAAAACAGACATCTGGAGCGGAACCCATGTTATCTGAAGCTTACACAAAGAAGTCAACAGAAACACAATCTTAGCTCGCCCATGCCCACGGCCAGCTTCAGTCTCTCTCGCCAGTCGCCACTGCACGCCCAGGAAGAGCACTAGAGCAGTGCCTACATGCCCAGGAGGACGAGCGAGCCGCGCGGTCGTGGGGGCCCGCATCCTGAGCGCGTCCATGGCCGGCGGGCCGCACCACGAAATTCCGCTCCGCTCCGAGCTTGGGCATAACCGAATTCGGCGGTGGCTCGGTTCATGGAGGCCGAGACTGCCGCCCGAGGCCCGGCCCGATAAAACTGGCCCCAACTTCCGAGCAACCCACATAGCACCTGCATGTATTTCGAAGCTAGCAAAAAGGCCTTACCTCAAGAGGTTTTGCACATGAAACCAGTCCCAAATTCCACCCAGTGTCCCGTGCACCCTGCTAGCTAGCTGTAGCCAAGAGGTTTTGCACATGAAACCAGCCCCAAATTCCACAAAAGGACACCCAGTACATTAAGCTATGCAGCTCCAGCATAGAGATACCAACCAAACAGAGCAAAAAATGCTCGAGGAACACCATCTTGACTCAGCAATAGTGTCGTCGCAGAGCTGGGCACTTGGCTCTGCTTCTAGCCTTCCAGGGCTCCAGGTACAACACATGATGGATTCATATACGACAATTTTCATTCGGTAGACTTAAGAATATATATGTAAGAGAATAGGTGAAAGTATCATCATACAGGAAGCAGTAATCCACCTGCGTTGATCTTTGGAGAACAAAAGAGACCATCTACAACGCAAGACGACATCGTCGGCAAAATGGGTGTTTTACAGTAGACCACATAACTTACTACACACTTATATAAAACTAGCAGTGTTGATAGTTCTTCAGAGCTTCAAGACGACTATTGCACCCTTCAGCGGCATCGTACAGTAACTCATTCCACACTTAATGAGGCCAGGGACACCTATATTTGTTCTGGCCTGCCGTCTGTTCCAGCTATCTTGGGGCTGCAGGAAGATTGGATGACTTCAGACCAAATGAACGAAAACAATGCACTTTATGATATGGAACTAATAGAGGGTTGTTATCGATTGAGAGAGCAGTCAATGCTTGCTAATTATATGATATGGAAAATGATGCCTCAATGCACTTGTTAAGGTAGAAAAAAGGTGCCACAAACCTAGTTTTTAAGATATCCAGATTTTTACTAATTTTTCCATAGAAGGGATTTTATACATGATTTGATCAAAGAAACCATGAATCTGTTGCAGCATATCAAGATTTCGACTTAAATTGTTTTTATGTTTTGGCAATAGGTCTGGTTCGATTTCACCATGAAAGTGATCTATCGAATTAAACACTGTGGGGTGCGGACAAATACAATAGGAGTAGTACTTTTACTTTAAACTGGTCAAGAAAATGTACTCCTCCAAATTATCAGATATATAATGTGACAAACTATTTAATGGGATTTGAGTATGATAAGGCCATAACACGAAATGCTAGTGGTTTTAATACAACTTTTTAAAGAACAACATGATGGTTAGATTGTAAGTCTGCTCAAAAGGCTATTTCAGAGGTTACTGAAAAACAACGAACAATTTAAGCATACTATGTAATTTACGTGAAGTTACCACAAGTCCTCCACAACAGGGATTGGTTTAGTAATCAGAAATGCGGACACATTATGAAACTAAAGATAAATTAAAACAATGACAAAGAAAGGAGCATAAATGTCGTGTGAAACATTATTTTCAAAGGCAAAGGCAAAAAATGGAGTATTTCTAGTTCAGATATGCTAGTGTGTGCGTGAACATACCCATTCCAGCAGCATCAGAGCCTCTCATGATTCTCAGTTTCCGACAAATGGTGGTAAACAAGCTGCAAATAATGGATGCATAGTAAGCATGAATGAATAGCTAAAACATGCAGACTTATTTAAATAGTTCATATGACATGTGCTGTGTTCAGAAAAAAGTTAATAGCGTACAAACTATAGAACAATAATATAAAAGGTGAAGGGAGAAAAAGGCTGAACAGTGTCTACAGATTGTGTATTATCTTTTAAATAGCTGAGCTCCGAAAAGACACTATCGCAAGATTAATATGTACTGTTAATGTCAATATGTTGCTACGGAAATAGGCATATCTTTAGGATGCATACAATTGTCTCTTCATACAAGAAATATAGTTCATGAGTTCAATAAAGCGCCCTTTATTGGAAACAAAAATCCTCAGATAATCGGAAGTCACAGAATACCTATCTACACAGCCAAACAAAACTATGATTCACAGAATGGCTGTGTGCATCCATGATGCAGAGGCCGGAGTCAATATATCTTCCATTTTCTAACGTGCAAGAAGGTCAAGCAAGGATCTCATAGAACTGGCAAAACTTTGATTACCCATATAGACATTTTTAGTTTTTAACACATTGGGACATCTAAAATATTCTGCAAGTTGCAGAGTATGTTTTGCCAAATTTCAGCTGAGCTAACTCCACATATCATCTCAAGATCTCCAAAGTTGCATGAACAGATTGTACGTAACAGAAGAATACCACAATAAAACATCATACAATCCACAATAAATTAGGGTGCATGGATATAACAAACCACACAAATTTAATAACTCACTTCCATGGAAGATCGCCAACAAGCATCCAGTCAGCATCCTTGTCTTCGTAGGTAAGGACATACTCTTGGTCCTGAAGAGCATCAGGCCCAGAACCAGTAAGCCTGTCTCTTGTTGATGTTTTGCAGGAACTGCTTTTGCCTGTAATGCCACAAGTTTAAAAATAAATCTATTTCTTTGAAATATATTCTGCGTTAGAAACCAACAGAAAAAACGTCTATTCACATACAAGGGTCCATAAGTCAATAAGTAAGGCTAGAAATGTTTCTTGTACAGGAATGAATGCTATTCAATCGACAAGATAGAAATTTCTGTATTGCAAGTCTAGAGAGTAACTGAAACACAGGGTACCACATTTTGTGTTTCTGCTATTTAGGAAAAACTAGACTCTAGCACTCAATTAGCAATTTACTTTGTCTCCATTCTTTCCTCTCTTCTGAGAAGGATGTTATAGCTAATCCTAGTTATTAATTATAAACTAGTTACTACTGATCATTAACTAGTCAAAATATTCTGGTAGCAAGTAGTCATGCATTCTTCCCTACCCTTTACCATGCTTTCATATTCCCTCAAGAGTTAGACTACCAAAAGGTGCATACAATAATTCGTTCGTAACTTCATGTGTATTGCATGCCAGATAACAACCAATTTTATGCTAGTAACTTGCATCTAAAAGCAACATGGCAAAGAACACTGATAATTGATTAAAAACAGCAACACTCACCAGTGATGAAGCAGCTGAACATCTTCTCAAGCTCCAGCGAAAGATTCTCATAGCTCGAGTAAGTCTTGAGGTCGACCTTCCTCAGGTAGGGGCTCCATCCATGCTGACCTTGACATAGCAGCACCCTGCCTCGCTTTTACCTTGGTCTTCCGCCTTGTTCTTTGTGGCATTCGCGGCTAACGTGTTCTTCCGGTAGTTCCGAACAGGAGGCCACCCAACAACTTGTGCCCTGTATGGGGAATAACACTGACTATCAGAACAGATCAAACCAAATATCAACTGAAATGTATGGTTTTTAACACGCGATTATTAGTGCAGGCTACTGAATCTACAGGAATGTCACTCTCGATTTATCCTGAGACTAGAAAGACCTTGTTACTTGCTAGCTAATTCTACAAAAACTCAAGGCTGGTTACAGGCGAAATGAATGCGATTAGGTGACACTTTTTAGCAGGAAAGATGCCACTGTGCGTTTAATCCACGAGTAGTAGCTTAAACCTAGTAGATTTGAGAGAGAAGAATCGAGAGAAACATGATTACTACTGAGCACTGCTGTGTGCGTAGTCCAAAGCTAAATCTACCGCTAAAATCTGAGCTGCCATCACGCCTGCAGGCTAAGAAAAACCTCTCTGTTTAACTAGCAGATGCACGCATCTAAGGAGCTAGCTAAAAGTAGAAGACAAAATCACCCGAGCTCGAACGGGGAGTCAGGAACACACTTACTTTGCAGCTGGAGGAGCTCCGGCGGCGGCTTCGCTGACCCCCTTCTCCACCTTGCTCACGCCACCAACAGCGGAAGCGGCCGCATCCCTGTTCGCGGACCGTTCGAGCGAATCGGCGAACCCGCGCTTGGCGCCGCCCCGGGTCGGAGCAGCGGGGGCAGGTCCGAGCGTGAGCGCGGCGTCGACGGCCTCCTGGTCGGCGCGGCCGGGCGAGTCGCAGCCGGGCAGGCCGAGGCGGAGCGCGAGGTGCGGGCCCGCCTCGCCGGCCGCAGAGGCGGTGGACGAGCAGGACGAGGAGGAACCGGCGGCGGCCCCCAGGCCGATGTAGTCGCGCGCTTCGAGGTGCGGCGGCGGCATTGGAAGGGAAGGGAAGATGCAGGCAGAGCTCAAAGCTCGTGTCTTTTTGTTCGGTGGGAGAGGGGAAGAGGGTGGTGGGGTGGGTGCTGTGTGATAAAGGAGAAGACAGGGGAAGTGGCCGACAGTTCGGGCGGCCTCTTTATTCTGCTCCCCGTTCCTCGGGCCGGGCCCAACCGGGTGCGCGGTTGGGGTGGGGACAGCAGCGGGGACCCGGGTAGGAAAACGTGTGCATCTGTTGGGTGTGTGTGGCCAAGTGCCGGCGACCCTGCCTGCCGGTCATTTCCAAAGTCAAAAGGTGAAGTGGCATGATTTGTGACTTTGGTTAGCAGATGATATGCTTACCTGTTAAGCATCCGAGGGTCATGTAAAAGCTACACTGTTTTCTTCTAGAAGCGCAGGTGGATACACAACTATAAGAGGATCTTCAACGTGCTTGGACAAAACTCGGCTCGTATCTGTCCACAGTCAACCAAATAATGTGTGCCCTTCCAACCACGACTCTCAAATATTTTTCCCAAATTCATGCAACACATGTGTCACACAATTCGCAATTCATACAAATCAAATTCAAAACAAGTGTAAACCGATAAAACTGAATTGAGCAGAAAATAAAATCCATCTTCTACGTAAGTCTCGCTCGATCAAACTACATTATCTCGCTGCAATGTCAGTAATGCTTGTACCTCTCACTCTTCCTCTCTTCTCCAACAATTGTTTCAAGGTGTCACCTTTGGTGGAGAAGTATATGTCCATGTGGTGGACATTTTGCTTGTTGACCCGTCAAATGTGGTGGCGAGCATGTCCGGACGGTCTCATTTTCGCCTGATATCGGCTGGTTGAAAGTTGCTGGACAGCCTGAACATATGGTGAGTTCGGTGAAGCCACTCGGGTGCGTGTTTTCTGTCTGGTGCGTGTTCGGACTCCCGGACGTATAGGTGGATGTGGATGGCTGGTTAGAGATGCTTTAAGAGAGTGTCCGACAACGTCCAATAGAGTGTCTGGCAAGCACATCCAATAGAGTGTCTAGAAACGTCTTTGTCGGCACCTATTGGGAGTGTCGGCATATGTTGCCGCTCTATTGAGAGCGGCTAACCCCACCGACGCTCCCTTAAACAAGCCAGCAAATGTCTATTATTTTTTCTTTAGTTTTTAGAAAAATCACTCATTAAGATTTTATGTGCAATGTATTTGCGATCCACTCACGAGATCTTCTATGGCTATCACGCACACAACTGTGCACGCCCTAGCCACTCGATCGCTTGTCCACTCACTTTGTCGATGCACTCACAGGATCTTGTGTGGCTACCGTGTGTGCTGCTCTATGAGTGCATGTCTTTGAGTGTGTCCCCGTGCACACATACACATACTGTTGCAGTAGCCATAAAAAATCCTGCAATGGATCGCTCTGGACGCGCACCCGCATGGTATACTGGATCACTTGTGGGTCGGTCTGACGTGGCATTGCCGCGGTTGCCGGCACGCCCACTTACCTCCCGAAGAGTATGGAACAAAGCGAGGTAGCTGGAAACTCTATTAGACTCCTCCGACAACGTTGCCACTATTGAAAGCGTCGGTGAGCACCTAATAGTCTTACTGGGAGTGATATTGGAGGCGTCGGTGGAGATATTATAAGTGCTTAGTGCAGGTCATGAGCATTGAGCAGTGAAAAACTAGTACTCCCTCCGTACCGGTTTATAAGTCTTGCGAGTATCCCTAGGTTATGAATTTGACCATTATAATATATATATTTTATAACGTAAAAGTTATACCATTAGAAAATATAACATCTGAATTTTCTAATGATAGTTTTTTCATAATTTATTTCTCATATTATCTTGGTTAAATTTACGATCTAGGGGTACGCGTAAGACTTATAAACCGGGACAGAGTGATTACTACTAGTGCGGTGTGGTAGGAGAAAAAATACGCACCCGATCCAGGTGTGATCGTCCAGAGACATATTTTGTTTTGTTATTTATTTTAGAGATATATGCACGGTTAGTCACTGAACTTGGCCGAGATGAGCACTTTGGTCATTAAACTTGCAAAATGTTACCCGTGGGTCACTCAACTTGGTAGAGATGAGCAAACTGGTCACAAACCATTGATTGAGCAGTTGACCATTGACTCTGACCAATTGTTTTTGCAAAAACACCCCCGTAGAATCACAAAATCACATTAATATCTCTCTACAGGGGTGTTTTTGCAAAATAATGATGTGATTTTGTGATTCTACAGGGGTGTTTTTGCAAAAAAAATGGTCGGAGTCAATGGTCAACTGCTCAGTCAATGGTTTGTGACCAATTTGCTCATGTCTGCCAAGTTGAGTGACCCGCGGGCAACATTTTGCAAGTTTAGTGACCAAAGTGCTCATCTCGGCCAAGTTCAGTGACTAACCGTGCATATATCTCTTTATTTTAACACGGGTTCTGTTTTTTATTTGGCAATGGCTCACGAGATGTGCAACACCACTGCACCATCGCTGAGAACAAACACCACACGATTTGCAGCAGAGGTACTGCTAGTGCTCTACTACCGGAAGTGAAAAATGAGCAGCCTCGAGAGCACTGGTGGAGCCACGGCATGCTAGCCGGGTGCACAGGACACCGGCTAGAAACAATTTCCTTTGCAAAATCATATTTTTCCACCATGTATGCACCCCCTAAAAATAATTTTTAGGTGCTGTGATATCTTGGTGACCCTGGTTCATGAAGCTGTAGCTCCGCCACTGCTCGAGAGCTTGACCAAAAAGCACAAGCTGTGGTGGAGGGAGGTTAATGTTAACTAGGGATCTTAGCGCGGCAATGCCGCGCGTGTGTTTTTGAATTTGAATTTGAAAATGGTGATGTTGTAAAGTTGTTTATGTTTGGGAAATTTTGATTCAAATGTGTTGCATGTATTTTTGTTGTGAGAATTATGATATATTTTTATTAGTTTGTCATATCGAGTATTTTTAGGTATTTATAAATTTGGGATGTTTGGATACATTTGAAATAACATAATTAAGGTTAATGCAATTTGTGAGATATATTTTAGAGTGTTTCTAATTTTCTAGCAATTTAAAATGTTCGAATGCATTGCATTTTTTGAACGTATTTTTCAAATGTGTTAGCCTTTTTGCAGGAAAGTACTTTGACATAATTAGTATTTTATTTATTTATTTTTGTGAGTGTTTTCATATTTTATCTCAATGTTTTTTTTGTGCATGCTGATATATTTGTTATATTTTTCGGACGTACAATTTGAAATTATTGTTGTATTACACATTTCACATTTCTCTTTTTTTTCTCAAATAATATTCGAAACATTTGTTTTTTTTTCTTTAGACAGGTGTTTTTGTTACTAAAATTTGAAACATTGTTTATGGTTTTTAGACAAATGCTTTCATTATTAAGAGAGATGTGATATGTTTGGAGTACTATAAAAAAAAGAATCCATTATCATTTGTTAAAGGGATGGGAACATTGCCTGAACAATATTTCTTTTCTTGTATCTTCTTCTTTTGCTTAAAGAATACTCGGATTATTTCACATTTCTTTTATCTTTTGTAAAATGAATCCATTATCATTTGTTAAAGGGATGGGAACATTGCGTAAGCAGTATTTTTTTATCTTCTTCTTTTGCTTAAAGAATACTCGGATTATTTCACATTTCTTTTATCTTTTGTGGGCCATAAAAAATGGTTGTTAGAATTAAATAAAAGCAGCTCTTATATTCCATCACTTAGTAAAGCTCACTATATATGTTGTGATTAAAAATGGTAAAATTTGTTGTAATTTATTATCAGGAGTATTTGGACATTTTTAGCAAATTTGAATGTTTACATATGTTTGTAGTTTGATGGCGCGGCCATGTGATTGTTGGCTCTGTTTGTCAGCGTGAAAATGTAATGATTAAATTGTCGTTAGGAAAAGAAATACCGTCGTGTCTTTGTGAGAAATTGTTGTTTTGATTAAGTTTTAAATCGAAATAATATTTTACAGATTTGATGTAAAATATTTAAATTTTGAAATATTTGTGTTCGAAAACTTTTAGGATTTGAGTGTTTTGGGATTCTAAAATATTTTGTGGTTGAAGTTTTGCAGGAAATTGAAGATTGAAATGTATTTAAGTTATATTGGGATTTGTGTATATGCCATAAATACAAACGTTTATTTTATTTTTGTTTATGTTGCTATGTTGAATGCTTTTAACGTTAACAAAATGATATGATTTGAGGAGGATGTAAATATTTGAAATATTCATGTTTGAATTTCGGGCATTTGGCATAAAAATTCAGCGTTTATTTGTGTGAGGATTTTGTTAATTTATATTTTTTGTTTGTTGAATATTTTAGAAGTTATTTGATTCTGTAGAATTCATATGGCATCAACAGGCGATGTTTATTCTTGTAGTTTTTTTTTCTGTATTTCTAAATAACGCGGTGTGAAGAAATTTAATTTTGAAATGGTCACATTGGAAAAAAATCGGGTTTGAATCTATTGGAATATAAAAATACTATGTGTTGGCAAGTTTGTGAGGAATTTAAAGATTTGGAACTTTAATTGTGGTCATATGACATAATTAGGCATTGTTTTTTTTTGTGTGGTCATTCTGATATATTTTTCATGTTGTTACAGATATTGTTTTTTGTGGTTTTTATTTCAGCTAAAAAGAAAGTTATGGAATTCAAATTTAAGATTTGGAATAAATTTGGAAAGGTCACAATGTATTTTAAATGGCTATTTTGTTTTTCTTACAATTTTTATGTGGAATTTGAAATAATTTGGAAAAGGTGTGTAAGTATTTGAAGTGGTTGTTTTGGTTTGTACATTTTTTTTGAGTTTGTTCTGAGTTGATTTGGATGTCTATTTCAAAAGTTAGGAAAATTTTGGAAAATAGAAAATGGAAACTGTCGTGGGGTAGAAAACACGGCAGATGCTACTTGAGGGTAGCTTAAACTTTTGGGCAAGGCGACTCTGGTGTCTGGATGTTTGTTTAGCACGGCAGGGGACAAAGGTTTACCCAGGTTCGGCCTCTCCATTGGAGATAAAGACCTACTTCCTGCTATCTTATTATTAATCTCGATCTCTGTCTCGATAACCCGGCTACTACAACAGAGCCGGATCTCGATCTAGGTTACAAGGATTGTATGTCTCTCGCCTAAAGCTTGGGGTTACGAAAAGGTCCTCTTTGTCTAAGGGCCTGGAGCCGGTTTATATAGATACCGGGCCTCCTGGTCGCGTACATGATAAGCCGGGTTCTACCCGAACTCTGAGTCCTACTACTACTCCTTTATCCTTCGTGTATTCCAAGTATAGAACCGCCTCTTGAACCGCCTCTGGACCTTCTGGAATACTCTTCATGAATAGCCGGGTCATCGCCAAGATACCGGCCCAGCACCATAACCCGGCCTATGCTGAGGGTTAACTGGCTTCGCCGGGCCTCCTGCCTGGCGGGTCATGTTTTCCTCTTCATGGGCCTACCGGGTTATTATCCCCCCATCAGTAGCCCCCAGGTTAACCAGGTAACCAGATTGCCACGCTTTGCTTCTATCTTGCGTTGTTTGTTTCTTGACCAATGCTGGTGTTCTGGCTTGCCTGGTTAATCACCTGAAATACAAAGATAATAAATATGTACAAGATATCAAGTTTCATTTCCCTCTGTCTTGTTAAGCCAGCTCTTCTTGGCGGGTTATCTCATGACCCGGCTTTCTCATTCTACACCGTGTATCTCCGGGTTTCACACCCAACACTTAGCGAAAATTTCTGCTCGGCCATCTCACTGAGACACCATAAATGAGTCAAGGAATATTCTTTTTGTCCTGTCTAATTGTCGCTGACTTCCCGGAGAAGATGCTTATCTTATCCACTCATTTTTACCATGTTACCCCTAGGGTTTTCACCGCGGTTATAAATATCTGACCACGACCTCGCGCAGTCATTTTCCCCATTCTCAAACTCATCTCCAACTTCGCGCAAGCACTGTAGCAGCCGCGGATCCGATCTCGAATCGAGCTCTCCAACTTCAACTAATCTCCAAGGTAACTCCAATCTTTGTTTTTACTTGTGCTGCGCATCCGATTCCGCTCCTCATTTTGTCTAGATTCAATCTGCACTCCTCTACCCACATTTGCATCTGAGCTAGGGTTCTTATCATGTTCATCATTCTTCGCCATTGTTGCCGCTTAGGCACCTCGTTGATCTCCAGCCATGGTGAAGGAGAAGAAGATGGCAGGAGGGCCCAAAGCTGCAAAATCTCTTGCAAAGAAACCTCCCAGCTCCGCAAAGGGCGGATCTAGCGGTGCGCCCGCAACCGCTCCTGTGAACTGGACACGGTCCAGCGCAACCAAGACCACGCTTCAGTCTTTCGTGAACCGGGGTGAACTCCCACCTCAGGAGGAGATCCAGTGGCGCGCCCCTGGGGAGGAGATCCGCCCAAACCCCAAGGAAGGTGAAGTGGTAGCCTTCTTAGATCATGTCCTGCGTGGTTTCCGCCCACCGGGTTCCCTGTTTTTTCGCCGGGTCTTAAAATACTACGGTCTTAGGCCACAAGACATAGGCCCCAACTCCATTCTCAACATAAGCAACTTTGTAGTTTTCTGCGAGGATTACTTGCAAATTGCCCCCAGCATTGAACTTTTCCTAGAATTTTTCTACTGCAACCCATCCCGCAAAGACAACCTTGGCCCTTACGGTGGAGTGGCGATCCAGCGCCGGCGGGTATGTGATTTCCCGGCTCTTGCTCTCGCCAGCCATCCAAAGGGATGGCAAAACACTTATTTCTATTTCAAAGACACTTCACCCGAGTCAGATGATGCTCGTTACCCGGCTTTTCTGAACTCTGGCATGACCTACGAAGCAAAGATGAACAGCTATGCCCCAGACGCAGACCGGGTCAAACTCGAGCCCACGCTCCGCCGGGCCAAAGCCCTGCTCGCACATGGACTCAGGGGGACTGACCTGGTCAAATGCTGGATCGGCTGGTTCATCCAGCCCCTCAGCATCAGAAACCGGCTCTTCCATGAATATACGGAAGAGACCACTGACGACATGCGTTATTCAGAGATCACTCTGCTGGATGACCAAATCGTGAAGAACGCCAAGAGGCTCCTTGGCGAAAAGAAGACCGATATTGCTATGGACGGGCTCGCCCCATATAGTGCCAAAAACAAGCCTCCTACGGTAAAAAACTTGCCCTTAATTGTTTCTGTAAACTATAACCCGGTACTTCTTGCAAACTGTTATTGATATTTCTTTTTCCAGGACTCCAAATGGTGGAGCGCAGATTTCACCCCTACATCCTCTACTGAAGAGGACACAGAAAGTGACGATCAAGAGGAAGAAGAAGAAGAAGGTGAGCCAGACTCCATAGGCCGGCTCTTCCTCGAGCTGATTAACACCGAAGTCCCCAAAAAGGACACTTCTACTGATAACTCGGCTCTTCTCATTCCAGGCCCCAATGACCCGGCTCCGGACGTATTGCCGGGTCCTGAAACTGCTGCACCCACTCCACAAAAACGGACCCGAGCCGCCATTGCAAAGGTGCCAATTTCTCGTTTTTCAACTTGTACAACGAACTCATCTCAAACTCAAGTACCAACACAGGAGAAGGAGCTTGAGAAGGAGGCCAAGGCAAACAAGAGACCGCGGACCCGGTCCTCTTCAGCCCACGTATCCTTGAGCTCAGGTATCCCTCAACAATCTTTATCAAGCTGGGCCAAATCCATCCAGAAGACGCCCAGCTCAAAGTATCCTTTAGCTGGAAAAATCCGGGTCCCTAAACGCTCTGGTTTATCAGATACTTCTTCCTCGGACGCGGTTAGCACGCCCGAGGATTTCCACATCAATGCCGGGTTAGAAATGCTTCACTATCTCTTCCTTTTTTCAGTACTTTGCAATCTTTACTATGACTAACTGCTTTTCTTTTGTTTCAGCGCTAAGGCAATTGTGGAAGAAGAAGAAGACCCGGAATCTTCTCCCGCTGCCTCTCCTCAACACACAACTGCTGAACCCTCTGTAATGGAGGTACAAATTGAGGAGCCGGTCCAGAAGGAAGAATCTGGCGCCGAAAATGTGGTAGCATCACCACCAAGTCCCCCTGCACCTGCTCCAGAGCCAACAAAGAACACTCCCTCACCCGGGCATGGCTCTGGTACAAAAGAAGTTGAACCAGAAGTTCTAATCACCGGGTCTCATCAAGGCCCAGCTCCTGGTGTCTCTCAAGTTCTTGCAAAGATTGTTGCTCCTGAAGTCAAAGTAGATCCCTCTGCCAAGGGCAAGGACCCGGTTTCTTCTTTAGATTTGGCGACCTTGGATTCCATGTCCACACCTGCACTATGCGAGGAGTATTTCTCTCGCCTTGCTCATCACAAGAATTTGGAAACTGAACTTGTTTCTCTACTTCAAAAACGATACCAGGTACTCTTTTATCTTTGCTTGACCTTTTATCTTTTGCATAACTATAACCTTACTAGCCCCCAAGCTCCAAGACTATCACTTGTTGATGGACTTGGTGCTTGAAAAAATAATAACTTACCAAAAAACTTCAACCTGTAGCCCCCAAGGCCCGGGTTGTATGTTTACAACAAGCCGGGTCTTGAAATCACTTTTCCTTCGTCACAATCAAACTGCGAAAAACAACTTTTAAAGACTGTAGCCCCCAAGTGCCGGGTTAGCTGCCCGCAGCAACCTGGGACTGCACTTTTCACTTATAAACTTGAAACTTTAGAAAAAACTCTGAACTGCTCTCTTTTTTGTGTAACAGGAGCATGTTAACAAAGCCAACGAAGAAGTGGCCCGGCTCCAAGGAGCCTTGAAAGCTGAAACTGAGACCCGGACTGAAGATACGAACAAAATTCAGGCCCTTGAAGAAAAAATAACTGCCTTGACGCAAGAAAATTCTGACTTGACGCGGAACATGCAAGAGCATGAGGATAACTTTCAAGAGCAGCTGACCAACCTCCAACAGAAGTTGGACTCAGCCACCAATGAGCTTGCCTGCCTAAAAAAGATGATCACCTCCATGGTTACTTCACTTGTTGGTAAGCACAAAACTTTGAAACCTTGTAATATTTGTCTAACCAGACCCGGAATGTGAACTAACTCCAACTTCTATTTCTTGAATACAGGTTCACGTGACGGAAACGTCCGCAAAACCGCAGCTGAGAAGATAAAATGCATGTATACACTGGTTCGCCAGTTATACTTTGGAAGCTGTGAGGTGATCAAGGCCGCCAGGAACTGGGAGAACCCGCCCAGCACTTATACTGAAGTGCTGGGTCACTTATCCACAATGCCAGGCTGGATTCAGTTATTGAAGAAATCTGCTTGCAGAGCCGGCGCAATGCGCAGCCTAGCCTTAGCTAAGGCCTACTATCCCAGTCTTGACCCGGCTAAACTTGCTTCAGGGTTTCCAGAGTACAATGCAGATGGAACTGCCTTCGACAGGAAGGCCTACGGCCGGGTTGTGAAGCAGACCCGGGTCGCAGCCACCCAAATTGCCAACGCTCTGAAGCTCAACAGCATCCAATATGGCTATAATGAAGCTAATAAAGAGATTGTGGAGGATGAACCTCAGCGCATCAACCTCCTGCAAAGTTATAAGGATTTCCTTGCGACAGAGCAAAATGTTTCCAGCTCCTCTGCAGCCCCAAGCTCAACAACTCCAACTGTGCCTCCTCCTTCACGTGCGGCCGTAGAAGACGATGAAGAAGGATATTTCCAATCTCTTCAACTTGTCACCTGGCGCACAAATGAAGCCCCCAAGACCCGGGAGCAGAAACAGAGCCGGCAAAAGAGACTCGGCCAGCGCCAAAGATGATACTCCAGCCACCACTCCTTCTACTAACCCGGCGCCTGAGGCCGGCTCTTAAACATTTGCCCAGCAGCTGCGTCTGCCTAAAAACTTGTCTTATTTGGCCCTTGGGGCACAGTATTGTAATAACTTAGCCGTATTTTGATACTATGCCTGTGATGTGCGCTCATGCGCTGTAAAACTTTGCAGTAATCGTATTGTGTCTTTACCTGTCAAAATACTTGTTCTTCTGTGGTTTCGATGACCCTTTTGGTGTCTTTAACTGTGAGCCGGCTTTCGCATGGATACCCTGGCGCAACTTCTCTGAGAAAACAGGGTCGAACCAAGTCCCAATGGGCTTCATGGTTGATTGAATTTCCAGGTGTGCAATCAGGCCATAAAGTCGCGAGTCACATCAGCTGCACAGCAAGATAACCAAGAATACTAGTGGCATAAAAGCCGGGTCTTGGGATTGCAGCTACAGACTTTTGCAGTAAGAGCCCCCAAGACCTGGATCAATGTTTATAAAGTAAAGGGCTTATGCCACAGTACCCCATTGATCCAAAATACTGGCGGGACGCACTCTTTGGGCGTCCTCAAGATATAAAATCAACTAAAAATGACTGATACTGAAACTAAACACACATATTACTCAAGAGAACAAACTGTGAACTGCTCAGCCGGGTTACAATATTTGAAACCCGGATAACCTCTGGGGCCGGGTCCCGGGGAAATAACTTAGCACTTTTCAATAACAAGCCCCCAGGACCAAGCTGATCAAAAGAACTATTATGATGCAATAAAAAATAACCGGCTTAAAAACTGAAAAGTAAACTGAGACAAAGAAAATTTCTGTTCAACCTTTACTTTATTGATAGAAAAGGTTAGGTCAGCAAGCCGCCTCATTAAAAACCTTCCAGTCCCCTAGGTACCCTGGTAAGGAAAAGAGCGCGTCTGAAACCTGCTGCCTGTTACATCGTGTGTTACAACTTTTACATCTTTCTCTTGCTAAGTGTAATATGGGCGCAGCTGCGCAATGTTCCACGGCCTCTCACGCTCTTCCATGGAAAAGGTGGAGCGTGTGGTATCATTGACTGTCTCTGACTTTTCTCTTGCGTCCACTAAGTAGTATGAACCATTGTCCAATTTCTTGCTTACGATGAAGGGCCCCTCCCAAGGAGGTGATAACTTGTGCATCCCTTCCTTGGACTGCACCCATCGTAATACCAGATCACCCTCCTGGAAAGTGCGAGTTTTAACCCGGCGACTATGATACCGCCTCAAATCTTGCTGATAAATTGCTGATCTTTCCAATGCTTGCTCTCTATTTTCCTCCAGCAGGTCAACAGAATCCTGCCGGGTCTTCTCATTTTCCGCTTCAACGTAAGCCGCCACGCGAGGCGAGTCATGAATAATATCACTTGGCAAAACTGCTTCTGCCCCGTACACCATAAAGAAAGGGGTCATCTTTGTAGATCTGTTGGGTGTTGTGTTAATTCCCCAAACAACTGATGGCAACTCCTCAACCCACGCTCCGGCGGCTCTGAGACACGGGACCCGGAGACGTGGTTTTAAACCTCTAAGCAGCTCCTGATTTGCTCGTTCAACCTGTCCATTGGCCTGAGGATGAGCAACTGAGGCCACATCCAAACGTATACCATTATTTCCACAAAACTTTGCCATCTCTCCAAGTGACATATTAGTACCATTGTCTGTGATAATACTATGAGGATATCCAAACCTATGTATGATCTGCTTCATAAACTTGACCACTGTAGCCGCCTCACAATTTGTAACAGGCATAACTTCAACCCACTTTGTAAACTTATCAATAGCAACCAAGAGGTGGGTTTTCTTGCAAGGAGACATGCTGAAAGGACCCACCATGTCAAGCCCCCAAACTGCGAAAGGCCAAGTCAAAGGTATGGTGCGCAGTTCCTGAGCCGGCACATGAATCTGTCTGGCATATCTCTGACACCCATCACATCTATTCACCAAGCGCTCTGCATCTGCCTGGGCTGTGAGCCAAAAGAAACCATGTCTAAAAGCTTTTGCTACCAATGACCTTGTTGAAGCGTGATGACCACAATCCCCTTCATGAATTTCCTTCAAAATTTGCCGGCCCTCCTTTCCAGAGACACACCTCTGAAACACGCCTGAGACACTTCTCTTGTACAACTCGCCATCAATAACCACGTAGGCCTTGCACCGGCGCACGATCTGCCGGGCTATAACTTCCTGTTGTGGCAACTCACCACGCAAAAGATACGCCAAGTAAGGTTCTGTCCACTCTGGGATCTCATGTGTTGCTGCTACCAACTGTGAATCCGGGTCCTCCTGACCCGCCAGCTCCTCTGCATCCTGAAGCTTGACTGATGGCGTCCATAGCTCGTCCAAGAAAACATTTGGTGGAACCGGCTCTCTGCGAGAACCGAGTCTTGACAAAGCATCTGCAGCATCGTTTTTTCTGCGGTCAATATGATCCACCTGAAAGCCTGAGAAGAACCCGGCTACTCTGTCCACCTCTCGCCTGTAAGCCGCCATCGTTGCATCTTTTCTGTCCCAAGTTCCTGACACTTGTTGCGCCACAAGATCTGAATCCCCATAGCACTTGATACGCTTGACATTCATCTCTTTTGCCATACGCAAACCATGCAACAAAGCCTCATATTCTGCCACATTATTGGAACAATCAAAGTGAATTTGCAAAACATAACTCAACTTATCACCTTTGGGAGAAGTTAGCACAACTCCAGCTCCTGATCCTTGCTCTTGTTTAGACCCGTCGAAATGCATAACCCACGATTTGAGACTCGGGGTGAGAGGTGGCGCATTCAACTGCGTCCAATCATTAAGAAAATCCACCAATGCTTGAGATTTAATAGCTGTGCGAGGCACATACTCAATGTGATAATCCCCCATCTCTATGGCCCACTTGGCAACTCTCCCAGTAGCTTCTGAATTTCTAATAATATCTGCCAAGGGTATAGAACTAACCACCGTAATTGGATGCTCCTGAAAATATGGTTTCAACTTTCTACTGGCCATGAAAACACCATACACTAACTTCTGCCAATGCGGGTACCTTTGCTTGGTTTCTGATAACACCTCACTAACATAATAGACCGGCCTTTGCACCGGGTTCTCTTTTCCTTCCTCTTTTCTCTCGACCACCACCACGGCACTCACAGCCTGAGGCCCGGCAGCGACATATAATAGCATGGGTTCCTTGGGACCCGGCGCTGCCAGAACTGGCGCTTCTGACAGCTGTTTCTTCAAAGCCTCAAATGCCTCATCTGCCTCTTGATTCCACACGAAATTATCTGTTTTCTTCAATAACTTGTACAAAGGAATTGCTTTCTCTCCGAGCCGGGAAATAAACCGGCTTAACGCTGCCACACAACCCGTCAACTTCTGAACATCGCTCAGTTCCTCTGGCTTTTTCAAGCTTTGAATGGCTCTAATTTTTTCCGGGTTTGCCTCAATTCCCCGCTCTGACACAATGAAACCAAGTAACTTTCCCGCTGGGACTCCAAACACACACTTTGTAGGATTAAGCTTCATCTGGTACTCCCTCAGATTTTTGAATGTCTCTGTAAGATCACGAATAAATGACTCGGCTTTCTCTGACTTTATTACCACGTCATCAACGTAAGCATGCACATTACGTCCAATCTGATCATGAAAACAATTCTGAATACACCTCTGATAAGTTGCCCCTGCATTCTTTAACCCAAAAGTCATGGTCTTGTAACAAAAAGCACCAAAGGGAGTGATAAATGACGTCTTTTCCCAATCATTTTTGTTCAACTTGATCTGATGATACCCTGAATAAGCATCCAAGAAACACAAAAGCTCGCTACCTGCTACTGCATCCACGATTTGATCAATACGCGGTAACTGAAACGGATCTTTGGGACAAAACCTGTTCAAACTTGTGAAATCAATACACATCCTCCACTCGTTGTTCTTTTTCAGAACCAAAACCGGGTTAGCTAACCACTCTGGATGAAACACTTCCATGATAAAGCCGGCCTCCAAAAGCCGGGCTATCTCCTCTCCAATTGCTTTCCTTCTTTCTGCATTCATTTTCCTCATACCCTGTTTTACCGGCTTTGCCTTAGGATCAACATGTAAGCTGTGCTCAGCGAGTTCAGTTGGAATGCCTGGCATGTCACTAGGTGTCCATGCAAAAACATCCCTATTCTCACGGATGAACTCGATGAGCGCGCTTTCCTATTTATCAGTCAAGTTGGTCCCAATGGCGAACTGCTTGGAAGAATCTCCAGGCACAAAATCCACCATCTTTGTATCTCTGGCAGCTTTGAACTTTGCCCTATCATCCTCTGTTGTTGGCCTTTTAAGTGCTGTGTTATCCTGCGGGTCAAGATTTGCTCTGTAAGCTTTCAATTCCTCCTTAGCACAAGCATGCTCTGCTAAGGCTGCATCCCCCTCATCACACTCTGCCGCAATATCTCTGTTACCATGCACTGTAATGATCCCATGAGGACCCGGTATTTTCAACTGGAGATACACGTAACACGGCCTTGCCATGAACTTGGCATAGGCCGGCCTTCCCAACAATGCATGATATGGACTTGGAAACTTTACCACCTCAAACGTGAGCCACTCTGATCTGAAGTTATGGATAGACTCACCAAAAGCTACCTCCAATGAAATTTTACCCTCTGGTGTGGCTGATTTTCCCGGAACTATACCATGAAAAATTGTTGACGTTCTCTGCAACTGTGACTCCTTCAAACCCATGCGCACAAACGTGTCCCAGTACAAAATATTGATGCTACTGCCACCGTCCATCAGCACTTTCTTTAACTCAAAACCATGAACTTGGGGAGCCACAACCAACGCAAGAAGACCCGGGTGCTCCACCACCTCTGGATGATCCGCCCTACTCCAAGTAACTGTATGCTCTGACCACCTCAAATATCTCGGAACTCCTGCAGCCACTGTGTTAACTGCCCTCTTGACTATTTTCCTCTCTCTCTTGGTTGTGCCACTTGTGTATATATGATACTGACCAAGTTGCCTTGGCTGCTGTGAAAATCCACCTTGGTTACTTGTGTTCTGATTTTGGTTCTGACCCGGATTTCCCGTAGGTACCGCATTTGCTCCAGTCAAAGGTCCCGAGGCCGGGTTACCACCCGTGCCGGGTCCTCCACTTCTATTTGCTCCTTGCAAAGCTCTCTGCACCTCATTGTTTTTCCACCTGTTCAGATCCACACACTGAGCCAAAGAATGATTGGCGGCTCTGCCGTTCTTACTATGACGAGGACACGGCATCCTGAAGGCCTCCTCATTACTCATTGGACGCGATCCTTGGTAATTATTTCCACTGTTGTAATTCCAATTGTTGCCTTGAGAACCCCTGTTTTCCTGATAACCCCTGTTTTCCTGATATCCTCTGTTTTCCTGATAATTCCCATCCATCCTTTGCCTCTGAAACCCGGCATTGGTATTTGCCACTAACTCTGAACTACCATCATTGTGACCTCGCTTATGCTGATTCTGGTTACTGTTATTGTTGTTACCCGAGCCATTATTGTTCCTTCCACCATTATTTGCCGTGCCTTTCCCCTTCTCCTCCTCAGGCTCATCCTGAGTCTTGTCTGTGGCTGCATGCCTGTTGCAAGCATCCATCAACTCTGCCATGGTGACCGGTTTAACCCGGTGCCCTTCCTTCATGCGACCCAGCTTCTGGACAAGTGGTGCATACTTACAAGTTTTCTCCATTGATGAAATTGCGTCCTTTGGCTCGATACCAGATGAGGAGTGCAAGATTTCCGTGACCCGGCCCATCCAATGACGTGCTGACTCGCCTTTTTTCTGTATACAACGATCAAGATCCTCGATGGAAAACAAACGCTTGCACGTACCTTGAAAATGCTTGGTGAAAACTGCCTTCAACTCATCCCAGGAATTAATGGACTTCTCTGGTAGATTTTTAAACCACAACTTTGCTGCTCCATCACTCATCATCAAATACATGTACTTGGCGCAAACATTCTCTGTGGCATTGCGTATACACATTGCCATCTCATAACTGCTCAACCAACTGGCTGGGTCCATGCTAGGTTCATAGTTGGATATCTTGCTTGGCTCCTTGAACTTCTCAGGGAAAGGTTCTGCTCTGATGGAATCTGAAAGACATTTTGGCCCGGCTAAACTAGAAGAACTTGCTGAAACATTGACATTACCGGGTGAGCTTGCAGACGCGGCTGGCGCAGGGCCCGGTCCTCCTTGAGGTACTCCTGCTGCAGGTACTACGGGTTTGCATTACCTGCACTTCTCCCTGCACGTGATCTATTAACTATCTGCTGTGCTATAGAAATTGCTGGGGCGGGTTGATGCTGCTGATTATTTTGATTCTGATTCTGCTGGGGCGGGTTTGGCTGCTGTGCTGCTGCAGGCCCGGCCAACGGCGGGTTTCCTCCATTGCGGCTCCTACTACGATACGTTGTAGAATGCAACGCACTTTTCTCTCTTGAATACTGCGTCTGCTGAACTACTGCAGTACGTAACATATCTATGGCACGCCGGGCTTCAATCTCTGCTGGTGTATCTCCTAATGGAATACGATCAAGTGCCAGAGTTGCTGCATACACGTTATCCGCTGGATTTGAATAGTGACCCACCGGCGTGTGAAACCTCGGTGTTCTAGGCGGCAGACCCGGATTTCCCCTGGCTCCTCCAGCGGGCAAACCCGGCGCTGCTGTTGCTGCTACATCAGTTCTCGCTGTTCCTCTATTCTGCTCTGTACTTGCCCTAGCCACTGGTGCCACCTGAGTTGCGCCAATAGGCTGGTCTTCTGGAGTTCTGAACAATGCTGCCACAGGCACTGGGTTTGCTATATTTTCCCCAAGGCCCAGCCGGCTTTGATGCCTCCTCCGGTGTGCCCGGGTTGCCTCGTTGAGACGATTTTCCTCTTCTTCTATTTGCTTCTTTCTCGCTTCTATTTCTTGCCTCTCTGCCTCGGCGTCCCTGCGCATCTGCTCCAACGCTCGGCGTGCTGTATCCAATTCCATTGCCTAACTGCTGCGTTTTCTGGAGTAACCAACCTTGTAAGTGCTGATGGATCTAAGACCAGGCCATTGTTAAACAAGGCCGGGGCAGCTGCTATGTTACTTCTTTCCTCTCCTTGGGCCCGGTTATGCAGGAACCCAAAACTGTTTCTGTATCTTGCCGTACCCTCGCTTTCCTCTGAGACCGAAGCCGGCTCTCCATCAACCTCTGTTCTGCCAACTCCAGAATTGGGGGCAGCTGCTGTTGACCCGGGGTGAAGGCCGGTGGAACAACAGCTGATGGTGACGGTTGCATGCTGGACGAGGCGCGGTGTACACCGCTACCCTACGTACCGGGCTTGGACTTGACTCTTGTTCCTCATCATCCTCTTCTTCTACATCATACCCAAACCGGCCTTCGAACAGGGGCAAGATTGATTCCGACCCGGCTCGTTCCACCGCGTCGCCCGGGATTCCTGCCGGGTCATCCAGCCGTTCCTCCAGCGTGTTCAGGACCCCATCAACTTCAGCTGTGCCAACTGATTCCTCTCCATCAGATTGAACAATTGTGGCGGCTCCTGACACAGATTCATAATCTCCATCACTAGCAAATCTAGTTGTAATCATGCCCACAAAAACATTAACTTTGCCAATTGGAATAACATCACCTGATTCTAGTAGATCCGAGTCCGGTCCCCAGCCAAAATCATCAACGATGAGCTCTCCTTGCTCATTGGTTGTGATCTGGCCAAAGACGAAGTTTTCGACCCCTTGCCTTGCTTCACCCATGATGGTGACACCCTTGGACGCGATTCCCACAGACGGCGCCAACTGTCGTGGGGTAGAAAACACGGCAGATGCTACTTGAGGGTAGCTTAAACTTTTGGGCAAGGCGACTCTGGTGTCTGGATGTTTGTTTAGCACGGCAGGGGACAAAGGTTTACCCAGGTTCGGCCTCTCCATTGGAGATAAAGACCTACTTCCTGCTATCTTATTATTAATCTCGATCTCTGTCTCGATAACCCGGCTACTACAACAGAGCCGGATCTCGATCTAGGTTACAAGGATTGTATGTCTCTCGCCTAAAGCTTGGGGTTACGAAAAGGTCCTCTTGTCTAAGGGCCTGGAGCCGGTTTATATAGATACCGGGCCTCCTGGTCGCGTACATGATAAGCCGGGTTCTACCCGAACTCTGAGTCCTACTACTACTCCTTTATCCTTCGTGTATTCCAAGTATAGAACCGCCTCTTGAACCGCCTCTGGACCTTCTGGAATACTCTTCATGAATAGCCGGGTCATCGCCAAGATACCGGCCCAGCACCATAACCCGGCCTATGCTGAGGGTTAACTGGCCTCGCCGGGCCTCCTGCCTGGCGGGTCATGTTTTCCTCTTCATGGGCCTACCGGGTTATTATCCCCCCATCAGAAACAGAAAGGGAAAAAAATAAAAAGGCCGAATTAGCAGCACAGGAGTTGGGCTGGCCCAGCAGCGAGGCGGTTTGGACGGCCCAGGCCCACTGCGATGTCGAGATGACGTCACAGTGGCCGGAGCTCCCGCGGCGGAGGCGAGGTCGCCGGCGTCGCGGCAGCGCGATTCGGAGCGCGCGAAGGGTCGCGACGGGTGCGCGCGCACGCAAGATACCAAAAACTGGCGGCGCCGCCGCCGCTGAGCCACCGGAGCGTCGCCGGCGAGGAAGAAATGCCGCGACGGGCACCGAGCGCGCCCGGCGTGCTCGCGGTGTTCCGACATGTGGGCGAGGCGGCGGAGGCCGGCGTGTAGCGGATCTGAAGGGGGAGGCATCGAGCGGCGTGGCGGCGCAGCGGCGCCGCCGGCGACCGCGCCGTCGCGAGAGAGGAAAAGGGTGCTGGGGGATTCTGCGTGGCAGTTTTGCAAAAAAACCCGTAATTGGTTTGGAATTACAATTAGGTTCTTCCTTGTGTTAGAACCTGGACCGCGGGTTAGTTTCCAAAAGTTTCGGGTTCTTTTTCGTAAACTTGATGCGCCAAAAACCGTGCGGGGCGACGTATCCGCTTTTGATTGGAAGAAATTGCCTAGCTACACTACGCACGAATCTTAAAGCGTGATTGAACGGCCGTCGGTTTGCGGACGACGTGGATAGTAGGAGAGGGTGCAAATCGCACGTACTTTTATATAGTAGGGGATTTATGGAGCATAGTAAAGCCGGTTTTCCTTTGCAGCGAGAGGATCTTGAGTGTTTTAATAATCCAAGATTTCAGACAGCTGCACGGTTGCGCCACACCTCCAACGGTCTCGACTGCCGGCCGCTGGGTGGGCCCGCGAGTTTCTCACCCTTGGGAGTTGGGAGAGGACGGGGCTTGCCTGCTCCCCCAACTGTTCCCATCGGTGCTCCCGTGCACGTGGCAAGCATCGGAAGGCTCCCCTTGTTTCCTCCCCATCCAGCTCTTTCTGTTGCCAAAAAAATAAAAAAATACCACCGGATATACAGGACGCTCCCCATTGTTCATCCTCGAGCTAGGACGAAGCGAGGAATCCACCAATTCTCCATGGCATAGGAACGCAGCCGCGTCCCTCCTGCCGCCGGTCCTCTTCCCTTCAACCGCCGCCGCCCTTTGCTCTTCCCAAAAGCCCTCTCCTCCAGCCGTTGTCTCACCCCCCTCCAGCCGTTGTCTCACCCCTTCCTGGAGCTTGGACGGCCACGCTCTTGAGGTAGCCGCCCCCTTCCCCCACCGGAGTCTCCTCCCGCAGCCATCCCCTACCACGATCCATCCGCATATGTCTCCTCCCGCCGTCCCGCAGTGTGCAGCGACGGCTGAAGCGCCTGTCGGCGCGCCGGACACGGTGGTGGCCGCCGCTGACCTATGTCGTTGGACAAGGACACAAGGTCTAGCCCGATGCCTCCTTCCGTTTGCTTGCGTGCAGCTCATCGTCCGTGAAGATTTGGAGTGACATTTTTTACTCCCGTGACTGTGATTCATCATCGTCCTCATGGTTCCCGAGATCAATTCTTGGAGAAGCCATCAGGGGACAAGGGAGAATTTGGCTGTCACTTGTTGGAATTCACCTCAACTTTTCCTAGCTAAATCGTTGATTCATAGAGGCATTCTTCTCCGTTTCCCCCTCTGGCATGTAGATAGAGATTTCCTTTGTGTAATTTGCCTCCGCTTCTCCCTAGTCCTTGTTGCGTTGGTTGTGCAGATGTGATTTTTTTTTCTCCTGTATGCATCTAGATTTGGCGCAGATGTATTCTCAGGTTATTTTGGCGCGAAGTAGAAAATGTTTCCCTCCTATATGTTTTGTTCTGTGCTGATTCTATGCCGTGTATTACGTGCAGCGGTGTCCTTATTGCTATAGGCATTCATCTTTTTTTTCGGGTGGAAAAATAACGCTCGGGAAGGGGAAACTCCGGAAGCCTTCCGATGCTTGCCACGTGCACGGGAGCACCGATGGGAACAATTCGGGGGA
This sequence comes from Poa pratensis, assembly GCA_947311845.1. Taxonomy (NCBI): domain Eukaryota; kingdom Viridiplantae; phylum Streptophyta; class Magnoliopsida; order Poales; family Poaceae; genus Poa; species Poa pratensis. The sequence continues at coordinate 46,975,145 of CAMZMU010000060.1, forward strand.
GCAGGCAAGCCCCGTCCGTTGGGAGAGGAGTAGAAATGGTATTTTCTTGACCGGGTCTCTGCCATAATTATTCCCCTGTACTGTACTCGATCGCTGGTGGTTTACGGACCGAAAAGGATCGTGCTGGTGGTGGTCCGGTCTGCGGTGGGTGTGTACGCACCAGTCTCGTGAGAAACGAAGTCGATAAAGTAAGGAAAGTAATGGCGCTGGGCGGGGGGCAGGGGCAAAGGACGGACGGACCGACCGACAGCCGGGCCGACAGCGCCGCGCACACGTCGCTCTCCACAAAGAAAAGAAAAAGGAAAAAGTCCATTTTAAATCCTGAACTAGTAGAGTCCGACGATTTGAACCATGAACTCTAAATCCCTGTCGTTTGCACCCTGAACTTTGTAATCCCGGTCTAAAATGAACCCTACAACTGTTTGGCACACCAGGAAACAGAAAATCCCGGGCGGGAAAATCCAATGTCTCACTGATAGGACGGGCCCACATGTCAAATTCATCTCTATCCCTAATTCATCTTCCTATCTCTAAAGTCCACTGAAATTGCTGGCCGCCGGTGAGGTTGCTGGCCGCCGAGGTCGCCGCGCGCCCGCACGAACGCGGGAGTGAGCCGCCATCGCAGAGGTGGCCGGCATCCGGAAGGTCATCGTCGAGCTCGATGCACGCCCTACACGGACACGGGAGCGGGCCGCCATCGTGGAAGTGGCCGGCAGCCGCCGAACTCACCGCACGGACGCGGGATCGGGCCACCGCCGCGGAGGTGGCCGGCAGCCGCCGAGCTCATCGAACGGACGCGGGATCGGGCCGCCGCGCTGCTGGGCCGAGCTCGTCGCGGAGTTGGCTGGGCAGCCCGAAGGTCCCCGCCAAGCTCAGCGCGCCCCGCACGGACACGGGAGCGGAGGTGGCCGGCAGCCGCCAAGCTCGCCGCGCTGCTGGAGAGGCTCGAGGCCACGCACGCTGCACACACGTGGAAGCGGGCCGCCGCCGAGCACGTCGCGCTGTTGGTCTCGCGTGCCGCACGGATGCGGGAGCAGGCCATCGTCGAGCTCGCCGCGTTGCTGGGCCACGCGCCGCTCGGGTACGGCGCCGAGGAGGAGGAGGAGCCCGCCGGTGGGGGAGCCGGGCATGGCTGCGACATTGCTCGTCGGCCGGCCTCCAAAGAAAAAAAAACACTGGATTGGGAAGAAGGTGAATATGACATGTGGGCCAATATTGTCAGCGACAGTATCAATTTTATAATTTTATTTTTTTCTCTGACAAACCTGTCCAAGGTTTATTTTAGACCGGGATTGTAAAGTTTAGGGTGCAAATGACCGGGATTTAGAGTTCAGGGTTTAAATCGCCGGACCTCTACGAGTTCAGGGTTCAAAATGGACTTTTTCCAAAGAAAAACCCACCACCCTCCCGTGCCGTTGCCGTGCTCCGCGGTTCCACCACTTCCACGCTCACCAGTCACCACGACGGCGACCGACGCCGGTGGCCGCGTCGAGCCCATAATTATTCCCCTGGACTGCACTGTACTCTGCTCGATCGCTGGTGGTTATGGACCGGAAAGGATCGTGCTAGTACTCCTGAGAAACGAAGCTAAAAGCAATGGCGCTGGCCTTCCATCAAAAAAGTAATGGCGCTGGCCGGGGCGGACCGGCCGCGAGTCCACCCGGCAGCGCCGCGCACACGTCGCTCTCCCCAAAGGCTCAACGCACCAGCCTCCGGCCCGCGACGAAGACGACGACGACCGATGCCGGTGGCCGCGAGCGCGCCGAGTCGTCGCGGTCAGAAGCCCATCACCGGCACCCTCGTCGCGCGCAACTGTGGAGAAGTTGCCAGGGATGGGTGCGTCGGTCTCCGTCCGCGCTCGAGCCATGTGGAATGCCATCGGTGCGTCGCCATGCCGCTCCGCTCTCCACTCCAGCGTCCCACATGCTCATGACGCCGCGCGCGTCGCACATGCAGGAGGCAAAAGGGAACATGCGCACGGCACGTACGGCGGCGTACTCGTGAGCCGTAGGACTTGCCGGCTTTGAGCCGGGTTGCATGGCGATCGCTGTGGATGCGCCGCTCCGGTCTTTGCTTTCTCGTCGTGCTAGCTCCCGTGGGGCGCTGCTCAGTTCGATCATCTTTTTTATAAGCCCAGCCCAGCCCAGCTTGATCGTGGTCGGGCGCACACATGCAGGAAGCAAAAAAGGGAAGTCGCGCGCGGCCACACGGCGAGAATATATGCACCCGCCCGGATTGCATGGCGACCGATGCCGTTTCACGCCGATACACTGCGCGCCCGCCCGTACCTTGGTCGCCGGCGGTGGCAACTCGTACACCGACCAGCATAATGGCGAGCATACCAAACTCCACTGTGCTGCCGAGATATCGTTTCCACGTCCGTGGCAAGAAACAGCTTCCATTTTTGGCTGATCGATCACGCAAATTGAAATCATCACTGCCACTGCCGCGTACTGGTGCTACCGAACTCGGGACAAAGGCCATGCAATGCGATCGCACATTCTCACCCAAGTCCAGCGCATTCAGTCAGAGGAACGACGCATCCGTGGTTCAGAATTGATGGCGCCGCGGTGGCCTCGGCTCCGGCTCTGTCGAGGAGTACAACTAGCATTTGCCGGGCGGGCCGACAACGCCTGCCTTGCTAGACCCGGCACGCAGGCGGCGGCAGCACCTGCCATCGTCTACGACGGCCAGTTCAAGCGGCAATCTACGAAATCTGCGCCCCTTCCACGCGCGCATCATCACCGCTCGAGAGGTCACCTCGCCGGCCATCATAGTCATGGCTTCATGCCATGCCACAGGTGCTCGAGCGAACCCCATTAACTTACTGCCGCGCCGCTGCCTCTGCTCTGCAGCTACCACCACTGCCTGCTTGCTCCGGCTCGTTTATATTCATTCACTGATCGCAGAGCATAATTGTGCAGCAACCTCTTATTATAGAGGAACTTCACCCTCTATCAATGACAGTGCTCACGGTCAAATGACTTGGATGAATCGTACGGTCGCTGCACATAAGTTTCTGGAAAATCCATCATCCGCGTTGTCAAGTTGATCATGAAGCCCAGGAGAGGTCTCGCCGGGATTTACTAATGTTAATTTGGCGGTGATGATTTCTCAGACACCATGCATGCAGTGGAGGTTTTTTCAGGTGGAAATCAAACTCGATCTATGATGATCCATCGGTGTCTCCCTGGCCCTGTCGACCGGCAACCGAGAAGGCCGGCCGGGCCCGTGCAGCGGCAGCCATGATGACGATCAGCCCTGCACGCCACGTCCATTTCCAAGGCCCATCGCCCGGCCCAGGATCTCTGCGTGTGTACCCACTGGCGGCAGACACCACAGAGTGAGACCTATCGACATTCGTCTCGCTTCGACGACGACGACAAAGAACAAACCGAAAAAATAATGCACTGTGGGGGTCCGGGTCTCGCCGCCTCTGGTCAACGTAGCTTCCGTGTCCTGGCCGTGAGAGCTTTTTTTAGATAAAAGGGTCACCCCCGATTTCATTAAAGAAACATTTTTCCTGCTACAAGTTCAAACATCCAAAACGCACCGACATCCGCAACAGTTTTAAGCGAAAGACAGTACCAGGAGTAAATGGAACAAAAAAGGAGAGCTAAAATAGGAAAAATTGCAAGCCACACACAGGCTCAGGAGGCTAAAACCTAGCAGCGACTTCGGAAACTTCCTCATTCAGGCTTTCTTTTTCTTCCCTTCCCCTTTTTGCGCCCATCCATTATTCATCGACAGCTTCCATCTTCATTCCAACCTGGGTATCCATGGCTTCCAGCTCTTCCTCGCGCCATACACTTCCAGCGCAACCTTCTCCAGCACCTTAGCGCTGAACTTGAGGTTGTCCCTTCCGTCCTGCTTCACCTGCAAAGAGCTCCAATGTTGGATCCACTCACAAATTCTAAGAACAACAGAACATGGCTCATCAGGCCAAATATTCTGAAAACATGCAAGATTTCTTGTTTTCCAAATCCCCCAAAAAACCGCTGCGATTCCTACCGTTACCAAATCTCTTTTCTTCTTTCCATATCCCCGAAGCCACCCAGAAATGCATTGATCAACCGAAGCAAAATGACAGTCTATGCCAAAAGCCGAGCTGACCACATTCCAGATATATCTAGCTAGCGGACACATGAAGAAAAGATGAGTGATAGATTCATTTAATCCACAGAACAGGCACTTTGCCTCAGTTTTTCCTCCCCTGTGCAATAACACATCCCGTGTCAAAATGCTTTTTTTGAGCACCAACCACAAAAAGGTTTTAACACGCAAAGGGATTTTCACTTTCCACATGAATTTATAGGGGACAATGTTCTGGATCTGCATCGCCAGATAGAAGGATTTTACCGAGAAGTCACCAGATTCGGTTAGCTTCCAACGCAACCTATCTGGCGCTTCATTTAGAGAAACCCCATCAAGCAACCTAAGCATCCCCATCCACTGTATCCCTAATTCTCCAACCCTAGCTCTTCGAAATCTCAAAGAATTTACTCCATTAGTAAAGACATTTTTCAATGTTTCAAACTTGTATAGAGCAACAGAGAATAACCTGGGAAACTGTTTGGCTAGAGACATGTCTCCTATCCAATGGTCTTCCCAAAAACTGGTTTTATCTCCGTTCCCCACTACCACCTTACAGCAAGGCCAGAATAGGGGTTTGACCTCCATGAGCCCCTGCCAAAAGTGTGAGTCACCCGGCTTAGCTAAAACCTGACAGAGAGTGCTTTTTCTAAGGTATTTCCTAGTCAAAATCTGTTGCCACAGTCCCTCCTCATTGAAGAGTTTCCAGAGCCATTTCGAGAGGAGCGAGATATTCATCAATTCTAAATCTAGAATCCCCAGACCTCCTTGCTCCTTAGGCATGCAGACCGTCTCCCATTTGACTAGATGATACTTCTTTTTTCCTTTATCTCCACTCCACAAAAACCCTTTTCGCACTCTATCCATGTTTTCCCTGGGTCCAGCAGGAATTATATAGAAAGATAGCATGTACAAAGGAACGCTAGTGAGCGAAGAGTTAATTAAAGAAACTCTTGCCCCCATTACCAGCATTTTCCCTTGCCATGGACATAATTTAACCGACATCTTATCCTCTGAAGATCTCCAATCTGACAACTTAAGTCTTTTTTTATTCACTGGCACTCCTAGGTATTTCATAGGCAGTACACTGGAATTGCAAGTTAGAATATTTTCAAAATCCTTCACTCTCTCCACAGCACTTCCCACACAGTAAATGTCGCTTTTGTGGAAATTGATTTTTAATCCCGATAATTGTTCAAAGAGACACAAGATAATCTTGAGATTCTTTGCATACTCGAGATTATCCTCAAACATTAGGACAGTGTCATCTGCATATTGCAGAATGGCAACTCCCCCTCCTGATATTAAATCCGAAGCAAGTCCTTTCAACAAACCCTGCCCTTGAGCCCTTTCTATTAAAATTGCTAACACATCGACCGCAATATCAAAGAGCAGGGGGACAGGGGATCACCCTGCCTAAGCCCCTGATAAGTAGAGAAATAAGGACCTACTTCCCCATTAATTCTTATCCCAACTTTACCACTTGTGACGATTTTCATAACTATATCTATCCATTCTAAAGGAAACCCTTTCTGCTCCAAAATTTGATAAAGAAAAGGCCATTTGATTTTATCAAAGGCTTTCTCGAAATCAATTTTAAAGAGAACCCCAGATTTCTTTTTAACGTGTAGATCATTTAGTACTTCGTGTAGTACACAAACCCCTTCCATGATATATCTACCTTTAAGGAAGGCAGTCTGTGTAGGTTTTATTACTTTCTGGATCACCCTAGTGAGTTTATTAACCAAGACTTTTGTCAGAATTTTCAGAGTTACATTCAAGAGACAGATGGGTCTAAACTTCTGGATTTTATTCGCGTCTTTCCCTTTTGGGACTAGCGTGATTACTCCATAGTTTATCCTCCCAACATCTAGCCTGCCCTCCTGAAAATCCTGTAGCAGTCCGAAAAGATCGCCTCTCACAATATCCCAATGTTTTTGGTAAAATTCCACATTAAAACCATCGGGACCGGCTGCTTTGTTGGTTTCCATACCAAATACAGCCTCCTTCAGGTCATCTAAAGTGAATTTCTTCCTTAAGAAATCACAATCTTCTACAGATATTTTTGTTAGGCCATCACCCAATAACTTAATAGTAGAGTTATCCGGGTGACCAAACAATTTTTTGTAGAAATCAGTGATATAAACCTTAAGATTATTTTGCCCTTCAATCACACCTTCTTCTTGAAACAACCTAAAAATCGTTGTTTTGCGTCTCCTCCCATTAGCTTTTGCATGATAGTACTTTGTATTGCTGTTCCCCTCTAAAAGTTCAATTTCTTTCGCCCTCTGCTTCCATTTAACCTCCTCTTCTTTCACTATATCTCTCAGTTGCTGTTGCATCTCCGCTTTCAAGGTTCTATCTTGAGCAGACAGAACCATTTCTTCACCTTTCTTGTCAATTTCATCAAATTTTCTGGCAAAATCAATTCTCTTCCTTTTATATTCGCCCCTCACATTTCTGTCCCAGCCTTTTAAACCCTTCCTCATCTCCCTTAACCTTTTCTGCCATATATCTATTCTTGTGTTTCCTATATGTGTTTTCCCCCAAATACCCTCCACTTTTTGTCTGAGTTCATTTCTAAGCAGCCAGCAGTTCTCAAAACGGAAAGCTGCAGGTGCCATAGTTCTGTCCCCCGATTTTATAAGTAGAGGTGTGTGGTCGGAAAGCTCACTGGGTAAAGTTGTAACGCACACGTGGGGGAAATGTTCCTCCCATTCCGGCGATACTATAACTCTATCCAGAAGTTCATATGTAGGATCTTCATGATTATTACACCACGTATATTTTCTACCGGACATAGCTAGTTCCATGAGGCCCCCATGATCAATAACAGCATTGAACAGAGGACTCCATCTATTATAGCCACCTGGTTTATTTTTATCACTGTCCCGCCTAGTCATATTAAAGTCTCCGGTGATCATGATGGGATGACGAGAAGCTCGAATGACATGAACTAACTCAATCAAGAAGTTAGCTTTGCCCTCTTGCTGTGCATCGCCATATACTACCACCAATTCCCAGGTAAAATTATCGAGTTTGCTAGTAATAAGCAACCGAACAAAATATACCCCAGAGCTTTTGTCCACCACATCATAAGTGTCTTTATTAACCCCTACTAAAATACCACCAGACCTTCCTCTCGCAGGGATCCCTTCCCAGCAGTACTCTTGATCTCCACTAATTTGTTTCAGGAAATCAACAGTATAATCATGCCGGACTGTCTCTTGGATCCCTATAAAATCTAACTTGTGCTCGGTCGCATTATCTTTAATATAAGATTTTTTAACAAAATCACCTGTTCCCCTACTATTCCAAATAAAACCAGATAACATAATCAGACTTTTTTCTTTCTCCCCCTTTTTTTGCCAATTGTGGTTCTAACAGGTGTCTTAACCTGCACCTGAACTAAAGCAGGGCTGGTTTTTTTAGCCTGTAGACTTTCAATATCCATCTGATCCACCCTGTCTCCCAACATTTCACAGTCAGCATTGTTTAGCTTAAGCAGGTTAAGCAAGACATCATCAACAGCCTCAAGCTGTGATTCAGCCACTTCCTGCTCTCGCATAGCTGTGTTAACTTTACTCTCCTCAAAAAGTTTAACCCTGGCTTGTTCTTGTCCCCTGAGCAACCCTAAATTATACTGGACCATATCTAGAGACGTTCCTAAATCGATGCCAATGAGCCTAGCTATATCAAGAATACAACTATCAGAAGTGTTTAAGACAGAATGATCGGAGTTACCTATTTCCAAGTCCTTCTTTGCTTTTGCCATTTTCGCTCTGTCCATGATAGGAACATCACTTTTGGGAGCCAGTCTGTCGCTGAACCTCACAATGTTTTCCCCAGCCTCATCTAGAAACCCCAGCACATCACTGTTCTTGCGCCTTTTTCCGTCTTGGATCTCTCTTGCCTTGGTACCAAAACTGATCGAGGAGTCAGAGGTGTTCCCAAGGTCATTACCAGAAAAATCCACCTTCCCTTGCAGCGTGTTAGTATCCATTGGATCACTAGTGTTCATTGTTGCGTTATCTCCGCAACCCTCTTTCTCCTTATTTTCCGGCAGGATCGCTGCTTCACCAGCAGCTGTTTTCGGAGCAGCTTCCTCCAGGTCTTTTCCAATGTTTCTCCCTTTGTTGAGCAGCTCTTCATCTATCGCATCTTGCTGCCGAATCGCTGCGTCTCTTTCCTCTAAAGCTTTCCTGGTCCCCTCACTTGCTTGAATCAAAGGATCTTCCTGGATCTTCCTCTCCTCATTTTTCTGCCGCTTGTTATCTCTTTCCTCAAACTCTTGTGAGATTGTATCTTCCATATCATCAAAATTTTGTATGTACTCTTCTTCTGGCCTCAGCCACCCCTCCTCCACAACTTTTTCAATCTGGAAGTAGATGTAGTAAATCATTAGCTTCTTGGTTGTCAGTTTTGTCATGGCCGGGATCTTCCTGTGGTCCACCACACCAACCAAAATTCTCACAGCCCCAGTTTTCTTCATAGTTTCCATGTCCACTTCAATTACTTGCCCCAGAGAGGAACCCACCTCACACAGGCCCTGGTAGTTCCTTAAGGACCCAGGGACTCGTTTCGCTCTTACCCACACAGTGTCCATCTTTCCTGCCGCCATCGTGTCATCAGTCCACTGTTGCACATTGATTTTGATTTTTGCCCCTCTCAAAGTCACCCAGTCATAAATAGACACTTCACTAATCCTGGCCGTGAGAGCTACGCGTCGAACCCAGCGAGTCAACCAAAAAATAATGTCTGACATGTACTGTGCATGCAACAAACCAATTTAATCGTAGCGAGTTTATTTAGTTTGCTAGTCCGTAGTGCGGGATTGCAAAACCCGGTAGCCAATGCTTCCGGATTTTGAAAAAATAAAAAATCTACTTTTAAGTTTTAAAACATCACAAAAAAGTTCCACGGATGTCTACACGTATGTTGTACAGTATATCTCTGGGAAGCTTCGACGAAAAAGACGTTTATTTGGGCTATAGAAAAAACAAACAAATGTATGGCTGCATATAGGAATAAGAAGTTTTTAGCAGAAATTGTTTTTTTCCTGTAGCCCAGAATACAACCTACTTTTTTACGAAAATTATAGAGTTCATACTGGATGTGCATATCTGCTTGTATATATTTCCGTTGATTTTTTGGATACCTTGCTCCCATACAAGTTCTATTGGATGCACTAAAATCTATGTTAACTAGAGTCCCTGTGAATGTGCTAAAATCTATGTTAACTAGAGTCCCTTGTTTGACTTCGTGCATGTTTATTTCAGAAACTCACATGACTTGTTTAAACAGATGATACAACGGTGAGCATATCAATAATAAAATTGCATGTATACAAAACTGGTATAATCCATTGCATTCATTATTAGTGGTGATTATTATTAAAGACTTCTTAATAAACCTCCTTTAACTGACGAGACACATTTGACCACAAGAAAAACAGTTAAGAATCATGTCAACCTTCAATTATATTCTAGAAACTTCTATAAAACAACTTACCTTCCGATACACTAGAACCTCTATTATGATATATATTTTTAGATCATACGCTTTAGATCTCTACAATATGTATGCAAATATTCTAAATAAGGTTTTCAAACATTAATATATGAACGGAATAAGGTCACAAAATACAACTAAAATTTCGACGATGCAAGTATACTTCTAACGATATATACTACAACGGTGTGGCCATAACACTACAAGTAATATTTAGCAATTCATAATATTATATGTTATGCGAAATAAGTACCATAAAATTATACTTGTTAAGATAACAACTTGATAAAAATAGGTTGTTTAAAGTATAAAAGTTCAATATAAATTATATTTACCACAATTTTGAAATTTAGTGGACTCTAATGTTGACTCAAACTGAAATTCGGTGTTACAGTGTTACCCGAACATCGAGAAAATTAAGAAGTCCTCGATATGGTCCACGTACTGATCGTCGAAGGCTGCGTGCCGATGTGATCGATGTAATTAGAACGAAACACAGACGCAGACCGGGGAGGACTCTCCCGGTGGCTCCTGTAACAAGGAAACACACGGTCGGTCGGCTAGTGCGGCATATCGGCGACGAGGGAGAAAATATCGAGGGGTAACTAATTCTTACCTGAGAAGCAAAAAGCGATTCACCGTAACGAGCTCGGACAGGGCCGAAACCGTCGTCGCCGTCGTACGCCGTCGGCGGCGCAGACCGCAGGTAGGCCTTGCTCACCCAACCCCATACGGGGACAGGCGTGGGGCGGCGAGGTGCTGCACCAGTGCCGACGGGGTGGGGCCGGGGACGCCTTGGCCCTCGCCGATGCATACGCCGCACGGGAGCTCGTCGCCGCCATCGGGATCGGAGGTGGGTACGAGGAATCGGAGTGGCGTTCGTGCGTGACAGTGGTTTGGCGTGCTGATTGGGTGGGGAGGGGTTTAGAGAAAATAATTTTGTGATTTTCGTTTCTTCCTCTGCAAGATGGTTGGTCACCACTCGCCTCAATTTTTTTAATAAGCAAAAAATGAAAAGGTTTGAAAAAAAATTGCCCAGCTGATATACACGGTCTAGGGTTCCAAGGTTCGACCGATCGAACCGGCTCAGGCGAACTGAGAATGCACGGGCGACCGGATCGGACCAGTACTACCCAGACCGTGCAAACCAAGATGGTCACCACTCGGAAGCAAAGTGCACTCCTGTGTCCCGTCTGCCCTGTTGGGAAGCGGGTTTCTACATGTTCTGCAAAACAAGATTTGGAATGTTTCGAACAAAAGACATAAAGTACTTCTTATTAGTTATTCAGAAACTTCCTTAGAATCGACTTTTCGTCAGAAACCTAGTCATGATGTATACATGTTGCCGTCAAATCTCCTATCACATGCGACTTTCCCCACATTGCCGCTACTCGCTCATCTCGTCCGCCCAGTAAAGCTCGTATGACTACTCCTAACGGCCTCCCTAGAGCTTGCACGCCCGCCCGCCACAAATGCACACCATCGAGAGTTCCATAGATGACATCACCACCACGAGCTTCTTCATGCATTTCGGTACATTTAAAAAGAAGAATCATCCCTTGTTTTACATAATTAATTGTCCGACTGAATTCTTTGCACTATCATGTACACTGAACTGAATTTCAGTGTTGCACATGCCTCCTTTGCAGCGGACGCATCCTTTGCACTATCATGTACACTGAACTGAATTTCAGTGTTGCACATGCCTCCTTTGCAGCCGACACATCCTTTGCACTATCATGTACACTAAACTGAAAAATGGTAAAAATGTTGATATGAGTATGTTAATTTTCAAATATTTAAGTTTGTCAGTTTTTTCATTTTTGTATTGCTCAGAATACAAAGTATTTAAAATTAATTGTAAGCACCTTTGTAGAATATTCCATTGGGATGTTTTTTAGAATTGTTCGAAACTCATAATAATATTGTTTGATTTTCTAAAACACCACTAACGAGCCCAACTCCATCGGAAGTATCATAGATGAATCCCCATACGACTAAGATCTGGAGCCAAGATCCCACCTATGTCCTACCTCTCACTGGCAGCCGACGCAACAAGCTGCGGCGACGGGCATGGACTGTCACACGAGGAGAACCATAGTGAAGTTCCTCAACCACAGACGACTTCTGCTCAGAGAAGTCAAGCGGAAACGAAGTCTGCATGGGGTGAGCCCTAGGCCATCAGAAGCACATGCCTCCTTTGCAGCCGACGCATACTCTTGAAGCTCTGGAGCCAAGATCCCACCTATGTCCTCGCTCTCGGGGCGGCCGTCGCAACAAGCTGCGGCGACGGGCAGAGACTGCCACGAGGAGAGAAACAACCATAGTGAAGTTCGTCAACCACAGACGACTTCTGCTCAGAGGAGTCAAGCGAAAACGAAGCCTGCATGGGGGTCATCCCCAGGCCATCAGAACCACATGCCTCCTTCACAACCGACGCATCAGAACCACATGCCTGCCAAGTTGTTGTTGGCAGGCGTTGATGGTCCTTTGCAGCCGACACATATGAATAATGATCTACTGGATAAAAGGAGAAACCAGATCTCACCATTCAAGATTTCAAGTTACCAAATTGTAAAAAATAAGTATATAGTAATGTGTATTATGATTTCTAAAGACAGATAAAAGGAGAAAAGGGAGAAAAAACAAAATTGACTCGTCACTGCGCTATCTTGGCATCATGCTATTCATTAGGAGCAAAGTATTATACTAACAAATTAACATAAAGAAAGAGAAACAAGCGACAGAAAAACAATGCTAATAAGACATTAGTATTCTAGTAGATATTAAGCAAACTAAGAGAAGAGTACATTGCAGTTTGCACCATCAAATTTGACAAAAGCCAAATGCTATTGAACGGCACGAGTATATATTGAACTAGTGACAGTTTATCGGCGTAACCCTCGTGCAATGTGCGCACTGGCATAACTTGCAAGACTCTCTTCATATAACAAAGGGACCATGGGCAAAATTTTACTATCTAGTCGATTTTCTACCTGCGAAGGCACCTGAACAAGGCCATGCTTCCCTTGGGAGTTAGGTAACTCGTCGAAGAACATTTGATGCTGCTCTAAGCGTAGTGCCTCATCAAGATCATCATCATACATATTCTCAATTGTGCGCCTCGTTGGATCATAAAGACCAAGCTTCCTCCCCGTGTTGAGCAAGATTATCCCATCTTTAGGATCAACAACTAACATCATCACAACATTTTCTCCAAGGGAATTGCCCAACCAGCGTTCCAGGTATACTTTATATGCTCTATCCCATCGATCATGCTCCAGCTTCCAAATATCTAATTCTTCTGCTACTGGATCTGCAAGGACAACACACAATGTTCCCTCAAGCTCTACCACAAATGCTTGACAAGGACTTGTGTCATCCCACATAGCGATACATGGAGGGCATGGGATGATAGAAAACGTTCGTGTTGCAATGTCGAATGAGACAATAGACCTCTTGTGGCTCTGGCCCAATCTTGGTTCACTCATCCAGTATAGAACTACTAACAAATAGGCTGGTGGAATGCCATTAAAGGGCAGGGGCGGTTCAAAGCCGGGTTGCCCTGAACCAATGGTCATAACCGTGCATGTCAAGAAATAGTCACGAGATTTGAAGTCCTTGAAGTGATAGAAAGTCTGAACAATGACATGCTCTTGCGTCAACAGATTGAACCCCAGGCCAGTATTCTTGTTGCCAACAGCAAAAGCATGGTTTTTCGATGAACAGTCATTGCCACACATCATCACAGGTACATGGGCGGGTACATCGTATTGTGAAACTCGAGTGTAGAAGCTTCGGCGGTAACCGGTGCAAGGGTTGTATAAATAGTCCTCCGTCTCAGTACTTATGAGGTTGATACCATGACAAGGCTTGGAGCAAACAACCTTTGTGTCAAGCCATGTACTTTTACTAGGAGCCTCTCCAAGTAATCTCTTCAAAGGAGCAAAGCTGAAACCCAACACTTCAGCGCCGTTGCCCACAAGGATGATCTTCGGCCTCCCGGCCATGTTGTTATGGGCATAGTAAGAGCTCATGAAGCTTTGACTCCCAATCAATCTATGCCACTGCTTGCTGACAAGTTTGAGCTGAACGGCAAGATCAGCAGGGAGTCGGAACAGGATCTCCTTAATCGCTTTACCTAGCGGAGAAGACAGGCCTATCTCCTCTTTCGTTTTATGCACTGTAGCAAGACTCTCTTTAAATAAACTCAACATTGGTAATGATGAAAAGTTATGGAGTAGAACAAAACCGAGCATAACTATATGACAACAACACCGCAACCTTCAACAGCCTCGCTGAATCCTTTGAGAGAAAGAGAAATTCGGCCAAGGCACGCACCGGCGCATGAATAAAACAAATCGGGAATTACAAGGAATGTTTATTTGACAATCACCGGATATGCCCACGCGCATATACACCGGAAACACCAGAGTTCATACTGTTATTTGGAAACAAGTTTGCGGCTATTTGCATATACATGTGCACAATTACAAGCGCGCACTTATTCCAAGCAAGCCAGCATCGCGCATATTGTCCATGGTTGGGAAATAGATCAATGGTTGGCAACGATCTCCTGCGCCCTGGTCTCATATTCAAACCCGTAGGGGCTCTTCTTGGAGCTGTCCGCCGAGAAGATGAAGAACCCCGGCAGCTTGTTCTGGCGCAGCAGTTCCTGGGCGCCACTGATGCCTTGCTCCGGCGTGAGCAGCTTCTCCGTCACGACGGTCTCGCCGGTCTCCAAACTAGCCAGCACCTTTCCGCCCGGGTAGTTCGCCGCCTGCTTGTCGTAGTACATCACGTACGCGTCGACGTCGGTGTTGTCGCCGTAGCCGTAGAACTGGAAGTTGACGTGGTCGATGACGCTGGAGTACTTGGCCCAGAGCGCGATGTAGTGCGCCTGCACGGCATCGTCCTCGAAGGGCGCGATGGAGGTGGTGAAGTTGGGGAATTTGGCCTTGAGCTGGGTGAGCAGCCGGCCGATGCACTCGACGAAGGTGTCGATGCCGACGCTGTCGCTGAAGTTCTCGTAGTCGACGTCGATGCCGTTGAGTCCGTACTCGTTGATGAGCACCGAGAGGGAAGCCACGGCGTTCGCCACCCACGTGTCGACGGACGTGGGCGTGAAGAAGACCTTGACGGTGTCCTGCACGCTGGCGCCGCCGATGCCGAGCATGACGCTCACGTTGGGGTGCGCGGCCTTAACGGCGGCCACGTCGGCGCGGGCGAGGTTGTCGGTGTCCCAGAACGCGGTGAACACTCCGTTGGTCGGCATCGACGCCGTTGGACCCAACTGCGTGTAGTCGATGGCGAAGGCGAGGATGAAGTTGAAGCTCAGGCCGGGGTTGACGGGCACGTCGGAGAAGCGGACGCCGGTGAACTGCGCGCCGATGTACTCCCGGAACAGGTATCCGTTCGTCATGGCTCAACGGATGTGAGGATCAACGACGCTAGGCTTGGTGCCAGATATGTAGTAGTGGCTGCTTAATTGGCTTCTGCTGGTAGTTGGGCAGCTGATCGATGTGCTCCATTCTAATTACATCCATCACATCGTCACGCAGCTTTCGACGATGAGTACGTGGACCATATCCAGGACTACGAGTTGACGGATTTGCAACTTGGAATGCGACGTTGCAGCTAATGGTCTCAACTAGCCTGATTGGCCTCGTCGCCTCGACACGGCAGCAACCACCTGGCCAATTTGGGTGCAGATTTCTCGAGAGAGTCTGACGGGTGATAAGCTACGTCGAATCTGACGGGCGCTGAACTCGTACGTACTTCTCTCAGCAACAAAAAAAACTCGTACTAGGGTTGCAAGCGGCGGCCCACTTTGGCCCGCAAAACGTTTCAGCTTGCACAAAATCTATCGATCACTCATGAAAAATTAACGCTACATTTGTACTATGTTTGTACTGTCACGTTGTCCGCCAGCCCGCTCCGCTTGCAACCCTAGGAGTACGCGTAGGCAAGGTAACGCACGCAATGAGCGTTGAATAGGATTTGGCAAATACGCCATGATATAGACTGTACTTTTTTTTTTATTTGAGGGAATGATATAGACTGTACTTAACCCAACATAACAGGGCCTCTGTAAAAAAAAAAAACAGGGCCGCTACAAGTGGTGGCCCATATTCGTCGACAGGGCCGCGGAAGTGAGCCCAGGATACTAACCTATTCGATTTTCTGTTCCAGGAAACAAAAGGCCTATTCGGGTTCGCTCCCCTCAATAGAAAAACAAAACTGTTCGGTTTCGGTCAGCTCCAAAAAAGAAGAAGTGCGCCCGATGCTCTTCGCCAGCGCCATCGATTCCCCTTCACGGCGTCACAGAATCAAACCAGGCCGACGAGTGACGGCCGTGAAGCCGAGAAGATCGTCGCCCCTTGGTTCGGCAACGACTGATCTCGATCTCAGCTCTTCCGGTCCCGGTCCAAGCCTACCAATTAAGGTGGATGACATCGATAACGAGCGACAAGAAGAGGAGAGGGTCGTAGCATAGATAGATGCGTCGATGCTGCCGGACGAGCTGACGACGGAGGTGCTCCTGCGGCTTCCCATCAAATCCATCCTCCGCTTCCGCGCCGTATGCCGCTCCTGGGCCGCGGAGCTCTCCTCCGAGGAGTTCTGCAGCCTCCACATGGCCAGGCCGGAAGCGGAGGCGAAGGCGGAGGCGGCGCCGCCGAAGCTGATATTCATCTCGCCGACAGCATCGTTTGACTCCACCCGGGTGTACACGGGCTCATCGTCGGACCCCCGCGACGGCCTGCTGCTCTCCCTAAACGACGTGCGTGGCGACTTCGCGGACATGACGTCTGCGCCGTGCCGGGGCCTCACACTCTTGCACGACCAGGTGGCGCCGGCCTACTACGTCTTCAACGCGGCCACACGGGCAGTCACCCGGCTGCCGCCTTGCCGAGACGCGGTCTCTTCCACCGCTGGTCTCGGCTTCGACGCCAGGACCAGGGAGTACAAGGTAGTGAGGTTGTCCTCCGGGAATTCCGACGAGAAGCAGAGGATCAAGTGCGAGGTGTACGTCCTCGGCGGCGAGCACTGGGACCGGTGGCGGGCGGCTGCCGGAGGCGTGCCCTTCAGGTTCTGCAAGTTTGCTAGTGCTGCTGTTGCGACTGTGAGGTGGAGCAAACGTGAACTGAGGCCGGTGTTTGCCGACGGATTTCTGCATTGGCTTATTGACCCAGCTACTCACAAGGCCAAGAGCTGCCGTCTTGTCATTTTCTGTCCAAGACGAGATGTTTACATGGGTCCGGTCACCACCCTTCGAGGTATCACCATGGTCACCACCCTTCGAGGTATCACGATCAGGAACGCACTTGGTGGAGCTTGCTGGTCACTTATGCATGGTCCGGGACCTTCGCCCTCATGGTAGCATGCTGGAGATTTGGGAGATGAAGGACTGCAGCTCTAAAGGTGATTGGTCATTGCGGCATAGCATTGATTTGCTGCAGCACGTCGAAAAAGATTTGATCGATCCACAAATTATTAGAGTCATCGGTTCTGTTGGCGATTACAGGCCGGGGGAGAAGGTAATCCTGATCACGTCCAAACGCAAGGCGATTACCTACGATCCAGTGTCAGGAATTCTGAAAACCATTCTTTCAATAAGAGAAACCTGTTCATCATACGAGACTGACAAATATGTTCCTAGAGTCAGTTTATTTAAAGAGAGTCTTGCTCCCGTGCATAAAACGAATGAGAGATAGCCCTGTCGTCTCCGCTGGCTAAAGCGATTCAGGAGATCCTGTTCCGACTCCCGGGTAATCTTGCCGTTCAGCTCAAACTTGTCAGCAAGCAATGGCATAGGTTGATTGGGAGTGAAAGCTTCATGAGCTCTTACTATGCCCATAACAACATGTCCAGGAGGCCAAAGATCAGGCTTGTGGGCAATGGCGCTGGAGGTTTGGGTTTCAGCTTTGCTCCATTGATGAAGAATTTACTTGGGGAGGCTCCTAGTCAAGGTACATGGCTTGACACAAAGGTTGTTTGCTCCAAGCCTTGTCATGGTATGAACCTCATAAGTACTGAGATGGAGGACTATTTATACAACCCTTGCACCGGTTACCACCGTAGCTTCCGCACTCGAGATCCGCTATACGATGTACCAGCCCATGTAGCTGTGATGATGCGTAGCAATGCATGTACATGGGAAAACCATGCTTTTGCAGTTGGCAACAAGAATGCTGGTCTGGGGTTCAATCTGTTGACGCAAGAGCATGTCATTGTTCAGACTTTCTATCACTTGAAGGACTTCGAATCTCGTAAGTATTTCTTGACATGCTCGGTTATTACCCTTGGTTCAGCGCAAGACGACTTTGAACCGCCCCTGCCCTTGAATGGCATGCCACCAGCCTATTGTCAGGAGTTCTATACTGGATGAGTGAACCAAGATTGGGACGGAGCTACAAGAGGGACATTGTCTCGTTCGATATTGCAACACGAACGTTTTCTATCATCCCCTGCCCTCCATGTATCGCTATGTGGAATGACACAAGTCCTTGTCAAGCATTCGTGGTAGAGCTTGAGGGAACAGTGTGTGCTGTCCTTGCAGATCCAGTTGCAGAAGAACTAGATATTTGGAAGCTGGAGCATGATCGATGGGATAGAGCATACAAAGATACCTGGAACGCTGGTTGGGCTATTCCCTTGGAGAAAATGTTGTAACGCCACTAGTTGTTGATCCCAAAGATGGGAGAATCTTGCTCAACACGGGGAGGAAGCTTGGTCTTTATGATCCAACGAGGCGCACAATTGA
The DNA here is from genome assembly GCA_947311845.1 of Poa pratensis. NCBI lineage: Eukaryota > Viridiplantae > Streptophyta > Magnoliopsida > Poales > Poaceae > Poa > Poa pratensis. Next base: position 46,993,512 of record CAMZMU010000060.1, read on the forward strand.
GAACTTGTATGACATTGACGAGGTGCTGAGCATAGAGCAGCAGCACACTTTTTTCGACGAGTTATCTAACTCGCAAGGGAAGCATGGCTTTGTTCAGTCGCATTCGCAGGGAGAAAATCCACAAGACAGTAAAATTTTGCCCTTGGTACCTTTGTTATATGAAGAGAGCCTGGCAAGTTATGCCCGTGCGGGCGCCCCTCTCCTCTTCCTCTTCCTCCCGGGTCGCCCCCGCTCGGGCGGCTCCGGAGGACCAACCGAGACCGAGCAAACCACCCCCCAGCGCCGTCCTCCCTGGCCGCTGCCACCGCCGACGCCGGCGGCGGTGGCGGCGCCCGGCCCGCTAAAGGCGGAGGACAGAGGAGCCGATTCGCTGCGGTGCTTCGGAGCGGGGGAGCGTCGTGGCCAGGTCGAAGATGGAGGCCGAGCTCGGAGGTGCGACCGGGCAGGGCGAGCATGGCGAGGTGGTGAGCTGGTGGAGATGGCGGCGTCGTGCGTCGGTGGCTGCTGCTTTGCTACAGCTGCCCGTGGAGAAGACGACGGCTCGGGGGCCCAATCTGGGCCCAACTGGGCTTAGCTAGGCCGGGTGCTGCTTCTGTTGCGCACGGCGGCTCGTCCGGGCTCGGGCTGGCGTGCAGTGGTGGGCGCCTGTGGCTACGCGTGCGGGGGTCTCCAGCGGGCTTGGAGGCCGGAGCTGAGGCGGAGGCAGAGGATCCGGAGCGGTGAGTTCTCACGGGGAAGAGCAAGCCGGGGCGGCGGCCCCGGAGCAGCGGCTGCGGTATCGGCGTGGCCGGCAGTGCTTCTGCCATGGCGTGAGGTGCCACGGCGGCGGCAGCATGCGGAGGAGTGCAAGGTGGTTGACGACATGGCCAGGACGCCATCCTGTGGCTCCCGAAGCTTTGCGGTCGGGTTGAACTCCGGGCGAAAGCTCGCACGGAGTTCGGTCGGTGCCGACGACGGCGGCACCCAAGGGTGTCGTTCTCCTTCTTGATCGCGTCGTTGTGGAGCTTTTCGACCTCGACTAACGCGTGTGGTTCCAAGAGCTTCGGGTGAAAATCTATGCTCTTCGGGAGCGGGCGGCGGTGGCGATCTCGTCACTACCTTGTTGGAAGCGCCGCTTTGGACCTCTTGGCCAGCGCGGTGCGACGGTTTCGCGGCGGATGTGCAGAATGGGTGTGTGGTCGAGGGTGGTGGACGTCGGGGCAGCGGCTCCGGACGGTGGTGAACGCCGAGGCGGCGGCCTCGGTTTCCCACGCTACGATGGTTTTAAGAGGCAGAGTCGTTGTTTAGCGTGGGCCTGAGTGGCGACCTGGATGAAGACTGCGTGGGCAGAGGGTTCGTCGACCCGACTGGATCGTCTTCGGGCAATGCGAAGGTCGATCTGGCTGCTACACCGGGGCGGCGGCCCCGGAACAGGTGGTTTTGGTGGCAACCTGGATGAAAACTGCGTGGGCAGAGGGTTCGTCGACCATGACTGGATCGCTTTCGGGCAATATGAAGGTCGATCTGATTGTTACGCCGGGGCGGCGGCCCCGGAGCAGGTGGTGTGTGTTGTGGCGTTTGTCGACTTGGGTCGTATGGGCGGCGGGTCGCTTCGTTAGTGTTATTCTTTTATACAGATTGTATGGTTTTTTGACCCGGTTTCCCTTATAAACTGGGTCAACTCTTTCTATCTATACAGGTGGTGGATATTTTCAGAAATGGTGGATATTTTCATAATTTAGCCAGTCTATATTTTCAAAAATGGTGCAATTAGGTATTCAAGTTAAAGTTTATGAATTCTGCTTGGGCCCACGTTTGAAACATGCAGTACTTATGCATGACATAACTACACATGAGCACCGGAGCAGTCTCTTTTAGCACCGACGACCCATCACCTCCAAAATCGCCACTTTTCCACTCAAAGACATAATCAACTGAGACTAATTCGCACCCTCGAGGACGACGTGAAATGAAAAGAAACGATTCGAATCAGCTGCGAACAACTCGGTACGTAGGGACAAGATGTGTCGAGATTAAAATTGGTTCTTTCCGCAACGTAGTGGGTGAAAGTCACATCACCCAAAGGGCGCCGGGGGGACGGGTTAGTTAGAGGCTTAGAGCTGTAGGCTATCACTTGGTGTTGATTAAAGCCAATGACATTGTCTCTTTGGTGGACCTGTGGAAGACGATCTACCGATCATTAATTTGCACACATATATCGGGTCTCAGCTAAATGGTGGTCGCTCCAACTACTGAGATAGTACTAAGCAGAGCATATCCTCATATATACATCACGGGCTCGATATGTATAGAATGTTAGGCACTGTACCATATATAATGCACATGTACTTAATTAGATTCGTCCTAAATATAAGTATGTGTAGCAGAGGCTGGTGATGGTTGGTGTTAGCTACACAGTGGCCAGTACCCAGCCTGTTGATAGTACTAGGCAGAGTAATAGACTGACCATTGTGGTTCCGATCGATGGCAACAGTAGTGTCCACTAAAAAACTACAATTAGCTCATACAACACGACATGATTAGGTTGTTACATTCTATGAATAATACTAACAAATCAAGGATTAGTTAGCTGCTGCATGCAGAGCAGAAGGATTAGAGTTTGCATTGTGCAAACAGGGACCGTTCTGGCAAATTGTTAAGTGTCCTTAATTAGGTTGCACTTAAAGGAACATCGGCTTCCGGTCGGACGAGAGCTTGGGTTGTCATTAAACATTTGAACGGATCAGGATCAATGATGAAACTGGGCCTTATATCATTGCTGGTAAAGGGCTCAAGCAAGGGGATCCTATGTCTCCCATCCTGTTTAATCTTGTGGGCGATGTCTTTTCCAAAATGCTTGGAAAAGCTGCTCAAAATAATTTCATTTCTGGTATTCTTCCTTCTGTCTTCCCTGGAGGCATTATTAGCCTCCAGTACGCAGACGACACCATACTCTTCCTTAAGGAAGATGAGAGCGGTGCCCGTTATCTGAAATGGATTCTTTCCTGCTTTGAAGCAATGTATGGGCTCCGTATTAACTACCACAAAACTGATCTTATGACTCTAAATATGTCCCCAGAAAAAGCGAATTTCTTCGCTGCTATTTTCTGTTGCAAGTTGGGAGATTTCCCCTTTAAGTACCTTGGTGTGCCTATGCACTACAAAAAACTGAGAAAAGAAGACCTTCAGCCTATAATAGATAAGATTATCTCAAAGCTTTCTGGCTGGAGAGGGAAACTCCTTTCCTATGGAAAGAAGCTAGCCCTTTTAAAAATTTGCATCTCTAGTATCCCCACTTATCTCCTTTCTGTCATTCGTTTTCCCAAATGGGCTATCAAAATGATCAACTCTCAAATGGCCCACTATTTTTGGGGTAATGTTGATGACAACCACAAATACCATCTGGCTAATTGGGAGATTATCTCTCAAGAGAAAAATTATGGGGGCCTTGGTATTCATAATCTTCAGGATTTTAATCTTAGCCTTATGGCTTCTTGGATTAAAAGATATTTTGCAGCTGATAATCAACTTTGGAAGAAAATTGTCGATTTCAAATACAATAACTCTTCTCCAAACATTTTTTGGGGTTCTGAACTTTCTTGTTCCCCTTTCTGGAAATCCTTTACTTGGGCAGCAAGAGCTTGTAGAATGGGTTATCGCTGGAAAATTGGATCTGGTACTCAAGTAAAATTCTGGCTCGACGTCTGGCATGGCAATTGCTGCCTAGCAACTTCCTTCTACGATATCGTTCAAATTATAAATGAAAAAGACATTACTGTCGCTCAAGCCTGGGATGGTTCCAACCTAAGAATTACTTTTAATAGATGTGTTGATCAGGTTTTGATGAACAGGTGGCAGGAACTGCTTGAGATAGTGAAGAACTTAACACTTTCTTCGCTACCCGACTCTCCCAGCTGGATGTATACCTCTGGTGGTGTTTATACATCTTCCTCCTTTTATTCTATAGTAAAATTTGGGGGTGTTACTCCAGAACATACACACAAAATCTGGAACGTTGCTGTTCCGGTTCGTGTGCAGGTTTTTCTTTGGCTCCTCATCAATAACAGACTGTTGACCCGTGATAATCTGCTGAAACGTCGCCCTGTGGCAGACCTGTGTGTTATGTTCTGAACCTGAATCTCACCACCACCTGTTTTTTGACTGCGTGGTAGCCAGAAATTGTTGGTGTGTCATTGCTGATATCACTAATATGCAGATTGTCACTGACCTGGGATCCCTATGTAGGACTTGGTCCTCTGAAAAACAAGACATTTCAAACACTTTATCTACTGCTTTGCTCTGGGCTATCTGGAACTTACGCAATGATGTATGTTTTCAGGGCGCGACCTGGTCAAGTATGAAGATGGTGTGGGATCTGGTGGTCAAACTGCTTCATCTCTGGAAGCCCCTCTTCAAGTCCTCCGTGCTGATGGACCGCTGCATTAGGGTGCTGGAGCGGACTAGTGGAGAGCTCCTAAGGATCGCTTGGAACTGAAGCTCGGCTCATCATCACTCCGGAAAAACTATTGGCGTCGAGCTTTCTTGCTGCTTAGTTTCTTTTTCCTGTGTGTTGGTGTCTGAGGGAACTTCAATATCCCCTGGTTCTGTAATAAGTAGCAGTTCCCGGATGCTTTGAACCTGTACTCGAGTGCTTGCACTCTGTTTCATTTTTATGGAAATGGAACAGGGGGAAACCCTTTTATTCTAAAAAAACATTTGAACGGATAGCATGGCAAATCGTGCACGACTACCCTCTGGTGCTGGATCCTAGGCGAGTTAATGATGTTTGGTTTTCACTGGTGTCCTACTTGTAATATCTCTAGAGAAAGTCTACGCATTCTTGTTGCCAGTCGTCGGTGACTCGTTGGGGGTCAAGTCCACATATCGCGCCCAGAATCAAGATCCTCACATCGATGGTCATCACAATAGTAGCATTTTTATTTCTAAACATGTGGGTTCCGGAAATGCAAACTAATTCACTTTATACCAGGATATGACCAAACAATACGACATGACATTAATTTAGTCCACAAGTTTGACCTTGTGGAACATCTTTTTGTACCGACTAGTTTTGAAATTATAGCTCCAGATGACCGAGACACATTGAAGAAGACATACTCCCTCCGTTCCAATTTAATTGACTTGTTATGCACCACAAGTGGATGTATCTAGACATGTTATAAGTCTAGATACATCCACTTGTGGTGCATAACAAGTCAATTAAATTGGAACGGAGGGAGTAGTTGACTTGGTAACCAACAACTAAGACACGTTTGATACATGAATTTTTTTCCCATGACAGAAAATTATCGTTGAAATAGATCCAAAATAATGTTAGGTTGACAAAGTACTCACGACCAAAAAAATTGTTTTTTGGAAAAGTTGGAGTTAATGTACACTTTGGTGTCTCACGGCTCTAAATTGTGAAACTGACCAAAATTTGTTTTAAAGATATCCTTATTGGCATACTTTTGTCTTTTTTCGATGTGGCAACACACATGTCACCTTGACTTTGTGTGAGGGATCAAGTTAGAGGTAAATATAAAGATGTTTGTGACCATGGTTGTTCATTCGACATCTCATCCCCTCCAATGATCACCCCGTCTGCTCTAAGTCATTTTATCCCACTCCCTCACGCGCCATGCCCTTCCCACAAAACAAGTCCATCAGCTCATCTCGCGATGAAAAGAAGAACAACACATAAATGAAAGGGAATTACTGTCTCGTATTACAAGGGAAAAAGTAAAAGTTATTATTCAGTTTTTGCTTGAGAAACCAAAACAATTAGGAAATTTCAAAACTATTGTCAGGAAGAAAGAAAAGCAACACAAAGCAACATGATGGCATCCACTTTTTTTTTATTTCTTTCTGTATAGCGGTGCATCAGATCTTAGCAAGTAAATAGTACATTATCAGATTTTAGCTTGAATAGGAGGAGTATTTCGAGATTCAAGCTTGCACAACATGACCTCAAACCTCCTCATGCTTGGGAGTTAACTAGCACCATGCCATGTCTCTTCGAACAAAGAAGAAACTCGGACATCTCACATGTTGTTGCAATGATGTGGCGTTCAATGGTGCCTTGCCCTCGACGAGTTGGATCGTGGAGAGTGTGAGGGACGAAGTAGACCAGTGGAGGAGAGCGAGGCTCCGTCAACGTCAGATATTCCCGGGATGCGACGATGTAATCCAGAGGTCGAGGTGGCGAGAGTAATTCACTTTCTTAGATGGTGTTGTATTTTCATTGTGTAAACCCGTTTGGCCATTTTCTATGAAAATGATGCGTGTTTACCTCGCGCATTCTTGAAAAACTCGTGTGCCGCTGTCCAAAATTAGCCAAAAACCAACAGCCGAGTACTTTGGTAACTGAGAGACGAAACTGCATATACACATGCAGCTCGAAGATCTCGTCTTCCCGAAAACTGAGAGGAAATTGCACATAACACCAATGTTTGGTGCCATTGTTGCACAAAACACAGAATCAAACCACTTATTGCAGCAAACACCATGTTTTCGTCTAATCAGTTGCAACCAGCCCAAACAATGCATTTAGAGACTTAATACGTATCTGACATGTGCGCTTGGATTTTTATATAATGTAAACCAAAAATTATATGACAAATTATATGCCGTATACCAAAAAATATACGACAAACTAAAAAGGGCACCATAACGGTAGAAATAATTTGTCCAAAACAAAAAGAAAGAGCAAAGTTAGGGCAGCATAATAACGGTAGAAAAATATATATATTAAAAATGCTTCATGCATTGTCAATGCCGATGGATACAAAGACTATTTCTAACTTTGTAGCTCTGCTCTTTCTTTTTGTTTTGGACAAATTATTTGTACCGTTACACTGCCCATTTTTTATTTTTTTGTATAATTTTTGTTATATGGTATAAAATTTGTCCTATAATGTTTTGTATACGGTGTAGACCCACATGTCAGATACGTATTAATTCTCTAAATTAGTTATTTGGGCTGGTTGCAACTGATTAGTCAAAAACATGGGGTTTGCTGCAACAAGTGTTTTGATTTTGTGTTTGGTGCAACAATGGCATCAAACATTGGTGTTATGTGCAATTTCCTCGAAAACTGAGGGACCTAGCCGCGAAATCGCAGCTGAAGAGGCAACCTCCGACGGCGACGGGTGGCCGCCATTAGTTTACTCCCGCCTGCATCCGCTTCCCCTTTCCCTATCCACCACCGCACCAACTCCTCTCTCTCTCTAGAGAGCTACTCACCAAACCAACAGCACCAAAGCGGAAGCCAACCACAGCGGAGAGAGGAGTTTCCCCAACAGCCATCGCGCCGCCGGCCAGATCCCACCCAGCTCGGAGGTACCCCACCCGTCCAGCCTCCCTCCCCCGTCTCCGTTTGGAGCTTCGCGGGCGAGTCTGAATTTGGGTCAGGGGCGGTGTTGGTGAAATCGATCGTGCTGCCTCGCTCGGATCAGAGGTTCCAGTTCATTCTTCTCTGCTTTTTCGTCCTCAATTTCCTTTGGCGATTTTTTTTTTTGGCTGGGTGGTAGAATTCGCTCTGGCCTTCTGGATCAGAAATTGAGGGCGCTGATCCTGCTCCTTGCAATCTTGAGTGGCTCAGCTGTCTGGTTTAGTCTGTTGGCGTGGGAGATGTCTCCTCTCTGATCTTTTTTATGCCCTCGCTGATCTTGCTTCACTGAATTGTGCTGTACAAATGTTTATAATTTACGCATGCTATGTACGTGGGTAGATGATTGTGTTTTTAGCTGAGCTAAGGCAGTTCTCGGACTCGTTGAATTGCAGGTACAATTCTGCTCTGCATATCCACATGAGCGAGAGAGACAGCAGGAGCAGTGATCCCGGACTAGAACACAGCAGGGGCTCCTCAGCAATCTAGGAGGCATACATGCATAATGATGTTGGGATGGTGTTCAGCAGAAGGAACTCCACAGGGGCGTTCCACCGGGATGGCCCTGGCCCGGCCAAGGACTGGTCCCAGTTCGCCGACCCATCGCCGTCTCCTAAACTGCTGTACTCACAGTCCTATGTCGTGATGAGGGGGCTGCTGGCTTCGTTGGCTTCTCTGGACTTTGCCCTGTGGTCCAGCACGCTCAAATCGGCATGTCGGTCGTCCGAGAGGTCAAAATCAAAGGGTTCGTGCTGCAGGAGAGTCGCGTTTCAGCTATTGGTGTGTTTCATGGTCGGGATCTTCATCGGGTTCATGCCCTTCTTCTCGGTCGACGTCTCTCAGAAGATTGTTTCCAGGCTACCGTTCGATGAGGGGGTGGATGACAAAATTAAGGAGTTGGATGCAATCGTGCTGCAGAAAGAGGTCGAGGTGATTGACGAACCCGAGGTCGAGAGCCCTCCTGTTCCTGCAATGTTGGATGATGAGGTCGATTTTTTTGAAACTTCGCCTGCGAAACCTGCTGTTAATGATTTGGTCATCCCGTGAGGAAGCTTCTGATAGTGGTGACAATCACTTCTGTTCGGCCACAACAGGCATATTACCTGAATCGGCTAGCACATGTTTTGAAAGGTGTACCACCTCCTCTTTTATGGTTAGTGGTGGAATGGCCTGGTACTACCGTTGAAACAGCAGATATCCTGAGGTCTTCTGGGGTTATGTACAGGCATATTTTCTGCAAGAAGAACATCACCAATGTTCGGAAGATTGCTGTATGTCAAAGGAACAACGCTATCTATCATATTAAAAAGCACCACCTTGATGGTATAGTACATTTTGCTGACGAAGAGCGGTCATACATGGGTGATGTGTTCGAAGAAATGCGGAAAATCAGGTGACATTTCTCTACCGAACTTCATTTGGTGCACTGATATAGTTGATGAATTATGAATGCATGGTGAATCCTCTTGACAGTCCAAATGTAATCATGAAACTTTTTGTTGTATAAATAAAAAAATTCTGGTGACAAGTTGTAGATACTTGTTCCTTTGGTCATGCCAGTCTTACTACTCCCTCCGTTCGGAAAAGGATGTCACAAAAATGGTCTATCTATAGTTCATTTTTGTGACATCCTTTTCCGAACGGAGGGAGTATTATATATAGTGTATTGGGTGAATGAGCTGTTACATCTTCCTTGCTTATGACACAAGTCAGTACTAGGTTGAGTGTTACATGATCCTGGAGTGTGAAATTAGTGAGCACTGAGTATTACTTCTTTCTCAAGAAATCTATGTCCATTTATATAAATATGTAATTACTTCAGTTGGATGCCACTTGGATTTGGTAACAGCCAACCAAACAAGTTTTGATAATCCATACACACGGCTAGGATTTCCGGAAATTAGCACTAACTTGTCTTGTAAACCATGACTAAAATTAAAAACTATTTTTGCTTTTGCTCCTAGAATTCTGTGACTTCTGCTCAGAAAGTTCTCTCCACTAAAAACCTAACTTTTCAGTTTTCCTTTTCTTTTTGCAACAAACCAGAAAAGTTTCTTACTTTTCAGTTGTAGAACCTAGCTTATACTGGTGAGCACCAGTCACACAAGGATATTCCTTACCTATGGACTTCTGTTATACACGATGCTAGATGAATGATACTCAACCAGGCCTAGCAGAGCTCTTAGTTTTCAACCAGAACCTTTGTTCATGGCAAACAAAGTGATTCCATATTCCAGCCTATATTTGTCAATAATTTTCAGATAGTTCTGAATGTGGTCTTCAGTGGCAAAATATTATTATAGTGTTTTCAGTTTATCTTGTGACGACGGATGCTAAAACTTGAGATTTTACCAAACTGGGTACTAAAATAGTAAAACTGGAGAAGTTGTGTAGCATGTATGAAATTTTGCGGGAAAATAATAATAATTGCTAGTAACCTTTTTTTATTAAAAAAACTACTTATTGTAAGTAGTCTTCAAATGATGAAACTTGTGAAATAGGACCTTGGTGAAACAACATCATGAACGTTGTTGCCTTAAAACTTCCAATTAGAGACTTCAGATCAAATAATCTGTAGCAATTTATCTTTTTCTTATGAGCTTGCTTTTTATGCAGGCGCTTTGGCACATGGCCTGTAGCAAACCATGATGGAAGTAAGTACAAGGTGGTTTTAGAAGGCCCTACATGTAAAGGTAACCGAATCACTGGATGGAACACGGTCCAGAAGAAGGGTTCACCTCGTCGATTCCCAATAGGCTTCGCTGGGTTTGCTTTCAACAGTACAATGCTCTGGGATCCTCAGAGGTGGAACCGCCCGGCTTTGGATTCTGTTATTGTGCACTCTGGGGGTAGAGGTGGTTTGCAGGTGAGTTTGTGCACAAACTTCATATAGTCAAGTATACACGTATAATATAGATGAACTTTTTTTCTGCAAAATCCTACTGCTACTTAGCTGAATTTCTAGTTATAGATCTCCATGGAACAAACTTCCATCAGAACCTGTCCAAAAAGTTTGGTCAGGCTGTACTGAAATAGAATACCATAAAGGATTGGTTAGACAAATAAAGAATATCTGCAATCAAGGCAAATCAATAGAAATTGTAACCATCTATAGCCACTAGTATATCTTGAAATAAATGCACCATCATGGATATTTGTGACTCAGTATAAAGCCATACAACAAATGGGTCATAAGAATTTACATGGATACCATAATATCAATTTGATTACCTGACCTGATTATATGTCATTTCAGGAGTCGCGGTTCATCGAGAAGCTTGTGAAAAGTGAGCGTCAAATAGAGGGCCTTCCAGACAATTGCAACCGGGTTATGGTCTGGAATTTCAACTTGGAACCTCCTCAACTCAACTATCCTGCCGGATGGTCATTATGGAACAACCTTGAGGTCCTCAAACCTGTAACATAGACATCTCGTCGACGTTGCTGCACTATGTCTTCTTCTACAGGTCATTGCTCTCAGCAAGCCAGAACTGTGATAAACCTTTGTAACGGCACAAAGGTTCTGAATTTCGACTTTGTGCTGTCCGCCGCGGCGCTGCTAACTGATGCCCTCCTGAACAGCCTGCGCAAGGGGATACACAAAGTCGTAGTGCCATGACTTGCCTCCGGCAATTTCAAACACATTAGCAGCAGCACCGAGCGCAACTGCCTGATCAAACTTTTCTTCTTTTGGTGTACTCTCTCTATTCTTTGTGTGCTCTTGATTTCCCCTCTGTATTCACCAGCTTTTTCGCGGCCTTTTCTGTTTTAGTATATGTTTACAGATGTAAAAACATGCAGCCACTGTAACTGTTTACAGCCAAGGCAATACCACAGATTTGAATCGAAACCATTTAGGTTGTAAAGCTGTGTCAGATTCCGTTTACAGTCCATTGTTCACCATGTTCTGATGAGAATCTTTTGACTGAACGCATATATGCAAACTGTGAGTGAGCAACATAGCAAGCATGTCATTCGAAGAACATCACTAGACATAACGCATCTATGCAAACTGCGAAGATTTATCGTAAGATTGTTCGGCAGTACGGTGGTAGAAACTTCAGTACTCGTGTCGTGATGGACTTTGTTTTGCTGGATGTGTGCCCTCTATAACAGATAATATTCAGAGCGACAGTGCACATAACGGTCGATATGTCCGAGTGGTTAAGGAGACAGACTCGAAATCTGTTGGGCTTTGCCTGCGCAGGTTCGAATCCTGCTGTCGACGAATGAAAATTATTTTGTTTTTCTCGCCCACTCTCAGCTGGGAAGCACACTTCTGACAATTTCGAATCATGTTTTGTATATTTAGGAAAATAGAAAACTGCAGCAAAGCTTGCATGCAAAATATTTAACAAATCATCTGCTGTCGACGAATGAACACTATTTTGTTTTTCCTCTCCCACTCTCAGCTGGGAAACACACTTCTGCTGTCGACGAATCATCTGCTGTCGACGAATGAACACTATTTTGTTTTTCCTCTCCCACTTCTGACAATATCGAAGCATATTTTGTATTGAGGAAAACAGAAAACTGCAGTAAAGCTTGCATGCAAAATATTTAACAAATCAAATCATGAGCGGTTTAATTAATGGAATAAACAACTCGTGATCTGATTCTAGCTGCTTCGATATATCAGAATTGTCGAGTTGGTATCGACCTAGGGGAGCGGCGATTTGGCTCCCGGGAGCATATGCTCCCGGTATATTCGAAAAAATATAAAAAATTGAAAACTTATCAAAAAAAAATCGGCGGACCCTGGTGCTCGTTGGGTGGCTCTGTGTGTGAGGAAATGGTTCATCAGCCCTTCTTCACTCTGTACTGAACATTGTATATAGATTCCTAAGCTAGCCTGTACGCAGCGTCTACCAGTTTCCTCTCCCCACTCTAAGCATAGGACACCATACGTGCACCAGAGGAAAACCTCGCATAAACACCATAGCGGCCAGACCAACCTCCAACTCCTCGTCACGACCTTCTTCCTTGCCGGCCAGTCTCCTCTACTCTACGTGCGTCCACATGGCAACGCACGCGGCGGCGACGGCGCTGCAGCACCACCTGGACCTCCTCCTCGCCGCGCTCCTCTGCGGCGGCCTTCTCTCCGGCGCGCTCCTCGTCGCTGCGGCCCTTGCGCTGCTGCTCCTGCTCCCCGGGGCGCTGCTCGCGTTGCTGGGGCTCGCGGTCTCAGACGCGTGCAGGCTGGTCGTGCCGCCCGCGGCGCGCGCCGTCGACGTGGCCGCGGCAGAGCTGAGGCTGGCGCGCGCGGTCGCCGCCTACGCCGTGCTCGGCGCCGCCGTGCGCGTGGCTGTGGCGCTCCGGCCCTGGACCGCCGCGCTCGCGTCGCGCGCGGGGTACGTGAGGAACCTGATGGGGCGGAGAGCCGGGCGTTGCACCGTGGTAGTAGCATGAGACATGGTGTATGTACGTGGCAAACTCGCAGACGCGCGGCAACGTGTTGCTATGTTTTCTTAGTGTAAGAATTGAATCTCCTTGATCGAGAGAGGTTGACAACTGAAAGTGGCTTGGATCATGTAGGCATGACCAATTCTAGATAATGCATCTGCAAATAAATTATCAGCACCTTTCTTGTACTGGAATTTGAATTGGAGGCCTTTGTCATATGCTCATAGCCTTCCTCTGATCCCAAAATGACACAATACTCTGGTGATCAGTCTTAAAAACAAAGGCACCTCTGATCAAGTACTGGCGCCACCTGTCCACGGCCAGTATGATTGCCAAAAAAAAAAAATCATTAGATAGTCATGGCAGAATGGATCTGAGAAGGGAGAAGGATTGGGAATCAAGGAAGGGGGGAGCTGAGAGCAGAGAGAATGGTACGCATGAGACTTGGTTTCTTTTCTTCGATCAGTTTATCTGTTACAGTGGTTAGTGCTTATAACCTACCCACAGATCAAGAAGGTTTAGGAATTGTAGATTTGAGGGTCATGAATATATGCCTTTTATGTAAATGGCTTTGGAAGTTAGAAAACAAGGAGGGTTAGTGGCAGTTTTGCTTAGAAAGTATTGTAAGAGGGTCTAAGTTAAGAAAAGAGCTGGACAATCCGGAAATCCACTTCGGGTAGTAGGTGCAGTAGCACCCACTATCCAAAAAAACAATTTTAAAAATATTAAAAAATTCTCACACAAAGTTACGTGAAGAAAAAATTTGTTGACCTGTGCAAAAACAACAAATCCGGATGCACCAAAATGTTTTTATACGAGTCATTGTTTTATCTTTTTTGCACATGTCACAAAAAATGTTTTTTCACCACGCCATTTTTTGTGCTAACACATAATATTCTAATGCACATCCGAATTTTTTTTCTGTAATTTTTTTACATTTTGAGAAAAAACTAAAAATAATTACATAATAGGTGCAGATGCACCTATGAGCCAAATCGCCGCCTCCACAGTCCCATTTTTCCAAAGCATTCTGGGAGTTTGTTGGAGTTTGGCATGACGCTTTACCAAATCACACATCTTTGATTCTAGAATCCCATAAAAGTAAAGGTAATTATTTGATTTCACATACCCCTCAAAGCCAGGCCTTCGCAATCACATTATTGTGATGATCAAATGGTTTACTTACTCAAAAGACATGTTTGATTTGGTAAAACACTCAGTTCACTGATCAGCACGTCTTGTACTACCATAATGTTGACAGACCACAGAGAGGATTAAGCTTCGCCTGTTTAAGAAAAGCACCGTCACACTCAGTGTTGCTAGAGATTGACATACACTTGTAGATTTCAAATTTAATAGACTTCTATGAATGAAAATTTTAAAAGCAATAAATGTAAAAGCTATTCAGTCTAGTATACAACAAACTATATACTACAGAAGTCATCGGCAAAAAGATCCTTCACAATGTGGGGGCATATGGGGTGCACTAGATGGATCAGGTGTACTAATGCACTAGCCGATGTGGGCAAAAAATTCAAAATTTGAAAACTCATCAAAATATTCCGAAAAAAAATCATGCACATGTCTGACCATGGTACGCACCGCCGTGATTTTTTTCGCACCGAAATGTCACTGTATGCGCCCTGGGCAAAAATGACAAATTTCTGACAGAATTTGAGATCCCAAAATTTGAATTTTCTGTCAGAAATTTGTCATTTTTACCCAGGGCGCATACGGTGACATTTCGGTGCGAAAAAAATCACAGCGGTTCGTACCATGGTCAGGCATGTGCATGATTTTTTTTGGAAATTTCTGATAAGTTTTCAAATTTCGAACTGTTTTTGAAATTCGATCTGGGCCGTCCGTTTTAGATCCGACGGCCCAGATCGGCTAGTGCACTAGTACACCCCAACCCCCTAGTGCACCCCATATGCCCCCTCACAATGTACACAACAAAACAGTCACGTATAACTGTAAATTCCCGTATTCGCCGTGGCTTGAATTCCGACGAAACATGTTCAGCTTTCAAAATCTCTTGGTCAGTAGCACTATACACGAGCGCCCAACGTCTGGAGCTGATACAAGTAAATGTTTCAGATCAACACAGTTCATTAGGAACGGCAAGCAAAATTTCAACCAATAAGCTTCAAACCTGGCTAACGAGAAGGTCGACTTGTTCTCTGTACATGTCCTTCAGGTCAACAATATCATTTCGTAATTCTTCCAACTGCAAAACAACACGGTACTTTACTTATTAACTGAGTTTACTCGAACATTTTCTTAGGACTTGTCTAATACTGTACTCCCTCTGTTCCATAGTTCCAAAATTCTTGTCGTGGTTTTAGTTCAAGAATTATGGAACTGAGGAGCAGCTAACAAAATGTGCCGATAAGATGCAACCAGAGTCATAGCTATAATGGCAGTCGCAACCAGGGTTCGGACCGCCAGGGTCAGCACACAGTAAACCACCCAGTATAGTCAAACCATGTAATTTTCCATTACTTTGGTTATTATTGTTGGTTGGGTACCTATACCTAAATTTAAAAAATTCAAATTTAAAAGGAGATCAGTTTTGGGGCTGAAAAACAGCTGGGATTGTGAGCTACAGCCCTTGGTTCCATACACCAAAAGTCACTACAAGGCTTACTAATTTAGTTAAGTTACAGGATTCCACTGTGGCACTATGTGAAGCTCGATACCAATTTAGTTCTTGTAACAGGACTTATTTTTTCATATGATCAGAGGCTAGATAAAATGAAAGATTTTGGACGTGGACGATTTATGTATCTAGTGATAAGGTCGTTAACACTAAGAGATGAGTTGTAAGACATAATGTGCTGCATGGCAGCCGAACCTCTTCATCTCGTTCCCCCATAAGTTCTAGAGCTTGGAAGTGTCTTTGTTTCAGTGCTTCCAGTTCAGCCCTTAGGCCAGGCAGAGCAGCAGCTTCATTCCGCAACTTTTCACACTGCATACAAAAATCAGATCAATTAGCATCCACATAGATGATGAAATTATAATGCAGTTGGTTCGCAAGGAGTTACTTGTTCTGTCAGTTTTACCAACTCCTCTGCCAGAGAATTCCGAATAGATTCCAATGAGGCCTGTAATATAGTAGTAACATTAGTGCAGTGACAGTAGCATGAGTGTTTTGCTATGGCCTGTACAACATTAAATTAACAACCACCCTAAGACAAGAGTTCATGCTGTCACGGCTGTAGCACAAGTAGCAAAACACGATATATCCTAGACCATGGTTACAAATAAATTTATAAGTTATAAATCATGAACGTTTGTTACGACAATGCCTATATCAAAGTAATACAACTTCATGGGGTATATATAAATTAAACAATGTCAGGACAAATGCTAAAAGGATGCATATACATACCAAGCGTGACATGTAAGAAGCCAATTCTCCATCCTTTTGACGGAGTGCTGACTCAAAAGCACTTGGAGTCATGCTCCTCAGATAGTACGACATATTATTACTTTCTGCAGACATTCTCCTCTCTAATGAAGTGCTATCCGACAAGTCCAATGATGCTTGAAGGAAATGGCTTTCTTCCAGGCTACCAACACTAGAGAGCTTCCTGTGGGGAGTATTTTCTTCAAAGGAAGAAAAGAGGAGACAAACAGATTGACACGTAAGGTGACAAAAAAATATATATAATTAGGCTCACAGAAATTAATCAGAGGCGAATAAAGCTCGTACTTATTTGATCTGGGAGTGAAATTTTAGGTGACTCCCGGGAAGAAGTTTTCTCGAGTTCTGCCCTGGCAGCCTTTTCCCTTTCAAGGTCCTGCAAAGTGCAATTCACGGAAGATATCGTAAGACACGTTAAATTCTTGCCAAGTTGGTAATGCATCAACCAGCAGATCAGCAATAGCGGGGATTTGTAGCATATATGACTAGTATTATTCATGTAGGAGAAGCAACTAGTCAAAGATGACTTGACCCCACAAAACCCTGCTTTAAAATAACCCCAAAATAAAACTACTGCATCATATGAGCATGTTTGATTAAGTTTTTAAAAAGTGTCCCTGAGGCTCATTAACGATTTTGGCAGGAAAAAACATTGCTTCAGTACATAGTTCTCAAAGCAACAAGATTAATTAACAGGTATATCCAGATATTTTCATCAGAAGATGATTCACATAGTAAGTTAACTACCGTCTCAAGCAGCCCCCTGTGTTCTGCTGCTTCTTGCAGCTCCTTTCTGTGCCTAGCTCTAAGCTCCTTTATTTCTTCTTCAAGCTGTTTGGCACGTCCTTCTTGTATTGCTGCCTCTTCCTTAATTGCTAGATACTCCTGTCTACTTTCAGATGCTCTCTGTCTCTCCTTCTCAAGAGATCGGCTCAGCTGTGTCTGCTCTGTTCTAATAATTGTAATCTGCATATGAAATTACGAACCAACATCATGTCAAAAGAGCCACCCTCCTCACTTAAGTTTTAAATTGATGCCAAAAACCATGGTTATAGACTTAAAGTAATGTCACATGTTTTTGTCTCAAGAAATTGATGCACAAACCTGGGTCTCCAGAACTGTAATGCGGGATGAACTTTGTGACAGTCTCTCATTTATAGACCGCTCCTTTTCTTCCGAGGCAGCAGCTTTCGCTTCTGCTTCCTGCATATTTTAGTAGAACAAAAACAAAGTATGTCACTGTTTCTGCTGTGTTTCTGGCTTTATGCATGATTGCATTAAACCAAGGTAGTACCATCTTTATATGTAAAATTGCAGAAAAAGCATAAACAACTACATGAAATAGCTAGTAATGACATACTTTACGGTCATTCCTTCGGATGTCCCTAATCATGTGTGTTTATAATTATAACAATAAAGCTCATGTTGTGGCTGTAGTTATCTTTGTTATATTTCCACATACGACTGTCAACATAAAAAATTAGAACAGAGTAGACCTGAAGGCGAGAGTTCAAGGTTCTCTCCACGCCAGCCCAAGCTTCTTCCCTTCGAGCAACTGACTCCTGTTAAAATTAACATACACTTCATTAACCTACTTCTGACTGCCGAAAAAACTCAATTCACAAACTGCATAAGTAATACACATTCACCCAATAAGCAAAAAAAGGTGAAATAACTACACCACAAAGAAAAATAAGTGGAAGCACCAATACCTGCATGGCTTCAATTTGCCGTAAGAGTGGCCTTGTTGACTCAGGAACTTGTGTAACCAGTTCATTATAACGAAGTTCACTGGCCTGAAGTATTAAGAAATGAAAGAAAATGAAATTTGGTCCATTGGCTAATTTTACTCTGTAGTACGAGCTAAACCCAACAATCCCTGCTTACCTGATAGCGCTTTTGAAGATCATCATGATCCCTTTTTAACCGTTCTTCCCTGAAAGCGGCCTGAAATGTCCCAAATTAACAGGCGATCAATGAAATTAAAGTGGAATAATACAAAAAAAACGCTTTAGATAACAGTTTTTATCAATAAAACAATATAGATTACAATTAGACCAACACAATCTACAGACTAATTGTCCTGGGGATTTGAATTATAGATACATTTTTTCATGACTTGCCTCCTGTTCTTGTCTGGTAAGAGCGTTCCTCAACTCCTCGATTGTGTTAATCAGCATATTTTCTTTTTCACAAGCTTCTCTCAAGAGGCTCTCAAGCTCAACTTTGGCTTCTGTGTTGACTCTTGATTCAGCTAATGCCTCAGCCTCTTTGGCTGCATTAAGAGCATTTGCGTAGAACTCCTTCTGAGCTGCAAGTTCAGTTTGATTTCTTTCTATTGTTTCTTGTAGCAACTTCTCAGTTGCAGCCTTATCTCTTTTGATACTCTCAACCTTTGTCTCCTCAACCTGTGAAGTCATAACATTAAGTACATGAGTTCATTTTAAGCCTCACAGCAAATAAAAACTAATGAGGGAAAGGAACTCTAATATTCTCTGTAAGCAATATTTTGGAGCTATCCATCCAACAAGTAATTGCGAAAAAAAACTTGTCTGGTTGAACGAAATCATGAAAGTGTCCACACATTAAGCAAGCTGTACAGGTTATGCAAACTACTATCTAAATGAAACCACTCATAAAAACAGAGAAGAACAAACCACCTAAACATGGGTGCAAATTTGATTTGTAGCATGCAAGCAGCAAACACAAATACTTAATGTATGTCATTAAAGCAAATAATGAAATACTTTAGTGCGAATAAATTTATCAATGAATGAAAAGTCAAGTTTAAACTGATTGCTGTCTTTTCAACATATTTTTTGTCTTTTACCTGGATCTTTGAGTTCAACCGTTGCTTTTCCTCTTCAAACTCACGAATCTAGCTTCAACCAAAAAAAGACAGCAAACTTGGTTAACTTGGAAAAATATTATTTCATATGGGTCGTGATAGAGTTATATTCCATGCCTGTGCTCTCAGTTTTCGTATAGTAGCTTCTTGAGCACCTTGTTTTTTCGATAGCTCTTCCCCTGTTTCATTGGTAAACATAAGATGTCAGTGCCAGTAAAGGCCAAAATATGACTAAACTAGCGGATGAATGAA
Source organism: Poa pratensis (assembly GCA_947311845.1). Taxonomy (NCBI): domain Eukaryota; kingdom Viridiplantae; phylum Streptophyta; class Magnoliopsida; order Poales; family Poaceae; genus Poa; species Poa pratensis. The sequence continues at coordinate 47,012,811 of CAMZMU010000060.1, forward strand.
TATCTGCAAACTTACATAAACATCAGGCACATGTGTATGCCTATTTACTAGTAGCCTACCGTTGACAGCAAGATTAGTGTTACAGCCAAGAGCATAGGGCTTTAGCTCCAACTAAAGCATTAAGGGACTCAATCAAGGCTAGTTAAGGGCATACTTTCAATCGCACAATAAACTTGAGATGAGAGACCCATATCAAAGCGATAGATATGACTCTAATCTACAGGATACAATTGAAAAGTTTATGATGTCATTATTCTATGTTCTGTAAGCCATTACATCTTTTCTAACATCGCTAATATGTACAGATCAGCAGATGATCATTGGAGTCACAGTTGCAATGACGGTCACTGACAAAGGATGCTCCACAAGTCAACATGGTGCAACATACCATATGGTAACATTAATACTTGAAATGGTCACGGGACAATATTTGAAATGACAGAACTGGTAATTTCGTATTCTCAACATTATTACAGAATAAGTTAACTAATGCAAACTCAACAGTTGTTCACACATAAGTATACAAGAACAGGCACAAAAACAACAATTTGCATACCTTCAGCCATAACCTGAGTAATTATCTCGTCCTTTTCTTTCAAAAGAGCAGCTGCGTCACTTTTCTTATTTTGCTCTCTCCTTAATGTATCTCGTTCTTTCGCTAGTGCATACACCTAGACACATTGAGGAATGCACATTACAAACATTTCGGTGATATGTGCAAGATAGTCTAGATGAACGAGAACACTGAGGAATACTTATGCCCGGAAACAGTAAGCAGATACCATAGAAACTTATGAGATTTTGGCTGTAGCATTTAGAGATCCTCATGAATACAGCTCACTGTGAACTCTAATTTTACATTATAAACATCATCTCAACTCCTAGTAAACTAATATCAGAGTAAAACATACAGTCACAGTTGCAGTGCATCCAACTAGTCAAAGGGTTCAGAACTAGAAACATTGCAAGAAAACAAAGTGTAGCTAAATAGCTAATTGTAGAGCACAAAAGACAATCTTGAATTAAACCCACCACTATTATAAAGAACCAACAAAAAAAGAGCCGTTGCAGGAAAAACATGTGGTTGTAATATCATACACTAACTATGAACTCTCTAGTCTAGCATATTTTTACACTTCTTTGTTCTTATTACTTATTACCCTTAATATAATTGGGGTGTGCTTTTGTGATGGTCAATAGATGATAGATGCATTGGGTAATACGAATAATGTCTCACCTTCCTTTCAAGAGTTGCTACTCGTTGGTGGTATTCATCCTTAAGCGCATCCATTTCTTCTTCAACTGACTTACCCTGTACAATACCAAAAATAAGAAATCTCAAATTTATCAAAAGCTAAACGAAGATATTAGTTGTATAAGCATAGTATTCATCTTATTCATTCTTCACATAAGTTCACGTAATTTTGCTGATTCTAACCTACAGACATTCTAAATATCTGTTTCCAGAAGGCAAAAAAATCAGGAATCGGCTTAGCAAACATACCTTCAGCTCATCAATTGTTGATTTCAGTTCTTCGTTCTCATTCATCAGTCTAGCAATTTCATCAGCTTTGGACTGCAGAAAAAATAGGTGTTGTAAGACACTAAATTAGTAGTGAGCGGACATGCATGTCGAAAAGAAATGACTAACATGGGACATTCAAATTATTCAATGCTTTCACGATGTGCTAATGTACATAATAGTTGTTAAGGGTCATGTGGAGTGGAGCACACGATGCCTCCTGTTAATTAAGCCCTGGGCTAACATAAAGCTGAATAGTTAAAACAGCTCCCACTGTTTTGATGCGTTCACAGGATACAGTGTTAAGAAAAGAAAATTGCATGCTAATCCTCCTTGACACTAAAACGCTATTTGACATATTAAATAACTGAGTTGTCTTTCTATGAAGCATGACTCTAAAAAGAAATACAAGATGAACCCTTCACCAGTCAAATAAATTCAAAGAGAACTTATACTTACAAATTAGCAAGCACACAATGGTTTACTACCTCCAAATAGATTGCACAATATGAAACTAGATGTAGTAAGGCACTATGCTCCAAGTAGTGTACTTATGGCTGGCATTTTCAAAATTTGCTAATGTTTATCTTCTTTTGTCCAACATATAAATATGAATTCATGAAACTTAAAAGGTTTACTTCCAACTGGAAAATCATCTAGCAGTAACTTTCATAGTGTTACACATACGATTCCACAAAGTATTAAGGATTTGAGGCATCATCTCATCCTAGATGGGTTACTCTTACGTTGCTCCATTATACATCAAATTTGGTGGGATGACTTAATTCCTTATTTTGTAGAAGGGCGAAGTGGGGATGCACCAAACCATCCTTTTCCTCAACCCAGACAAGTGGGCTAGAATCGGATGGTCAGCTCAATGTCAAGTTCCTCAAATCAAAGACTCTATAACTGAACTGCTACAGTACATACTAGAGCAAGTGGAAATGATACCTACAGTACATACTAGAGCATGTGGAAATGATACCTGAGACTGTCTTGCAGCACCTTGCAATGCAGCTTCCATCATCTTCATGTCACGTTTTAGTTTCTCTAGTTCAACGACAGAACCAACAGATTCCAGAGAATTCATGGCTGTAACAGAGTCCTGAATTTTTTCTTCTTTTCTCAAATCATTTGCATGACGACCAACTTCTAATGGGCCAACAGGCGCGTTTGCAGAAGCCGGTACCAACTCATTTTGCAACTCTGGATCATTGTCCACAATTATTGACTTTGAGCTACGGTTTTCAAGCTGAGTCGTTGTATTATCCTCATTTTCGTCAACAGATGCCATTTGTGCTTCTGCTTGGTCGTTTTCTGCCCCATTCTCAGCTGTATTAGTTTCCCCATCCTGTACTTTGACTTCCCCATAGCTGGCTTTGTCAACGATGTCACTGTTCTCCTGTGGGCTGATTATATCCTTTTGGATATCAAATTCTTGAACAATATTCACATTGGCTTCATTTCCATCATCTGAACTGCTGACCATGGAATCTGCTAGTTGTGATCGGGAGGTGTTTCCATCATCTGTGTCTCCCTTTGCAGCGTGAATAGATTCTTCCGTTCCCATATCACTTGATTGATCCAATTTGTTAGGTGAAGATGTTCTATCACCAGGTATGTCCCTGACATACGCATCAGGCTGACTCGGTGTAGCTTCATCATTAGGATCAGAAGAATTTTCAGTGTCTTGATGACCCTGAGTTTCCTTCTCAGTTGAGTTACCAGTCTCAACAGATCCGCCATAAGTTTCTTCTGCTATAGATGGATGCGTTGGGGACTGTGCTGTTTCCGATAGTTCAGAAGTGTCCCCCTTAGATGTAGGTGACTCGGTGGAGCCATCGTGCTTTTCATTTGCTGCTGAAGAAAGTGTTGGAGACTGTGGTCTTACAGAGTGATCAAGAACATCTGCGTTAGATACAGGCGACTCCGTGGAGCTTATAATGTTCTCTTCTAGTTCTGAAGGCTGCTTTGGAGCTTCTGTTGTTACTGCTACTTCAGTAGCATCTGCTTCAGATGTAGGTGGCTTGGTGGTGACCCTATGATTCTCTTCTGCTGCTGGTGAATGTTGAGGTGATTGTTGCTTTTCCGATACTTCCGTAGAGCTCTCCTCGCCATTTTGTCCCATGAATGCCATGACAGGATTAAAGAATCCGATTCCATCAGAGTTAGATGCACGGGACCCTGATCCTGCATTACCAAAAACCACATTACGTGTCACGAATTTAATTAGAAGGAAAAGTTACATCTCTAAATATGCTCATCATATCCATGCTCCATAAAACAAAAGACATTTCAAAATAGTTATGAAAAGAAGCATGAATTCAGTTCCTCCAAGTTCTGATGCTTCTAGAAAGGAAAGAACAACATAAAAAACTGTTGTAACACAAACAATACTATGAGGTGGTAATAACTTTTTTAATATCGGTATAAGTTTATATGATCTGCCCACACTAGTCAATGATCCATAGTAATTCAGTAACCGATGCATGCGGGATTTAGGGGCCGAGTTTCGCTTGTCCAGTGTACAGTGTCTGTCTTAAGTAAGCATCTACATTCGAAGTAAGTAATAGCCTGAATTCAAACTTTGGCTTCCATTCAACACCAGTCAGTCACTCAGTCAGTCCCTACTGTATAACTACCCAGCTAGAAATAGCATTACTGACAGCGACAATCCAATCCCCAATGTTCACCCAAAAAAACAACCCCCCACGGCAGTTTTTAGCTCAACACTCGTGTACAGAGCCCAGTACTAGTACGCACCAATTGAGAATGCAGCCCGGGTACGGGGGGCGGAAGTGCGGGGGAAAAGGGTGTTGAGCTGCGTGTACGGCTTACCTTCGTCGTCGTCGCGCTTCTCCTCGAGGCCGAGCGCGCTATCGAAGTTCTTCTCGATGTTCTTGACGCTCTCGCTGATCTTGTTGACGGCGCCGGCGATGTCCTGGAGCCCGCCCAGCGACAACTTATCAGACCACCACGCCATCCCGTCCGACCGCTTCAGGGTCCGGCTCCGATCACCGGCGGCTCGCCACCGCCGTGCCCGCCCGCCTAGATCTCGCGCATAGATCTGATCCGCACGCCGGCCCACCCGATCAATCCGCACGCTCGGCCGCGCGGGATCTGATCCGCCTCGCCGCCCCCCGACCCGAATCGACGGAGCCGGAGTCCGTGGAGACAGGGGCGGGACTGCGGGAGGACTGGGAGGGAGTGTGGCGCGGGAGCGGGAGGAGCTTCAGGGAGCTCCCGCCGCGGAGGAGATGTAGGGGCGGGGCGGGAGTGGAGGATTCGGCCGGAGCGCACGCGGGACGGCGGCGGCGAGCTGTTGTTTTTCTGTAGTGCGTTCGGCGGGCAGGCCGTTTGGTGGCGCCGCGTCGGTGATGGCTCACCTGTGGATCTCTCTCGGCCTGAACCGAGCTCACGAAGGTGCCCGTTCCGTCGCGTCTCCGTCACCGCGCCAAGCCAACCTGTTTAGGGGTGGCACCCGCAGGGTATGGGTAAGGGTGGAGCCACCTCATACCCTTACTCGTCGACCACGATCTTACCCGTCACTTTTACCCATATCCGTCAACGGGTACAACTTTTTCCCATACCCGTCACCCGACAGGGTAGATGGGTACCCGTGGGTAAAAATACCCGCATTTAAAACACATAAAATTGGACAGAAAATAATCGTAAAAACAACACATAACTCATGCAGAAGAGTTATATTTCATTGTTTTGCTATATCAGGAGTCGAGACGTGATCACATGAATCAAATAGATTAGATATAATATTAGGAATAGCTAAATTATCGGCATTGTGAGGTAGTCACCGGATGGTGCGCCATCCGCGGAGGGTTAGCGAGCAATCCCTGCCTATATCTTTGAATTACGATTGTACCCTCATGCATAGACCATACTCATATATCCGTGCGTGAAAGTTTAGACTCACTTGTCAAATATTATATGGGTACATGGGTACGCGGGTATGGGTTATACAATCCCATACCCGTACCCTCTCTACCCGATGGGTATGATATTTTCCCATTTACGTACCCATGGGTAATTTTTATCCCATACCCTTACCCTAATAGGGTTTTTACCCGCAGGGTAAAAGGGTAATGGGTACCCATTGCCATCCCTAAACCTGTTGTACACTGCTGGGCTTCAGATTTCCTTTTATTTTGAGAAAAAAAATCCTTGAGAGTGTTTTGTTTTAGATTAAATCCTTGAGAGTTGTGTAGTGTGGTGGGCAGGCAGGTTTGCATATCGGCCTGGGTCCGGGGAGTGGGGATGCTGGGCTATGACCAGCCCGGAGCCTATGAGCCACGTGCACGGCCCATACCATATCAAGTACTTTGTCCTTTTTTCAGTCCCTTCTTCCTCCTTTCTCCCACCTGGCACGCAATGCACTGTTTTCCGAGATGCCCAGTCGTAAAACTTCACCAATCAGTGCGATGTGAGGGGGAGGTTGGAGCTCAAACTACCGTAGAGATGTTTATGGTTGACCCACTTACATCAAGCGCCCCATGAAAATTGTTTTGTTATATAGGGCTCAAAAGTCCAATTAGGGTTAGAGTTTACCATCAGTTAAACATAATATGTCGCTAACACTTCCCTATAGTCACAACGATAGGTCATCGGACGCATAGACTAGTCCGAGAATCAAGGAAGAACTGACTCACATTCTCTTGGTCATATATTCGCAAACTGGAGAGTTGAGAACCTGAACTTCAGAAAGAGACACCTTCTCTTAGATGAAATGAATCCATTTCGATATGCTTGACACGGTCACATTGTACTAGGTTGGATGACATGTAGATCGCCAACATGTTGTCACAATAGACAAGTGTAGCAGAGTGAAGAGATCAATGCAGTTCCTGAAGTATTTGTGGTGGCCAGCAGCATGAGAAACAACCTGATAGGCTTCCACGTTGGAGAGGGGAATAGTCACATGTCACCAGATAGAAAGAGTTGTGATTTGTGGTGGACTGGACTTCACATTTCACCCGAGATAGCAGTCGTGCAAGGTTTAACTCAAGCCTAGCCGAATGACTACGCTCCATGTCACGACAAGCACATTTTCCTATCGGGCTATCGACCTAAGTAAGGGAAGGGGATACGGGGCTAGAACCAGGCAACCAGCCAATATGCAGGGCCGTTAGCGCCGCCACAAGGACCAGCGAACCTGGCCTGACCCATTTTATGCACGTTGTATTTCTGTTGGACATTTCTGCATGCATAACCGCTAAGCTTTAACCATGCACCCCCTCAAAAAAGGCGGCAGAGTCGCCATATTGACAGCCTGCAAAGTACAAATAGGTTCTATGTAAAATTTTGAGGGAGTTGTTTGTGCAAACTCAGAGTTGTCATTGCGCGCACAGTCTCCATAAAAATGTCTCCTTTTCTTTATCGAAACCAATTGATCCAACAAAATTATTACAAATCAAGTCTGAAGTAACAAATAGTCCGAATCAATAAAAATACAATTAAACAAAGTGTCCAAGTAAAATCAAAGAATCTATACCTAATAATAAAAGCGCTAAGGCTTCCGCCGTTTGGTTTGGTAGATCATCTGGTTTGCCCCTAAAGTTGTAAATAATTACCCACCTCTGCCATCCGTAAGTTGAAAAAAACGTTTCGGAACTTTCTTACCTAGCGCTCGATCGATGGCTTTGTTTCCGCAGAACAGAGTCCGGTTTTGATACGTTTTCAATTTCTTCGTGGAAGAGCTGAAGAGGTAATAGGACTCCGCTCCGGACTCGATCGTCCGGCCTACATATACACAAGCACGTGCGATCGATCTAATTGGCACCGCCGGCAGCAGGTCGTCGCTAACGAAGGACGCGGCTGTTTACGATCCGCGAGTAATCAAGGTTTTTTAGATCACGAGTACACCAACGAGCAGTCTTCCATAGCGAGAGCAGCCGGGGCACGTACGAGGATAATAACGGGTGCATGATGGCTGATGCTGATCATGCGAAGGAGGGAGCTGGAGGCGTCCTCGTGCGTGTGTGTCGGCCGCGACAGCGTCACCGCCAGGTGCACTCTCAAGCTGCAGCCGCACCAGCGGCGGTGCCTACTCAGAAACTGGTTGTTGTCGGGGGAGGTCGCCATGCCAGGTTCCAGACGCTCAAGACTGCTCGTTGGTGTACTCGTGATCTAAAAAACCTTGATTACTCGCGGATCGTAAACAGCCGCGTCCTTCGTTAGCGACGACCCGCTGCCGGCGGTGCCAATTAGATCGATCGCACGTGCTTGTGTATATGTAGGCCGGACGATCGAGTCCGGAGCGGAGTCCTATTACCTCTTCAGCTCTTCCACGAAGAAATTGAAAACGTATCAAAACCGGACTCTGTTCTGCGGAAACAAAGCCATCGATCGAGCGCTAGGTAAGAAAGTTCCGAAACGTTTTTTTCAACTTACGGATGACAGAGGTGGGTAATTATTTACAACTTTAGGGGCAAACCAGATGACCTACCAAACCAAACGGCGGAAGCCTTAGCGCTTTTATTATTAGGTATAGATTCTTTGATTTTACTTGGACACTTTGTTTAATTGTATTTTTATTGATTCGGACTATTTGTTACTTCAGACTTGATTTGTAATAATTTTGTTGGATCAATTGGTTTCGATAAAGAAAAGAAGACATTTTTATGGAGACTGTGCGCGCAATGACAACTCTGAGTTTGCACAAACAACTCCCTCAAAATTTTACATAGAACCTATTCAGACTGCTACATTTGGACAGAGACGCACAAGCAGTTGTACAGCGGCAGCGGCCAATCGGGATCAAACAAAGAAGCAAACTACATCACTATAGCTTAACTGAAGTCCTGCTCGTGGTCGCGTGTCTGTCCTGCCTGCAAGTATACATCAGTATGAGTATGTGTTTACATATTTGTAAGTTCCACTTCTTTATTTCCGTAGTTTCATATATGCCATGAATTTCACAGTAAAACTTACAAAATGCAATCAAGTTATGGGCTATATGCAATGCATGCAGCATGGATTTTTTTAACGGTTGGTAAAGTTTTCATCTATTCTCCTAGCTTTGTCAGGTGGTTTCAGTCGATAATCTGATTTTTTTTTGCTTTTATATAGCTTTAATACAAGATATTATATTCACACTTTGATGAATTATGAGCGGGTTGGAGAGTGGAAGATTCCTTCCTTTGTTTTTTTCCATCGGTCTCCATATCCCCCAATCGCATGTCGATGTTTGTCGATTTGATCCGAAAAGGCCTTGATTCCCCAGTATTACAGCGGATGATCGAGTCGCTGCACGTGCATCCCGACTCCTCCCCCAATGATTTATCGGACTTCGTGAAGTGGGCTGAGGTGCCAATGGTAGCGCATGGCTTTGTTAGCGTTGGCGCATGTGTACCGGTTGGCAGGCAAAGAAGGCTCTCGTGGCGCGCCTGAACACGTAATACACTGTGGACGCACTGAAGTTGGTTGGTTCTACTACACGCCATGGCTGTATCGATGAGAACTTACTTTGTGCGTTGTACGACATAGTGTTTCTCTCACCCGTTGCAACGCACGGGCATGTTAACTAGTAAATCAATAAATGTAAATCATCGCCCATGTGGGTGGGCGGGCCTAGCACAAAAATCTCTATGTCCATACATCTCTACAACATCTAATCCCACAGGAAATAGCGAGCTGTGGTTGATCCACCGGTTTACGCGTTTATGGTTCATTGGATTAAAAGTGGATTCCATCTAAGCCATCCGTTTGATCGATTCAGTTATAGTCGGTTCATGGTCAAACTGGTCTCTCGCACCGCCCCACTTTTACACGCGTGCTTCATTGCTGGGTCGTCTCTCTTCGCTGGCGGCCGCTCCCCTCCTTCTCTGCCAAGCCTCCTCCCGTTTCTCGAACACTCACCCCTCCAGTCGTCTACTGAAGGTCGCCATGGTTCTCGCCGCATACAGCGCCAACGAGGCTGCAGCGGTGCTGGGGGACGTCCACCGCGCTCCTCCGAGTAGGAGCTATAAGCCTTCTGTGCCCTCTGTTCGGTCTCCTCTGTTTTCGGTAGGAATTTTGATTTTTTGGGGCGAAGGCAGCAACCCTCACCGCCGCCATGGGGCGGCGCTGCTCTCGCTCCCCTGCCCAACGGCCTCCTCTCCTTTCTCCTGGCGGGCCAGTGCAACATGGTCGGCCGGGACGCGCTCCCCTCGCCGCCGCTCCATCTCCCTCCCCCTACCTCTCGCATCCACGCCTCCTCGGCCTCGCGGCCGACCGCCGTCGTGCCGGTCGTACATCTAGCGCTGGGTAGCTTGGGGACGGCGACCTCGTACAAGCGGCGTTCGGGATAGTTCGATGGCGGCGACCTCACACGGCATGTCGTGTCCGTCGCGGGGAGAGCAGCGAGCGACCAGCGGCCAGCAGCGGCGCCGGTGAAGCTACGCGAGCGGCGGCGCGGGTGGCAAGCTAGGGTTCATATGTTGCGGACGAACAGGTGAGAAAAGATTTTCTAAAATCGAGTCGTGTGCTTCTTCTATTTCGGTATGGGTCAAATAGATTGCTTTTTGGCGTCGGATAGCTCACGTCAAGGTCAGGATTCCTTCTCCACTCGCTTTCCTCCGGCATCCTTGGCCAGACCGACATTATTGCACTCTATTTTCCTTTGCCTATTGCTCTACGCCTCTACCTTTTTGTCAGAATGTAAACTTTTTTAAAATCCCAGTTTCCATCTACTGATTTTGAAGCTAACTATGTTTATTGAATGTATTTCCACTTGATTTTCAACCAATTCTTGGCTCATCAAATTTTCAACCAATCCCTAAGTTTAATCCTTTTTGATAGGCTTTTTTTCTTCTTGTTTTTGCAAAGAGTAAGTAAGCATACGGAGAACCTGGGCTGATTCAGTGAATTGATTTCAGTTATGATTAGTGTAGCACTGCATGGCTCACTCGAGTTCAGTAAGAAAACTTCTCCGAAACTAAAGTTGAATCTTGTTGTTTGTTTATTTGACTGTTCTATACTGAAGTATAATTCAGTTTATGCACTGGTAGTAGCAGTTTACTGAACAATTAGAATCATGCCTGCTCCTCAGTGGAGAACCATTGTCACTCATGATAGTTGTGGTTGGTTACATTAGGCAGGAGGGAAGCAACACAGGGCAACTAGAACAAACAAGAAGTTTACTCAACAAGCTAATGCCATAACCCAGGGGTAAAATGATTGATTAGCATAGTGAAACAACCAACATGCAAACAACAACATGATCTTCTGGGCAGAGATTGGTGCTAAAGAAAATTCAGTACAGGCCGGTGCTCACCTGCCCACCTGAACACACGACAAAAAAGACTCCACAAATAGTTTTTCTTGCTGCCTAATCATGGTCTCCCTGAGTATCTGTGTATCTTAATATATAATATCATAGATGGTGATCAAGTGGTTAAAATGATTAGTCATCTTGTAAGATGCACCCAATAAATATTTTTCAGTTGGCTTATGTTTGTGATTTTTGCATTTCTGCGATTACAAAATAGTGAAATAGAAACTACATTTTGGGTTGCATCTGATGGTGATTAATTAATGTCCATTAATTATGCAGCCAGAGATGAATCGGGTATGATTGGGTAGATCAAGTACATACGATGCATTTTGGTTATGGACTCTTGTATAGGATATAATCAATGATTATAAAGGTATGGTTCCTTGTTAAGTCTTACCTTCTCTGATGGTTATGGTACTAATTGGGGTAGCGATCGTATCTTCTCTCCTCTCCTCATTCCTTTCACTTCTTCTGATTGTTATGTTTCCAATTTTGGGCCATATGATTTGAGTTCTATATAGTCGTCAAGTAAGCTGTAAATTCTTCAAAGAAAAGGTAATTTGTACAAAGGCATTTGGTGAATCATCAGCTAGACTACTAAGTTGGTGCAGTGCTTCTCTGGCATTACCAATTAGAATGGTACAAAGTTCCACTTCAAATTGCGTAACTCATGTGTAGAATACAGTAGTGTGTATAAATACTGAATGAAGATTGTTAAGATACTGCATTTGAGACAAGGATGGTGAGGATATTCTATTACACATTTCCTCTGTTTTGTCGTTTGGCCGCTGATCCGATCGGGATTTATTTTCAATAATGAATGCGCAATGGAAGCTGCATTGGCTTTAAAATATTTGTTGCTATGGAAATTTTAATGACCCAATCATTTCTTTCAAGCATGTGAATAATTAATGAAAATCGAACCACGTCGAAGATTCTACCAAGTTGGAGTAGCCAGCATTTTGTGATTACCTACTGGAGTGACACTCTAGCAGCACTGCCTAAATCTGTGATATTTATGTCGTACAGAATTTTTTTGCTAAACATTATATCCAAAATCCGCTAACCCCAACCTGCTTGGGATACTAGCCTTTGATGTCGATATTGTTTTTTTCACTAATCAGTGTGCTCGAAATTTACGAAACTGTGAAATCGTCCACTTGAAGTTGTCAAAGGCTTATGATCTGCCTGTCTATCACCGATTTCAGGGTTGCCCTCGCTAAAGTATACAATCTAAAGAGTGGCCTTCTCCCTGCTGAATATTTTGAAGTTTTGATGTAGCAGTAGTAGAAAACACTTTACAGACAACAGAGAGGTCTTAAATCTGAGAAGTTGTACTTTGGCGCACTGTACTTCTATTCTTTAAGCATGCCTCACTTGTTTTGAGCCCAAGTTATCTCACAGGTACTGTATACTGTTTGGAATTCTTCAGAAATGTTATTTTTGTATGCATCTTGCCTATGCCACTGAATATGCATGGGGTCCTTGTTGGTCATGGATCAAAGCCTGGCCAACATGCGTTAGTTGCATCCTTTCCTGATCATGTAATAAGCAAGCATGCGTTCAGATCATTCATTGCTACCTTCTGATTTTATAAACACTGCTTCTTGCTAGAATGGCAGGATGACACTCTTCTGAATTATTATTTTCTTCTCTGGGGTGATGACATCAGGAAAACATTGGGGTTCTAGGATGAACTCGGAGAGGGATGCAGAGCAGCCGAGGACCTGATGAACAGAACTCTGAAAGAATCTCTCAGGCGCCTGCTAGATATCTCCTAAAGTGTAGATCATGTTTTAGTGTTCAACCTGCATGTAAATTACAGTTGCTACTCATATTGCTGAATAGGTATAAGAGCCAGATGTGTTTGTAATTTGTAGAATCGTGAAATTTTGGGTACCATGATGTTCTAATATACTATCTTTTTCTTAATTTGTTAGACCGGCCATTTATACTAGCTTCTTTGCTAATTGGTAACAAATAGGTGATGTATTCTTCAGATGATATTTAGACAAGAAGCTAATATTCTTCAGATGATATTTAGACAAGAAGCTAATTGGTTAAAATGACAGCTGAATGGCTAAACAAATAGAAATCATATAATCCCACTTTCTTAGTTGCATGAAGAGGAAAAACCTTTAGTACACCCTGCAGCTTTCTAGAAGGTAACAACAATCGAGATGGTTTGAATAGAATAAATGGTGTCTTTACTTTTTGAAATCTGATGTATCCTTGCCAGTGGGACATATGTTAATGCATTTTATTCATTACATGATTTTCATCTTTTATTGAACACCTGTTTCCGTGAACATAAGGCTTGAGTTGGTTTTATTTCAAGGAAACATGACAAACTTTTGGTTCCTTAGCGGTATTTTCTTATTGACTATGATCTTATTTATCTATTTATAATTGCAGTGGTTATCCTGTAATCTCTGTTTTAGGGTCATTCTGACACAACAAAACTAAGTCCACAGTAGATCTCTTTGTGCATGAATAAAGCTAAGGCTTCCAGCCATGTCGCTAAACGATGCCAGTTCATTATTTGAGGCTTCGTGCATAGGTCTTCAGATTTATAAAATCTTAAGCCTACGCAGGATCGCAGTTTGGTAAGGGTGGGTGTGTCATTTGGGTTTCAGGCAATGTACCTCAAGATTTCTATGGGCAATTTACTTTAAGACTTTTGTTCCTTTGTGTTACGTAATAGGATGCGTGTTTGAGAAACAATATAGTTATTTAATAAGTGATGCAACCTTTGGCAAGAAGATTCCTCATCTAACATAATTTATTGTTTTTGTTTGCAGTATGTGCGTGGGTATAGGTTCAGCCAAAGGTGTTTCGCCGGTGCAGAGCTAGCCAACGACAAGGATGAACTCTTACGGTGGTTGTGATTAAAGGCTCAGACATGCCAGTTGTGCTTAATTTATGTTCGTTTCTCTCCTCATGTATCATAAAAATTTACCTGTCTTTGATTCTAATGCATGTAACAGGGACTGAGAAGATAGGATTGTAGGGTGTACCTTCAGGTTTCATGTTGTGCTTAATTGTTTTTTTCCAGTTCCTCTTCCATGTGCATATGATTGCTATAAACTTGTCCCTACAGGTCATGATAGGACCTTACATTCGGCATCATGATGACAAAGCTCTGAGGTGGTACAGACATGTTTGAACTAAGTTTGTTTACAAATCGTATTTAGATTATCATTTACTTTAGTATGCCAAAAAAAGTTGGGATGTTATTTTCTATTTAAAGCTTGCGACACAGTGCTTGTCTTTCTTATTGCAGATTCTGCAAGCAGTACAATAATTGTTTAGCTTTTTTTTTGAGCTTGAGTTTTTGAGGAAAATTTTCAGAACTGACTTTTACTTGACACTGTTGTTCATCTTTTGCATTTCAGAGATTTCACCATTGAACGTGTTCCCTTCTATTTATTTTTGTGTGCTTGTTTTTTTTTCTAATATAGCACGATCTGGAAACCTGGTGTAAAATACTAACTGTGTTAGCTAGATTGGTAGCTTTGACATTGTGGCGTGAACTGAATTAACTGTATGCAAAACAGTAATCATTTTTGAACTAAAAGTTCTGAAGAGCTTCTTTTTTATTCCAAAGGACAAAGAAATACATGTAGATTTTACCTTACTATCTACATGTAGGGTTAAGTGCTTTGTTGCATATTAACCTCAGTGACACATGGATGGTAGTGGTTTCTTACATTTAGCATGCCTATGCTATGTCCTTTCTAGCTGGGTGACTAGATCAGAGATGCAGATAAGGAAGGTTTCATTTCCTGGAGCTCTTGTATCACAATTGGTACTATTTTGTTATGTGGAAGTGTTAATTTATAATTTTCAGAAATATTTGTTCAACTTGATGCGCAGGGTAAAGAATCCGGGCCAGTCCTAGATCTGGTCACTCTACTATAAACATGTGCATTCAGGACACATAGTTCATACACAATGTTTTTGCAATACTTCATCCTAGCTTTGTCAAGGTACCAATCCGGAGTATAGATTAACGACCTTATTGTATTCTGTGTGCTTCGTGTACGATATTGCAGAAGCTTTCTAAAAAAAATCATGTTGTTTGATAACTTTTTAAGATTTTCATAATTCACATAATAAGGAGCTCAGGAAAACATAGATGGTTTTTTTACTTTGGAATTAAATTCTCAATTGTCCATCGGAAAGGTTTTAAGGTGCTACGTTTTGTTCACCATGAGCTTTAAGATTTGAATTGGTGGGTGTTCTTATTTTATCTATTTTCACAGACCAACCATGCCGAAAAATGTATAATGGCTGAAACCACAAAGACAAATAACTTGCAGGAAAATAAATGAAAAAGGAAAGCTAGATTGTTCGAGCGGGCGCAGCAAAGCACGCCTTTTCCTTCTAGTACACACTACATTATTTTTGAAATGGAGGCAAGATGTCGGGTTTTTCATTAATTGCAAGGACTTAGGAGTATAGTTGTTTAGAAGCAAAGATAAAATGAATGGGACTGTGAAAACGTTGTTACAATTATAACATGATTAAATTCAGCATTTATGAATCACTAATCCGGTCGCCAAAACATCAGCCAAACTGATTGAACAAACTTGTGCGACTATCTACCATTGGTTTCATTCATAGTCAAAGAACTCTCGAGTCTCTGTAATACACACTACATGCTGGTGCATATAAACCAATGCTATGGATAAATGGAACAGTATAAGCAATTCAAATTGTTAGATCGAGGTGTGGGCATGTTTCAGGGAAAAATGTATAACCCAAGTTTTCCACTTGAAATATTATTCAAAAACAGTAATAAATTTAGAATGACCTTATATAATGTATATTTGCATAAAACCAATTAGTTAAGCATATTGATTGAACTGTACCATAGTAGGTTAAACCTAGCTACTTCACATTGTGCCATTGCTCCGAGAAAAAACCCATCAATTTGCAAATAGCATGTCCTCTCCTGTGAGTACCTATTCAAATAATAAGATTCCCTCAGAAGCTAAAAACCCTAGCCCTATAGTTTGGGAAGTAAAATTTAGAAATAAATTGAGGCGGTACATGCTAGGCTCATAAGTAGGGCTGGACTAACGAGCTGCTTGGATCGTTAAGGCTCGGCTCGTTAAGGCTCGAGATCGTTAAGGCTCAGATCGTTAAGCTTGTTAAGAATAACGAGCTGAAACTAAAGCTCGGCTCGGTTCGTTAGACGTTCACGAGCGCTCGTGAGCAGCTCGTTAAGACTCGTTAAGAAGATGTAAAAAAAACTTAAAATGCATCTGAAAAGATTTCAGCCATAAAACGTATAAAAGTAGTTTAAAAATAACAAATCGACAACAAATAGTTCACAAACTCATATTAGTTTCACACACTCAAATGAAAATAAATATTGCTAACTTGTTAATCGTTGGATGGGCTACAACATATAGATTTGTAGCCATGCTGCCACGACGCTAACGATCTTAACGAGTAGCTCACGAAACTCGTTAGTTTGATTGTTAAGCTCGTTAGTATTAACGAGCTAAAATTGCTGCTCGGCTCGGTTCGTTAAGATAACGAGTCGAGCATAAACGAGTCGAGCTACCGAGGGCTCAATAAGCTTAACGAAATTCGAGCTTTATGTCCAGCCCTACTCATAAGCACTCGAGGGAGATTGCCTACTTCTTGTACCTTTTTGAACTCTGCTTCTCCAGAAATTGACAAGCTATCATGAGTGGGCAATTGCATACGACGAATACCCAATGGGGATGGAAAGGCGCACTTACGAGCAGATCGATGTAGGCTAGGCTGTGTTGCATAGATGTGATGTGTTTTTTACTGAACGATCTTTCTTCCAAGTTTTCAGTTTTAGATTTCTAGCAGATTTTGTCCACCTATGTGTTAGTAATCTTGTGATTGTTGCGTTAAATTGATTCAAGGGTTATCTTCACCGCATACGCACACGGTGTCGTGGCCTCCAAGGCTGCCGACGTAAACCCATGCCGACGGTGGATACCCTGAGAGAGATGTCGACGCCCGTCGAGCACGACCTAGAGGAGCAACGATGTACAAAAATGGTAGTCATGCCTCAAAATCACAATCTTATTTGTCAGCACAGGGGAGGGGGCTTTTGCCCCCCCCCCCCCCCCCCACTCCCAACATGCAAAGGTTTTTGTACCAAAATCTCATAGTTTGATTATTTCGGTTTTGAAAAAGATTTTTCATGTCATTGCCATTTAGGTTCGATTTGGATCCCTCTGTTGTTCGATGACTCCGTCTGGAGCAGGCCAGAGGGGAGAGGCGAGGATCGGAGGCGAGGCAGGTCGAGCCTCGTGGTGACAGCGGAAGACGCGATCGTGCGCATGGTGGCGGAGCTTGCCGGGATTTATCGACTGGCAGCTTGAACTGAGCGAGGGAGGCAGAGCGGCGTGAGGGAGGAGGCTCGAGAGAAGGGGATAAGAGGAGAGGCGTGCATACTGCGGAGGAAGAAGAATTGGCAAAATATGGGGGGCTGACATGTGGGTCCCTCATCCACGTCAGTTCTCCCTCCACGTGTGCTGCCTACTCAGCTCTTAAAGATGGGCTCCGCCGGCCAGTCAGATTGTCAAAATGTGTTTAGACATAAATCAGCACCATTTGTTGCTCGTCTTCTCACGAATGGTACAATTTAGAAAAAAAAATCATCAAAAGAGATAATGACGTGTGATTTTAACGCCAATTATGGTAATTTTGTGTAATTTACTCCCCAACATGTAAAGGTTGTTCTAATAAATCCCATAGTTTGATGACTTCGATATAAAATTATTTTCGGTGACTCCGTCTTCACGAGGGTTTACCGGCCCTGGTGGTTTAGGAAAAATTCAAAATTCCAAGACAAGTTTGAGGACGGATGGCACTTCTCCGGCAACACATGTATATTCCTACATATTTTTTTCATATGCCACCGTGTAACTCTATGCCTTTGTAAGGACATATAAAAGATTAATGGCAGTTGTGATATGGCTAAATAATAGGTGGACACGGCGTATATATTTTCCTTTGGTTTATCAACTACTAAAATGAGTGCTAAGTTTTCTGTTTTTCATGGCCTTAGTGGAGAGATCTTATCAATGGATATTGTCAAGAATGTGTGACGTGATTAAAAGAGCGAGCAATTAATGAGTGATTGTCTCATTTGCTTTGTGTGAATAAAGATATGTTTACCACTATTACTAGTAAGGATATTGTTATTAATCGGCTAAGGAAGTGAAAAAAAACGAAGGAAAGTTGTAAAATGTGAGTGTGAGTCAATGCACATGTTTCCATCATTACTACTTTTCTCTTATTTAATTTTTCATTTACATGCAATGTTTTGGGAATATAACAGGTTTTGTTATTTATTTTCCGTACTCTAGGATGCTATACAAAGGAAGCCTTGGAATTTGTGGCTTTAGCTTATAGTAAATACTAAATACTCCCTTCGTTTCTGAACGTAAGATGTTTTAGGCTGTTTTGGCCCACATGTATATCTTACACTAAAACACGTCTAGATACCTGTGGGCCAAGAAAATTAAAACATCTTATATTTAGAGGAGAGAGTATATGCAAACAATTTGATTTATTTAGAAAGCCATCTAAATGGTATGTTTTGCCTTTATTAATGCAAACACTATTATATCATTGCACACTTGCCCGTAGAGACGAGCACACATAATCAACTACTTCCTCCGTAACAATATCTAAGACGTTATGTGAAACTTGTTTAGTTTGTCTAAACTTCTTCTATACTATTATTAAAAGAGCAAACATGTTGGGATACATTAAATCACATCTGTTTAATATTTGATCAATGGCCCAGATCGCTACAATGTTTGACAACTCAACACACCTTTTCGTTCTAATTTTATTTGATGATATTTACAAGGATTGCCACCGCTAGATAAAACACCAGCGTGCGCGTGAGACGCTGCCGTCCGGCAAGGTCTGCGCGTAGCACCGCGTACCGGACGTCGGATTGGTCGGCGCCTAGGCCGTCGTGAGGCCGCATCCCGGGCGGCAGCTTCCCGGCCGCCGCGTGCACAGCGCCAACGCCTGTTCGTTGTTGCATCGTGTGTGTGACCATCTGTCGTGAATCGTGTGTGTGACGTCGGGCGGACGGTGTTGCACGGCGAGACGGCGAACGAGAACGTGGGGGTGATATAGGGAAGGTCCGGGAGGACCAGCAGCTTACTAGGAACGCGAAGAGCAGCTCAGTGAAGCAAGGAGAAGTCGAACGGCGACGAATCGAGCGCGGCGAGCGGCGGCCGGCCATGAAGAAGACGACTCCCGTGCAGACGTTGTCGAGCCTCCTGGCACGCGCTACTCGGAGAGGATGGAGAGGAGGACGAGGCGGTTCTTTTGGTGCTCTTCGATTTGTCCAGAGCGGCCGAAAACGGCGCCGTGTCGTGTCGCCGACGCCGATGGCTTCTGTTCCCCAGGATACAGGTGCAACTGCGTACATTCTGACTCAAAATTATGAAAGTAAAAATTCTACAGATCGAAAGGAAGAGATAGAGAGGAATCTATGCTCTATCTCATATACATGACAATGTACTCCCTCCGTCCAAAAATAAATATCTCAAGTTTGCCCAAAAGTGAATGTATCTAGATATTGGGAAACTTGAGACACCTATTTTAGAACGGAGGGAGTATTAATTAATTATTGCAGTGGTTTTTTCCATGTTATGTAATTGATTATGTTTATTCATGGTGGTTTAAATGAATTCTCTACTTGTTTCCTTTTAAAAATTTAGAGAAAAAATTGGCCATCTATATTGTATAATGGGCCTTCTTGTTTATACTTCTGTTATTTTTTTAGGAGAGTAATCTGATGAGTATCATGAACTTCAATCTTACATCGATGAAAAGATTAGTGCACTTATCCAAGTAAACCTGAAATTCGATATCGTCTAGCAAATTGGTTTTGGGAGCTTCGAAACTATGGTGAGTTGCTAAAACCTGGGATGGACTTTATTTTTTATAGGATAATTTTTATGCTATTCAATAGAATAGTATCAAGTCGATTATCTTTGTCTCCCCTACTTTCGTCCCTTCCTAAATTCGTTGTAAATGTTGTGAACCCATCCATCCAAACGCAAGTTTAGTATACAAATCTATTGGGTTAGTTAGTGTGCTTGTGCAACTCTGCAACTCATCAGCCTTCACTAGCATATGATTATTATGCTCTCTGTTTGAGTTAATTTGGTTAGAACTTTCATGTTCAACTCACCTTCCCTGTGAAATTTCCTTGTAATTGTAATGTAATGATGCTATAACAGCTTATATCCTAGATAAATGCAATGTGTTGTCGTTAACAATTTAATTAACATGAAACGTTCACGAGAAGTATGTATTGCACAATCTTCTGGATCTTGAGTAAAAAAGTGGACACGGAGTGATGAACGACGTAATTAATTGAGACGTGCGTTCACGTGCACATCTACTACTCCCTCCGTTTTTTAATATAAGATGTTTTAGGTGTTGCACATGTTCATTTTTAGGTGTTGCACATGTTGAACATGTGCAACACCTAAAACATCTTATATTAAAAAACGGAGGGAGAACATGTGCAACACCTAAAACATCTTATATTAAAAAACGGAGGGAGTAGTATATAAAGACATAGAGAAAGTGGATCTGAGACTCGATCTTATCGTGTACACCACGAGAGGTGCTTACGTTAGTACACCGTATTGTATCCGCGTACGTTGCATACCATGCACGCTCGCAGTGCACGTGCAGCCGTCGTAGCCTCGCAGGCCCACGAAATCTCTACGACCGATCCTGTCGGTGACAAAGCCTGAACGGACGGTGAGATCGATCTGCTTTGCCACGTAAGAGCTAGCAGGGGGCCACGTCGGCATTCCAAGTCATCAGGCGATCGGGGATAAGGCTATCCGGAACCGGCCGCGTGGCACGCTCCCTATGGCCCTCGGCCGCGCGCAGGCTCTCCCACACAAACCTGATCGACGGCCGAGCGTCCGTTTCAAATCCTTAACAGCGTCGTCCACCGAACTAAGTCTGTGCACGCACGTACCCGCCACAGCGCCATCGTCGGAAGAAGAAGAAGACTAGCTCGCAGCAATGGCGTCCCTCGTCGCCGTCCAGCCCGTCGCCGTGAAGGGCCTCTCCGGCAGCTCCATCTCCGGCCGCAAGCTCGCCGTCCGGCCCTCCTCCGCCCGCTCCACCCGCAGGTACGTACCACCACAGCCCGCCGTGCATGGCACCCTGTACGCAACACGACTTAACTGACGCACACGATCCATGCATGCAGGGCTCGGGGCGCGGCGGTGGTGGCCAAGTACGGCGAGAAGAGCGTGTACTTCGACCTGGACGACATCGGCAACACCACGGGGCAGTGGGACCTGTACGGCTCCGACGGGCCCTCCCCCTACAACGGCCTGCAGAGCAAGTTCTTCAACACCTTCGCCGCGCCCTTCACCAAGCGGGGGCTCCTGCTCAAGTTCCTGCTCCTCGGCGGCGGCTCCCTGCTCGCCTACGTCTCCGCCAGCGCCTCGCCGGACCTTCTCCCCATCAAGAAGGGGCCCCAGCTGCCACCCACCCCGGGCCCGCGCGGCAAGATCTAAGTTATGAAGCTTCCGTGATTTCCCTCTCCCGGTTCCTGCTTGTACCATGGATCTGATCGCTTCTTCCCCATCTTCGTGTGCTGTTGATACTCGATGTTGTACCCTTATGGCGTATCAGTATTCAGTAATTGAAAAGATGCATACCACTAGACCATTTGCTCTTTAATTACTCCTATTGTTGTACCATGTTTATACAAGTGATTTTAATTGCTCAGTGCATACGGCGGAGTACAAAAACAGTGGCGATCTGTAGTACTTTGCCTCTGTTTTATGGCTCTAGACAACACACATTGTCCGGCTTATTAATGGCTCGATCCAGGTGCACAAGTGCAGAACTGCACAAGTAAGAGTACACTTCCAGTTCCTGCTGCCGATGCCAGCAGGAAGAATACATCACCAGTTGGTTGGTTATGATAGCAGGTTAGTGCCTGATGGATACCAGTAATCATACGTTAGGTCATGGAAATTATGCTAAAATATAACTTGACAAGATAATACTCCTTCAAGATAGGAAGACTAGGCGTCATGCATAGAAAACAGGGTCTAGAAGAGTTCAAGGTTCAGTAGTAGTAGTACAGAAGTAGGCTACTATAAAACTACAGGTCCATATTTTCAGGTTCAGAAGATCATAAGCAAATCGTCTTGGCCTTCGCACCAAACTTCCATTGAGGAACACCAGAGATAAAGATGTCTGAATGCTTACATAGCCTCACAATGGTGCATAATGCTCTGAACATCTGAGATGTTTGCATGCATTTCACTCCGGAGGCTGTGTAGCAGCAGCATACATGTGTGAACATAATGATCTGAACAGATCCCTTGTTAGAAAATTATGATAGCAGCTTTAGCGTATGATCAATACCCATAATCATAGGTCACATTCCTGAATATGAAGATAGGAATACTAGGCCCAGTGAAACCTTGGGTGGAAAAAAGAAGTTTATAGGAGGTCAATGTTCAGTAGTACAGAACTATGCCAAGAAAACTGCAGGTCCATTTTTCAGGTTCAGTGTGTAAAATCTTGTGATTTGTTCATGCACAGCAGGAGAAAACATGACCACATATTATCTTGGCCACGGCACCAAACATCCAACAGGGAACACAGTGGAGGTAAAGGTGTATGAAATTTTACAACATAAGCTCATAATGGTACACGCTCAATAAGTTCTGCACCTTGATCACAGTGCTCTGAACACCTGACATATATACACACATTTCACCCCGGAGACTCTGCAGCAGCAGCAGCAGCATACATGTGTGATGTGTCATTCCCCCTACGGCAGCAACCAACTAGTGTCTAGATATGGGGCTCCTCGTTCCACCCAAGTGCTCAAGCTTATCTAGGTAGGAGAACCTCCTAGTCGCAATCGGAGAAACCTTGGTCAGCTTTGAACCCCGGGGGTCCTGTGATTCCGACATCATGCTCTCGATGTCGCCGTCCCGGGGCCCCACGTAGTTGAACAGCGTCGCGTTAAGCGGCTCCATTCTTCCCAGCCTCTCCACCTCGTCCTTGGCGTCCTGGACGACAGTGTCCGTGTCGTCTGACTGCAAGCTTGGCATTCTCATTGCGTCCGCGTTCTTGGGGTCCTGGGCGAGGTAGTCGGCGTGAAGCACGTCTTCGATGCGCGACATGACCGTGAAGGCCAGACTCTCGAGTGTCCTGGAGTAGCTCTCCAAGATGGCACTGCCAACATCCTAAAAAAAAAGACACAAACAGAAATGTATGCAGTGGGCACGAGTAAAAAGCACTGTAGCAATCCGAAAACGCAGTGCAAATTGCAGCTACCTACCCTGTTGTATTGGATTTTGCTGATGTCTAGAGCTGACTGGGAAATCCCAGGAAATCTGTGCTTGAGGAGGAGAAGAACGTTCTCTGCCCTCCCTTCGAACCGCCCTCGCTTCTCGTGACTGACACTGTGGCCCCATGACAACTTGCCCGTGTCCTTCTGCGTCATCTTCTTCTGCCAAATGACTACTGACGCCTCGATTCGGTTCTTGAGATCAACGATGTTGTACTCGTTCGACAAGTCTACCGATGCGATGAGTTCCTCGGGGTCAAAATACTCGTCCGTTATAAGTTTGTACATCGAGTCTCCAAGGGTAGACTTTCCATTCTAGTAATCATGAAAAAACAGGTGATATTATGAGGTGACATCTCATCTCACCAATGTAGTGAAGTTCAGTAAAGGTAATTGTTGTACAGTACGATCATGTTGATGTGTTCTTATGGATCACCTTAGGCAGAGACTCCATGTAAGCTTCCGGGACGTCCATCTCCATAATAACATTAGCATTGATGGCCATTGTTGCCTTCAAGACTTGGTTGACGAGCTCCTTCTGGTGTTGTAGCCATCGCCTCGACGAATCCGACAGACCATTGGGAGGGACCTTGACGGTTGGGAGCCACCACTTGTCACCCTGCATCGGCGCGTCGCCGCCCTTCTCGGAATCATCCGAGTCTTTCTTGACGTACCAGAACTCCTGCTTGTCGCTGAAACTGTCGAGATAGCCCTGCTCGACAAAACGAAATGTGCAACGGCACCAAATTAGCAATTCAGGTATCACCACGTTGGTTTCGCAGCGCGATTCAGAGAAGGGTGTGGATTATTACAAGGAGCATCATGTCGAGCTTCCGCAACGCGGGGATGTTCATCTGCAGATCCTTGCGCTGCTGGGTCATCATTATCTGTTTGACAAAAAGAAATGTCGAAATGTGCCGTTGTAACTTGATTTGCATAATGATGTTGCATAGAGTACAGGTACTGTGATGGAAAATAAGATGACATTCGTTGCTGACCTCCATGATGCTGCCATCGTCGGATACCTGACGCGACGGAACAAACTCGACGATGTGGTCGGCGACGGAGAGAAGCCAGTCGATCTCCTTGGTCCAACGGGCCTTCTGCTCGGGGGCCATCGGCTGGAGACGCCGCTGCTCGCCGAACACGGAAGCTGTAACGTGTCACCACGAGCAAGAAATCACTAAGTCATCAGAATAATTTCCATGAGAAACGAATCACAAAATGGACATGTCTGAGCGACGCACAGAAATTTTTCACGAAATGGGGAAAAATTGAACGGACAGATTACCAGCAAGATTGGTGATGGCATTGGAGAGAGCGAGAGCGGAGGACACCCCTTTGCCGGTGCCGGACATATCCTCCCCCAGCAGCAGCTTGGAGAACTTGTCCCTCACGATCTCAGCATCTGCAATCGACCACCAGAGCAATTCATTCCCCGAACAAGATCATAACGATCGATGACAGGATCATCTGCATTAAATTTGATCATGCTAGCTAGAAACATCCGTCACGTACCTGAAGGCGGGCCCTCGTGCCGGGGGGCGGGCTTGGGGGGCGGCGCGGCCGAGGTGGACGGCCTGGGCGCGTCGGAGGGGCCGCCGGCGAGCGGCGGCGGGATCAGGTCGACGGACAGCTTGCCCCTGGACCCGCAGCTGCTCCTCGAGAGCGCCCGCCTGGCGCACGGCAGCGTCTGCGTCTTGGACGCCTCCATGGGGCTCCCCGGGTCGATCTCCTCCGACGACGCCGAGGACGACACGGAGAGCGGCGACGACGGCGTCGACGACGCCTTGCCCGACTTCCGGCGCCTGAACGAGAACCTGAGGTCGCGGCCGTGCCCGGTCTTCAGGAACGGCGGCGCCATCATGCGCTCATCGCTGGCATGCCGCTAGCTACCACCGCGTCCGCACGCCGAGCTGTCCGTCCTCGCGCCCCCGCGCGCGAGAGGGGAGGGGAGGGGAGGAGGGATGTCCGGTGGCTAGATTCGGGGAGGCAGTTTTGGGAGGGAGGCGAGGAGGCGAAGGCGGAGGCTGTCGCGGCGTTGTTGGTGTTGCTCTGTGGATGGCGCGGGCGCGAGCGCTGGCGCGGCGGGAAATGGGCGTGGATGTCTCCGCTTTTGTGTGTGTCGCTCAGATTGGAAGCGAGTTCCAAACATGGAGAACGCGGAGCGGTTTATCGGGTGGCTGATGAGCCACGGGTGCTGGAGATGTACGCTCCTGTTTTTAATCCTCAATTGGCCGTGTAGTCTAGAAGGTACAAACTATCAGGTTTTAATTTCGGCCTCGAGCTTGGGTGAAAAGTTGATCATGCTGAAGGAGAGGGGTAGGCGTTGGTTTGTCATATAGGTTTATCCTATATTTGCATATCTGTAAGATCGATGTGTACTTACTTTGTATTTGTTTTTTATTCAATGAGAAACGTATTACCTTGCAAAAAAAAACCAGCCAAAGGAAATAAGTATAAAATGTTGAGAAGAACAACATACAAATCACAAAACACATATATAAAGAAGCTCATGGAACAAATTAATGAGGTTCTATTTCAGGAGGAAATCTGGGTTAAACAAAGGTCACGTGTTAACTGGCTGAAATCTGGTGACCGAAACACGGCGTACTTCCATGCCTTCGCCTCGCAGCGGAAGAGAATGAACACAATTAATACGCTTCAGCGAGATGATGGGTCATGGTGTGATGATGCTGATGAAGTTAAGGAAGAGGTACAAAGTTTCTATAAAAATTTGTATACCTCTGATGGTCCTCCCAATATGGGTGGGGTTTTAAATCTCGTAGAGGAGAAAGTGATGCAAGAGGAGCGCGTAAAACTTGATGAGGTGTATACGGAAGAGGAGGTGAAGACGGCTCTCTTTCTAATGCATCCTTCCAAAGCACCTGGGGTTGATGGATTCACAGCGGGCTTTTATCAGCGTCATTGGAACCTGATTGGTCCGGAGTTGTGTTCGGCCGTGTTGAATTTCCTAAATGGGGATGCTATACCGGAGGGGATTAATGAGACAGCGATTACTTTGATCCCAAAGGTACGTAATCCACAATCCATAAAGCAATATAGACCAATCTCTTTGTGTACGGTTCTTTATAAAATTGCCACAAAGACTGTGGCAAACAGAATAAGGCCGGTTCTGGAATCAACTATTAGCCAAGAACAGAGTGCCTTTGTGCCTGGAAGATTAATAACAGACAATGCTCTTCTGGCTTTTGAATGCATACATTCGATGAAGCGGAAGAAGAAAGGAAAGAAGGGACATTGTGCTGTTAAACTAGATATGATGAAAGCGTATGATCGAGTGGAATGGCCCTTTATCCAAGCAATGATGTTAAAACTTGGTTTTCCAGCTCGCATGGTTGCCCTTATTATGACCTGCATTTCTTCGGTCGGGTTTTCAGTTAAGGTGAATGGAGTGTTGTTAGACCCTTTCATACCGACACGTGGGATCAGACAGGGGGATCCCGTGTCACCATATTTGTTCCTTTTCTGCTCTGAGGGCCTCTCGGCATTAATACACAACTACAACATGGGGTTTGTGGACAGAGGAATTCGAGTTTGTAACAGATCGCCATGAATAACGCATCTTTTATTTGCTGATGACAGTCTGATCTTCATCAATGCAAATCATGCTAGTGCTTCAAGATTAGAGGAAATTCTTCATATCTATCATGAAGCATCGGTGCAACAGGTGAATAAGGAGAAGAGCGCAATATTCTTCAGTCCGTGCACTTCGGACACTCACAGGGAGGAAGTCAAACAAAGTCTGAATATTCATACAGATGCCTTCAGTGAGAAGTATTTGGGTTTGCCTACCGCGGTTGGCAAATTGACAAGTGATGTTTTTGAATATATTGCAGAGAGAGCACGGGGTAAGGTCAATGGTTGGGCAGAGAAAAATCTAGCGTACCCTGGAAAGGAGGCTCTTATAAAGGCCATACTTCAAGCTATGGCGACTTATAGCATGAGTTGTTTCCAACTCTCCAAAGGATCATGCAAGAAGCTTACATCCTTGATGGGTAATTTTTGGTGGAGTGGAAACCTTGATAAGCGATCTATGCATTGGATAGCTTGGAAAAAACTAGCTATTCCAAAGAGCAAGGGAGGAATGGGTTTCAGAGATATGGAGACCTTTAATGTGGCCCTTTTAGGAAAACAAGCTTGGCATATTGTGATGAACCCAAACTCTCTTTGTTCTCAGGTGCTAAGAACCAGATATTTGCATAATCAGGAGTTTATGACTGCATCGGCACCTAGAGCTGCATCCAGAACCTGGCGAGCAGTTTTGGTGGGAAGAGATGCTTTGAAACTAGGTCTGATCAAGCGAGTGGGTGATACGTCTCTAACGTATCCATAATTTTTGCTGCTCCATGCTTATATTATACCATTTGCTACATGTTTTATATACACTTCATATCACTTTTATGCATTTTCTGGGACTAACCTATTACCAAGATGCCACAGTGCCAGTTCCCTGTTTTCTGCTGTTTTTGGTTTCAGAAAGTTACTTCTGAAAATATTCTCGGAATTGCACGAAACAAAAGGCCAAGTCCCTATTTTTCCAACACGTACACGGAGTCCGAAGGAGAGACGAAGGAGAGCCACGAGGTGGCCAAACCACAGGCCGGCGCGGCAGTGGGCCCAGCCACGCCACCTGGTGGTTTGGGCCCCTCGGGCCTCCACCGACGCCGCCCTTTCGCCTATATATTGACCCAGACGCGAAAACCCTAAGATACGAAGCCAATTTCCATGAAGAGTTCCGCAGCGCCGCCGCCATTGACGACAAGTTTCGGGGGACAGAATCTCTGTTCCGGCACGCCGCCGGGATGGGGAATTGCCCACGGAGTCATCTCCATCAACACCATCGCCATCTTCATCGCCGCTGCTGACTCCCATGATGAGGAGGGAGTAGTTCTCCCCCGAGGCTGAGGGCTCTACCGGTAGCTATGTGGTTCATCTCTCTCTCCCATGGCGTGATCTTTATGTGATCGTGTGTATTGCTAGTATCGCTGAATACATTAATAATGTTTATGCTACTCAAGTGATTTTGTCTAGTTTCTGGAGTCATTGTGACAACACGGTATCAAGGTGACAGTGTGGGTACTTGTGTGACTCTATGAATAGTTTAGACATTTATCATGGCTTATTCTTGGGAATTGTGGTGTTTGTTTACTCAGACTTTGAGGTGTGCTCTTGCAGCCCTACGCATAGTACTCTTGCTTCATCAAGAAGGAGAATAATGCCGAGCAGTATTTACTTGTGTTCAGTTGTGATAATCTAGTTGAATAAGTAGATGTTACTCTTTATCTATTATGCACTCTATAGGTTACTTTAATATGAACTCCGGTACTCTCCACGGTGTAAAGGTGACAGTGTGTGCACCGTGTGTGATTCCTTTATGACGTTGTGGCGCTTGTTTACTCCGGCTTGAGGTGTGCTTTTGTAGCCCTACAGTGGGCGCTGGTGAGTCCATTTCGATCTGGGAAGATTGCTGGATACCAAATTCTGCTTCGATGCGGCCTATGGGCTGGCGATACGATACTGATCTGCTCACAGTGAATGAATTGATTACAACTGAGCATGAATGGAATGTGCCGCTGATTCGTGGCCTTTTCTTCACCCCAGATGCTAATGCTTTCTTGAGTATACCGCTGAGAAGATCTTTGGGGGAGGATTGGTCTGCTTGGACTTTTGAAAAGTCAGGAGTGTACTCTGTTCGTTCTGCACACAGAGCTCTTGTTGGCAGAAACCAGGAGTAGGAAAGGGAGAGAAACATCGATATTCCATCATCCTCTGATAATGACACTGAGGTTTGGAAGCGCCTTTGGAAGCTTCCAGTGGTTCCCAAGGTACGTGTGTTTTGGTGGCGAGTTCTTCGAGGTATATTACCTGACTATAGGACTCTATCACGGTGACATATAAAGGAAGACAGTACCTGTGGAATTTGTAAACATGAGATTGAAGATCTTAAGCATGCACTTGTGGAGTGCAGCCATGCAAAATTATTCTGGGACGCAGCAAAGGAGTTGCTGCTAGTGAAGCTGCCCAGACTACATCCCCTGACTTGGACGAAAGACATCTTGTGTGCTCCTTTCTTCAGTCAAAGGGACAGGGCGGTCATCACTTCGGTGATGTACTCGATATGGACGTCGCGCAATAATCTGACCCATGGTGAGGCCGGCTTCAATCCGGCCAAAGCAATGGAGTCTATAAGGGAGACCTTGCAGATTTTGGACTTGCCAAGATCAGGTATTTTGCCAAAAGAAAGTCGACCGTCATGCAAGTGGAAGAAGCCTCCTGATGGAGTAGTCAAAATAAATTCTGATGCGGCAATCCGTGTTGAGGACAACAGAGCTGCGACTGGAGTTGTTGCACGAGATTTGTTGAGCTTTAGAGGAGCCACTTGCAAGACTTATGAAGGGATTTCTGATCCCTTAGTTGCTGAAGCGTTGGCGCTGCGGGATGCTTTTGCTTTCACAGTCCAGAAGGGTTTCAGTAGAGCTACCTTCGAAGTGGATTGCACTGAGTTAGTGCGTCTCTGGGAGTGTAGGTTGCACGATCGGTCAGTGATCAAAAGTATCTTAGATGAAATTAGTGAGCTCGGTTTTTCCCTGTTTTCGTATAGGATAGTTCATGCCCGTCGCGAAGCTAACCAAGCTGCTCACTCCTGCGCAAAATTTGCGAGTTTACAGGGGGAGTCGCTGTCTTGGGATGCTGAGCCTCCGGCCCTTTTAGTTCACAGCTTGAGGGCTGATTGTAATTCTGTGATTCCGAGTTAATAAAGGGTGTGGTTTAGTGTAAAAAAACACATATATAAACAAAAAGAAAAAAGAAATTACGTGCAAACCAAAACGTTGTAGACTTCGGACCCGAGATTGTATGTTGACAAGGTTGACGCGGATGCCACCTAGACCTTTTCCTGTTTCGGGGACGAACATACATCGTCAGAGCACATTCTTCTATCACCCAAAAAAAATTATGTTCCCTCGCCCTGTTTTGAAGGGCACTGACCAGACATGATGCTAATGGCAACTGGAGACAGAGCCACGGAGGGAGACGATACTTTGAGCACGACCACCATCGAGAGGCGTACCAAGCCAAGAGCAACGTCGCTAACATCCACAAAGCAAACCAACGACGACTAGTTGAAAGCGAACATGCCTTGCGAGACGGCGCCTCCAAGAAGGGAACGATGCCACCGCAAGACCCTGAAGACCGGACCAAGGGTTTTCACGCGGAGCAAAGGTGTGAGGAGTAACAACCCACTATATATGACGTCTCCCCAAGGAGTGGAGCGGCTTAAGGGTGTCGCCATCACTGGCATTGACCTCGCCTAGCAAGGATTTCGCCCAAGAACCATCCCCTACCACCTAGAGTCCCACTAGCCACATCACCTCACCCACAGACACATGCGCCTTACATGGCTAGCATATCCGATCGCCACTCTAGTCCAGGCAACGGTGGCAGGACCAGACATGGATCCCAAAATATCTCCGTTATCGAGGAGCCCAATATTAGAAATAGAGAAAAAATAATCATTTACATATCGCAACATATCGCAGCGTGGCACAAATGGCTGGTTCGGGGTAGCCTCGACCTCGTCCTCGCGAGATCTAAAGCTGACGTGCCAGCTCCCGTGCCGAGTTCGAGCGCTATGACGACGTGCATAGCTAGGGTGCTTTTGAGCTTCTCGTCTCCGCTGCCATGTCCTTGATGGAACACTCGAGGAGGCACAGTTCCAGTCCGACCTCCATGACAGACTAGCTCGCTCTTTACTCCCCGAAGAGGCCATGGAGCAGAGGTGGCTGCGCAGACAGAGGGGGAAGCTAGCTCCATCGTCAGGCCCTCAACAAGCGAGCTCGAGTCGCCTAAGGGAATAACCCAAACCCTAAGTTAGGTTCAAATTTATTGGAGATTTGTTTGCTCGTTCTTGTTTTTTTAGATTTGTTTGCTAGTTCTAGTTATTATATTAGATTTGTCTGCTAGCTGTAGTTATAGGTATTTAGAATAACTTTGCTATGTCTATATTCTAAATTTAATTTATTACAGAGTAACTGTGTGGCTATCATTGTATGCTCTAATCATTTTGTTTTGTATCACTGCAAATGAAGATATTTTCTTAATCTTTATTTATAATAACTTTGTTATATTTATGTCAAATTCTAGTATAGCACTGAGTAACTTATGTTCTAGTTGTAGATATCAATGTATGCTAGTTGTTCTTAATTCCAATCCTCTCGATTTGCATCATTTAGTTGCACAACTTTCTCAATTGTTATTTAGAGTAACTTTGCTAACTATGTTTACGATTCTAAATTTCTTATATCTTTTAATGTCAGGAGGAATCCTAGGGACGATGCGCTGGCCTGAAGACGTAGGACCGGGCTCCGTCCATGGTGCACTGAAACCGACGTCTCAAGGAGCAAAAAACATTGTACAACATGGCGAACAAAAATACGGTGACGAATCGGCGACCGTCTAATTGTGAGAGGGGGCCTCCATAGACCGTTCAGCCGGTATCACCGTGTTTTTTTGTTTCTTCTAGCCCTCGTTGGAAATGATTAATACTAATCTCTATAGCTGATGTAAAGACCTTTTGGTGACGGTCGAATATTCTAATCGTTGGCCATATAATATGGGTAATGGTGCAAAGAACCATCGCAGTTGAGTCCTTCACATCAGCTATCTGCGTCTCGCAACGAACCCTTTCTCCATTTTCGAAGAGGGTTTTGAGATGTGTCTATAGTATTGTTCTGTACTAGTATGTGCTCTGGGACAGGTGGTCCTTTTTGGGTCCTTGGAGTTCATTGTTGGCCTCTACGGTGAGCTTTCACTCTGACACACGATCCCGACTCCCTCGAGTCCATCGTTGCCAATTTCTCCACGACAGTCAAAGTCAGTTCTCAAGTTGATCTCCTAGGCGATGGAGGTCTTTCACAAACCAACGGTTTCCATGGCACGACCCCCAAGCTCGCCACCTCACCGGGGAGTGTAGGGCTTACCCTGACTAAGAAGAGTCCAACACCTTCAAACCGTTCGAGGTGCACAGTCCCAGGTCCAAGTTCTTAACTTTGACTTAAAGCCCTATGTCAAGCATGGCCCCAATTCGTGGGACACTACCACATGTTGTGTTCTTTTTCAGCAAAAGACAGGCATTCCTCAGTTAGAGGCGTGCATCAGGAACGGGCCCTATTACCCACTCCTCTGTCGAGTGCATTCATCTGCAAGAGGATACGTGAACATGACTACAAACTATTGAGCAGGCACCGTCCCGATGCGAAGCACACAACCGAAGAGTGCTGACTCCTCACGCGTGAGCCGCCATCATTGGGAGTCGGAACCTCTGTCGTTACCCACCTTGTCTTTCACTGACATGCGGGTCCCACATTTGGTGGGCCCCACATCTCATTGACCCAACATGAGGGAAAGTCAAGGTGGGTAACTCTTGCATGCTCTCTGATCCATGTGGTTACTTTGGCCAAGTAGTGTATCTCCAAGAGAGGGAGTTTGGTTCTAAATAGTAGGTTCATGCCTCATGTGAGTCTGGGCTCGAGTTGACAGAAACAACTAAGACCGAGGATGTGTTGTTGCTACTATGGGTAAAATAATGGTGTTTATTGCTATATGTTTATAACCATTGATTAGATTATGCACTTTGCTTACTGCAATAATCTTTTGCTTGCAATTTATTACTTTTGGGTGACATGCTGGATAGCGATCCCAAGGTGGATTATCACTCATAGATACAGCTGGATAGTGGTCTATGTATTTTGATGTTATGCCCAAATTAAATATTACATTGAACTTTATCTTCTCATAATAGCATTGTCATGCCCTCCTAATTTGTCAATTGCCTAGCTGTAATTTGTTCACCTTGCATGTTTACTGTTTTATGGAGAGACACCACTTGTGAAACTATGGCCCCTGGTCCATTCTTTTACATTGTTTACATCACCGTTTCCATTGCTTTCAATCATCACTTGCTTGTTGTTCTTTTTTGCTTTCATAATTATTTTCCACACCATAAGTTTAATCTCTTTGATTTCAGCAAGCCAGGAAGATTGACAACATTCATGCTTCGTTGGGGAAAAGTTGAGTGTATGTGTTGTGCGTAGGTCCACGTCAACCTGCTTGTGCCAAGGTTAGTTGACACACCCTGTTGGAGTCTCTCAAGTCTTACTGGTTTGATAACATTGGTTTCATATTTGAGGGAAACTTGCTACTATGCTGCTTCACACCTTCCTCTTGGGGTTCCCAACGGGTGTGTTCCACGCCATCAGCCGGCGGTTGAGGTGCCAACCCTCCAGGAGATGCACGTCGCCCCATGGGAAAGGTTTGGCGATCTCCCAGTAGAGCTGGGCCACCTCGGTGGAGACCCGTGTGCGCTCGTGACGGCGGCAGGCAGCGCAAGCTACGGCGGTGCAGGAATTCGCCTCCTTGTCAATGTGGCTGGGCTTCCACCACGACTTCATGGCCGGCGACGGGCGGGGCTAGGGTTTGGTTGCGGTCGCGGGAGTGGGGACTAGTGGAGTGGGAGTGGGGACTGGTGGCGGGTCCCCATTAAAAAGGTCGCGGCGAGGTTGCCGAAGTGTCCAAGGCTCGAGGGACCATGGCGGACACAAACGGACACATGGCTTGTCCGCATCCACCCCAAACGCGGACCAAATATGGGCCAGATTTGGGGCGTGGTGAGTGTCTGGCCAAACAAAATGTTTGCAATGGGCCTTTGGAACATGCCCTCTGTCCGAGAGGCGGACGTGGCCAGATTTGGGGTGTGGCGAGTGTCCGCCCGGACAAATGTCTGTTTGTGGTGGGCCGTTCAAACGTGCCCTCTGTCCGAGAGGGGGTCACAAACGAACACACCGGCTTGTCCACGTCCACCCTAAACACAGACCAAATATAGGCCAAATTTAGGGCGTGACGAGTGTCCGCCCGAACAAATATCCATTTGCAGTGGGCCGCTGAAACGTGCCCTCTATCCGCTTAGACAGAAACGGACAAACCGTATCCGTTTGCGTGGGTGTTGGAGGTGCCCTTACCGATGGGAGACAACAGATATTTAAACAGTGCACGATCTTACTGAAATGCTTCCACAGATAAAGACAGATTCGCAATGATAGTTTGGTTATGATATCATGCCACTGCATGCTTTTGCCCCCAGAATTTTCTTGTTCTAGTTTCTCCTTCACGACGGCCTCTGCGTCCAGGTTGTCGTCGTCCTCCATGCTGTCGTCCTCCGTGCAGCGCGGGGTCGCCCGGCTCTGGCGTCTGGGCCGCTTAGAAGGAGTGGCGCCTCTGGTTGTGCTCTAGTGGTCGGAGTTGACAGCGTAGGCGGGGTCGTGGAGGAGGTCGGACGATAGGAATGACCGGCGCCGCCGGATCTCGCACTCTCTTGCCTGGTCGGAGCGTGGTCGGAGCGAGGAATGGCCGTCACCGAGATGCGCCGGCGGTTTAGGTGCCTGCCCTCCCGGAGATGCACGTCCCCATGGGAGGGGCTCAACGATCTCCCAGTGGAGTTGGGCCACCTCGATGGAAACCCGTGCGCAATCGCGACGACGTTCGGGTAGTGCAAGCTACAGCAGTGGAGGACTTGTACCACGACTTCATGGTCGGCGATGGACAGGGCTAGGATTTGGTTGCGGTCATGGGAGAGGACTTGTACCACGACTTCATGGTCGGCAACGGGCGGGGCTAGGATTTGGTTGCGGTCACTGGAGTGGGGACTGGTGGCCGGTCCCCATTAAAAAGGAGGCGGCGAGCTCGTTGAAGCATCCCAAATGCAGACCAAATATAAGCTAGATTTTGGGCGATTAATGAGACCCATTAATGAGACAAGGAAAACTTGCGCCCAATTTTTGTACACCCTATTATCGCTCCAAACCATCCAAGGCACCAGATATTTAAACAGTGCAAGATCTTACTGAAATGCTTCCACAGACCGCCCCAGAATTTTCTTGCTTCTAATATCTGAGCCATTCGTGATGCTACATAGCACTCGCAATCAAAGCGCCACACTAACATAACCAGCTTATCTTATGTCAAGACTTCAAAACATGATAACTTACATGCCACCAAATGTTTTGCACACTTGCAACCACGACAAGCAAACATACAAGCATAGGTTCTCTTCAAAGCCACGGAATTACCCACATACTCAATAACTTAGATACTCAATAGGCTTTCATCAGAAGCTTGCAACCCAGGAATAGGCTTCTCATTTGTCTACACAGCTTCCCACACATCATCTTGCCAATCTTCCCACCACTGCGATTCTCATATCGGAGCATGAGAGATACCATGATGACCCACCTGAGAATGGTTTGGAAACTACACCTTACCTTAACCAAACCTGCACGGTCCAGCGTGGTAGCCCAAACCGAACTAAACCTATTTGATATTTCCGTCAACCCAACCAAAACCAAACCTATTTGACTTTTCACCCAAACTGAACTAAAACTGAGTGCCCACCTGCGGGTTGGAACCATTTGCTGAAATGGTTTAAGAACAGTTGGATGTCAAATTGCGTATACGCACCTAACAAGGCACGTGGCTTTGTATCAATTCGCTACCAAATACTCCTAGATGAAACGGCCCGAAACGGAACTGTCTAGAGAAAAGAAATCAGAGAAGAGACACAGAGAGCCACAGAAGAAGACACCAATCAGAACTGATTTTCCCAACTTCGCCGTCGTTTTCCTAAGCTGCTGCTAATGGCATGCTGCGCACTTGTGCTGGTGCTATGTTGAGGGCGGACATGATTAGCCAATCACTAGACATGGCCAGTGTGCATAAGTGCGGGACGGCAGCTGCTACCGAGGCAGGGCCGGCGAGCAGCTGCCGCGGAGACGACGCGACAGCGGCCGCCGCGGCCGCGGAGGCTGGGTCGTCGAGCCAAGCGTGAGCGGCGGCTGTTGCGGCTCCTACGGCCAACCGCCACGCTCGCCGGTCGTCTCCTTAACAGCCCCCGCTCCTCGCTTCCGTCAGTCACGTCTCCAAGCTCGCGTGCCTGCTCACGGCGGCTCCAATGGCGTGGAGGGTGCAGTCAGGTCGTGTCAAACCCAACTAAGGAACCGGTTCTCGACCGTAGTTAATAACCGTTAGGAACCAAACTGAATAGGCCCACACCCAACCAAACCCAACTCGTTCCTCCATAAACCTAAACTGAACCAACCTGTTGACGTGGTAGACCCATATCAACCCGAACCGATTCAGCCCGCGGCGAGAACGCGGAGAGATACAGAGCCAACTGTTTATCGTAACTCTGCCTGTAAGATGCCGCCGGACTTATCTTGCGACTGTTTAACCAACACGGAGAAGTCAAGCAAATGTGTTAGGGTCGATCAATAATGATTGGAGTCGAATGGAATAGGAATAAACTTTTATCATATTTACATCAAAGCTGCATTTTCATCTAGCAGTCTCTTCTGAATTTCTTCTTCCGTGGCAGGTCGGACTTTACCCTCCATCAAAGCTGCAGGGCCTTCTTTAGCATATCGCACCTGAGATGGCAATGTGTAAGTATAAAAGAGTAATCTGAATTTACTCATATACTTTTCAGGCCTTTGATAAAATAGAATATAACACATGTAATGTTACCCTTACATTCTGCTTACTCGGAAATGGGCTTGCAGTTTTAGTTTAGAGCCTCTTTTTAACCATGCAGATTATTTGTTTCATAAGCACAGATGTATATATAGTCTATAGCAAAGTCTTTCAGATATATATGATATATATTCTTGTTCAAAATAAACTAAACAGTTAGCTACAGCTTCTGTGCACAAACAGGAATCTGTTCCTTTTTATGCTTAAAAAACCAACTGGTCACTACAAAAAAAAACTTTGCCTCCCGAGACTTCAGGCGGAGCCAGATTCCAACATTTATCTGGGACTAACAATTGGTTCAGCAATAGCTGGACTATGGGATACAGATACAATTTCAATAGTATGAACGTTTTGAGCTGATTATTGGTTACGAATAAATCAAACAGAACATCTGCACCTTATATATCTGGATAGAGTTCCAAAGTAAGCATGCCTAACATAAGCCAATGCAAAGATGGCTAAGATAAAACGGACTAGCCTGGCCATGATTGGCTAAGTTAACCCTATCCGAGCAGAGAAACCAGAGAAAACCGTTTATTTTCTACTCATCCATAAAGAACTTGTGGAAAGTAAGTCAACTGACACAAAGAGGGATCATACTGGGCTCCTGTTCTCTAAAATACCTAGGGATCAGTTAATTCATTTGAGTCCTTTGTAAGAAAGGCTGTAACCTGTGAAGGTGTAGGTACAGAACAAAAGGATTTTTTCAACTAGGACCCAAATATATGCCCCTATAGTATCAACCCTCACTTTCGAGTTCATCCATCTCCAAGGGCCAAGCTAGGAAACGGCTAACTACAGTGCGCCATATAAACTTTTGTGTTTTCTTGAAAGGGAAAAAGGCTAAACGTGAGATCGACTCCTTGCAGTAGACAACGAATTGGAGAAAGTAGGTTAATGAATTTGAGCAGATCGGCGGTGATACAACTAGATTATTTGTCGAGGCGCACATGGTATTAGAAAATTTCAAATGCGTGGTTTTTTTAATAGTAGGTATGCGCGTTCGCGGTGCTACGGCATGAGCAGGAAGGCGAACCTGCGAGGAGCGGAAGGCGATGCCGCGAGAGCCCTCCCCCCGCCGGAGAGCGGCGCCGGCTGGGACCCTCAACTTCCCGGCGAGATAGCGCAGCGCCATACCACCACCAACAAAATCTGGAGGCTGCTAGGGTTCGATGTTCGCTCCTCTTTTTTCTCGAGGTGGAGATTGCGTGACTGGTTTCCCTTCCGTCAAGCGAAACACCAAGCTCATTTTTTTTAAATTTTCGAAAACATCCTCTTCTATGTTTCGAACAACTCGGAGAAATTCCTAGTTGTAGATAATGTTAACATCTACCGCTGTGCAAAATCTTAACGAAAACCTCGTCATATTTTGACCTGGGCAAAATACAAATGTTTAGATCTGGATATGTTAGCAATGCCCAGATTCAAAATATTGACACTTTGCCAGATTTTTCATTTTGTGATACGAATTTTGCATTGAAAAATCGCAGGGTGGTCTCAACCTTATTATAACTTAGAATTTTTTGAAACTTAAAAATGTTGATTTGAATTTTTTGGAAATACCGAGCTCCATGGAGCTCGGCCTCCAAATGCAGTTTCTACAACAATTTTGTATTTTGTATTTACGTAGAGAAGGTTGAGCGCAAAGACGACAAACAAAATATATTAATATAATCTAATACGAATTGCTTACACATGAATATGATGTCAAACACTAGTCAGGACATAAAGGATGCATATAGCCAAAAAGGAAAAAGAAGAAAGCAAAAAAAAAAGTCCGCACAGCCATCACTTTTGCAACGATCAAGACTGGTAAGTCCATCAGTCCAAAGTCCAAACAGTTGTCTATTTACTATTAGAAGATTCGGCAGCTACTGCAGCTCCTGCTTCTTCCGGGAACCCCAGACTGAGGAGTTACTCGGAATGTTGCCGAGATATCAGGCACCAGCAGAACGCAAACTATCAATACAAGATCCGTGACTACATAGAGCATCTCCACCGGGGGCTTCCAAATTTGTGTCCGGCACCTCCCAATTGAGGCCCAATTGGGGGTGCCGGACATGTGTCCGCCCGAGATTTGGAGGCCGCCCACAGCGGCGCACCCCAAAGGCCCACCCCCAAAACGGCCCTAGTTTTGAGCAATAGATCGAACACCTTGGGCGCACGAACCGCCGCCGGTTCACCGCCGCGTCGCTTCGCATCCCGGCGTTTCGTCTAGACGTGCAACCGTCGCCGCGTCGGTTCGGGGTTGCGTTCGCACCGCTTGGCAGCAATATAGCCATCCTCGCCGGCCGCACGTCGCTCACATTCTCTCCGCGCACAACCGCCCACAACTCGCTCGCCATGTCGTCGCCTGAGAAGAAGGCCGTGCTGCCCGATCAGGAGGAGGAGAAGGAGGCCGTGGTGGTTGATCAGGATAAGGTGGCCGTGGTGGCCACCGATCAGGAGCAGGAGGCCGTGATCGCCACCGATCAGCATCAGGAGGCCGAGGCCGATCAGGAGGCCAAACAGGAGCAGGACGGTGAGCCCGCAACTCCATCCCCGGGACGCCCTGCTTTCTCACCGTGGGAACCTTGGTCCCCGTGGCCGTCCCGTGTGGCTAGCGCATATGCAGGACCGGCCGTCCCCCTGGCACCAGAACCGGAGTGGCAGCCGGGAACTCCAGATGTAGCGTCGGCGGACGACGGGCCTGGAACCCCGCCACCCAAGGCTGACTCCGATGAGGAGGAGTAGTGTTCTTAATTTTTAGTTGTAATCGTATGTAATAAGTAGATGCATGCATTAATAAAAGTCTCGAATGGTTCCAAATCACGGACATGACATAGTTTTGACCGCGCCGAAGAACAAGTCTCCAACATCGGCCATCAAAAAAGGTTCGACCGCGCCGGAGAACTAGTCTCCAATGCCGACCATCAAAAGGGCGCCCCTGACGCAATGGTGCATGTCGATCACGCGTCGGCTTCATCCTCGTCCTCTTCGCCTTCCTCTCTGGATTCCTCGAGCTCCGCCGCTTCGGCCGCTGCCTTCTCAGCCTTAATGTGCCTCCGTTCGGCCACGAAGTAGGCCTTCTGGTCGTGTTGGTGGCCATGAACAAACGTTACTCCTTCTTCTCCTGGGCCTTAAACTTGCTCCTTTGCATCTTGAAGTAGAGCGCCCACTTTTTGTCGGACTTGGCTTGTATCTTCTTCTTCTCGGCAGTCGACGCAGCCACCTCGGCAACGTAGAGCTTCCTCGACTCTGCGATGCTTCCTGAGCCCGAGGCCGCCGGCTTCTTGCCAGCCCTGGCGGCCGCCTTGCACGCCTTGGCTCCCATCTCTGGACGGTCGGCGCTGGCGGCCGGCAACCTTCTTTCATCTCCCTCGGCGGTGTCCTTGACATGGCGCTTCCACTTCGGGCAGTCGCAAAACTTCTCCAGCAATACATCAAGTTGTATGGCTTCTTTTGATCCATCGCCAAGTCAACATACATGTACTTGGCATCATTCAACTACACGAACAAAAGACAAGTCAAGTATGCATGTAAACATGGCCGGTTACAAGTAAGCCGCTGATGTCTACGCACGCTTCTATTCTTGTAGACAGTGTTGGGTCTCCAAGTGCAGAGGTTTGTAGAACAGCAGCAAGTTTCCCTTAAGTGAATAACCCAAGGTTTATCGAACTCAGGAAGATAGAGGTCAAAGATATCCCTCTCAAGCAACCCTGCAATTAAGATACAAAAAGTCTCTTGTGTCC
Source organism: Poa pratensis (assembly GCA_947311845.1). Taxonomy (NCBI): domain Eukaryota; kingdom Viridiplantae; phylum Streptophyta; class Magnoliopsida; order Poales; family Poaceae; genus Poa; species Poa pratensis. The sequence goes on from CAMZMU010000060.1 coordinate 47,053,307, forward strand.
CCAACACACCCAATACACTTGTCAGGTGTATAGGTGCACTAGTTCGGCGAAGAGATATTAAAATACAAGTGATATGGATGATTATAAGTGGTAATTGCAATCTGAAATAAAAATGGCAGCGAGCAAACATGAGACAAAAATGAGAGTAAACGGTGTTTCAATGCTTGGAAATAAGACATGCTTGGAAATAAGGCCTAGGGATCATACTTTCACTAGTGAACACTCACAACAATAATAATATAATTGAATACATAGATATTTCCTCTTCACTATACTACTCTGAATTATTCTCTCGTTGGATAACGAACACCAATATACTGCGTAGGGCTATAAAAGCACACCTTAAAGTCGCATTCCACATCTAGGGAACCCCACACTGTCAACTTGAGCGCCCTAAATAGTACTAGACAAACACCACAATTTCATAGAGACATCCAACACAAATAATAACTCATGATAAGTATTCCTGTAATCTTTAGCCTAAGAGCCACACACGGTGCGCACACTGTCAACTTCGCACCGTGGGACAAAGGTGACTCCGGAGTTTACATTAATAAAACCACTCAAGTAGCATATAAGATAATGAAGAGTAACATCTATGGATTCAACTAGATTACAAACTTCATGATCACATAAAGATCACACCATGGGAGAGAGAGATAAACCCCATAGCTACCGGCATGAGCCCTCAGCCCCGATGAAGAACTACTCCCTCCTCATCATGGGAGGCAGCAACGGCGATGATGGAGGCGGTGGCGTCGATGGAGATGGCTCCGGGGGCAATTCCCCGTCCCGACAAGGTGTCGAAACAGAGACTTATGTCCCCCGAATTATGGTTTATGGTGGCCGCGGAGCTACGGAGCTTTTCTGGAGAAATCGTCGATTCTTCGGTGAGTTTTAGGTCAGGGGCAATATATAGTCCAAAGGGCGTCGCAAGGCGGTGCACGAGGTGCCCACACAACCCCTCGGCGCGGCCAAGCCCCAACCGCGTGGAGGGTGCGTGTGGGGGCTGTGGTCCTCCCCTGGACTTGTCCTTCTGGCTCCCGGAGTCTTCTGGCGAAATAGAATTTTTGTAATTTTTCAGATTTTTCTGAGCACTTTCATTTTTGGACCTTTTCTGCAATGCACAAACATAATAAACAGAAACTGGCACTGTGGCATCTTGTTAATAGGTTAGTCCAATAAATGTCATAATATTATATAAAATGCATATAAAACATGTGGCAATTGATATAAAACATGCATGGAACATCAAAAAATACAGATACGTTTGAGACGTATCAGCCGCAAGTTAAGATGACCGGCTTACCTTGTGGGTGTCATTCTTGCCACTCTCCTCTCTATTCATGATTTGCTCATGGCAACCATGAAAATTGCTAGTGAGAGTCGAGATGACGCCCCACCGGCTCTCAACCAATTTGGCATTGCGATTGGGCAACTCATCGAAAGGTGGATACGACCTTCTTTCGGTGCAGTCCTTATGTATGCGTGACCAATAGGCACCCCTCTTTGGTTGGCGCCCTTCGTGCCGTCCATGCTCACGTTCACCACGACTTACACAACAGCTTTTCCTCCGTGTCGCACCAAGTCCGGCCTCTGTAACCTGCCTTCCTGCCGCCATCCTCCTCCTCTTCGTCGTCCTCTTCTTCACCCTCCCCTTCCTGGCCCTGGCCGTGGTCGCCATCCCCATCGTCGCCCTGGCCGAACTGATATGTGTCGGCGTCGGCGTAGGTACCATCGGCGATGATTTCAGTCATGACCGCGGCGCCACCATCCTACGCCACAAAACAACAAATTGCATCCAGCAATAAATACACCCAACAACAATTTACATCCGGCCGCTTGCAATAAGTGCGCCCAACAAACAATCGGCCGGGGAACACAATAAATGAGGGCGGATCAAGATGATAAATAGCACACACCTGGCCGAGTTGGTCGGCCGTGTTGCCGAAGAGGTGGCCGCGGGAAGCAGTCGCGTCACCGCTTGTGGCTGGCGTCCGCCGCATCACCGGCGATTCGCTGAACATCAACGGCGCCGCGTTCAGATCGATGGCCTCGTAGGGGGAAAGCCGTGACTGCTGTGTGTGGTAGCCGGAGGTGTCCTCAAAGAAGGCCGGGGCAGACGGCAACCCACAAAAGACACCGATGTTGGCTGGGCTAGAGCTGCTTTGGCTCATGGCGACCAACATCTCGGCGGCGTTATCTTTTGGCGATAGCTCATTCACCGCCTTGTCCTTCGCCTTCAGTCGCCTGACTTGCCAAAGGTGCGAAGCGGCTTTGCGCAGCTCGACCTGGCTCAGCGGCGCCGTGACCACCGGCAACGAAAGCTCCTACGGCTCCCGCTTCATCGGCTTCTTCTTCGGCTGCGACGACGCCGGCGGCTTGCAACCGCCCTGGGGTTTCGGGAGGTCGATGGCTCTTGGCGGCATGGTGACGGAAGGCGAGGAGATCGCGGCGGCGGTGCAAGGGTTTGGGAAATGGAGGGAAGATTGAGAATTTTGGCGCCGGGGGCGGCAGTATAGAGGAAGGGGAATTGGGCGCGGCCAGCTGTGGGTATGACGGGCGGGTCACCCCTGTCAGGCGCATGTTCGACCCCATGTCCGGCACCCCCGAGAGGGCCAAGTCACCGCTGAAAAATATCAATCACTATTCTCCAGGAGGCCCTCTCGGGGTGCCGGACATGATTTCGCTCGGGGCGAGCCTTTGGGGGTGCTGCTGGTGGGCGATTTTGCCGTCCGGACCCCCAATGGGCCTTTGGGGGTCATTTGGAGGCCCCCGGTGGAGATGCTCTAAGCGGTTTTTCAAAAGCGACGCTTTCAAAAAAGAGAATAGTACGCAAATGCCGTCCTCACCAATTATATTTTGTTGGTTTTCATGTAGAGAAGATCCAACTTCTGCAAACAATGCCTTCATTAAGTAAAATACCATTGCCTGGTACAACCTATGACGCCTGGACATTGGGTTTCGCCCTGGATATCAAGTCTTAGCACTCAAAGATCACCACCGAACTGAAGTAATCGAATGTTGCCGCCTCGACCAAAGTCACCGCTGAAAAATATCAATCACTAGTCTCACATGCACATGCATAGTAATGGAAATGAATATCACTCTCTACCCATGCCCGAACAACATACTGTGAAGCACTGTCTTCGTTGCATCCAAGATACCATACCCGTCAAGAATTGACATCCATTCATAGCCCTCTTAACATCCCCTGCTTTGGTGTGACACCATGAAAACTTGTCCCATGGTGTCAACAAAAAATAGAGCTTCATGGCACGCTCACTTGAAACCCCACGGGTTTAAATTTCTAGGTGCACGACCAAATCACATCCAAACCAGAGGTTCAGGACCACATATCCGAAACTCGTCGACTTCCAGATCGAGTACAGCCGGCGGCAGGTAGATCGGCGCATTTGTGCGGAAAAGACCACTAGGGTCATCCTCGAATCACCTTATATTCACTCCAGACCTGTAAAGCTTCACTTCCATGCGTCGGATGGATGGGTCACCGACAGCCTCGTGAGAAGCCTCCAGATCACCGCGGCCAAAATCACCGTGGCCAAACCTAACCCCGCTCGGCGAGAAGCCTCCAGTCACCACCACGTCCAGTGACCGGAAGTTCTCAGCCGACACCAGGAGCTGCGGCTTGGTCAAGGTCACGAGATTTGCCTCCATGGGCACCACGGTGCCGAAACACCAAACTCAATGGGAGAGCAAAGCCCTACCACCACCTTTGCCTTGCCACAGCGGCCAGAGACGGCAAGAGGGAAGGAAGGAGAGGGGGCCGGCAGCAACGCTGGTTTGTAGAGCCGCACACATGTAGTACTCCCTCCGTCCATAAAAGAATGTCTCAATTTTGTCCAAACATGCATATACACATTAAAGTATGTTTAGATACATGCATGTTTAGAAAAAATGTGACATCTTTTATGGACGGAGGAAGTAGTAAATATAAATTATTAGTTTAAACCAAGATGTTAAGAAGGACAAATCTTAACACTCACCAACTGCTACATTGGACACATCCATAGCTGCATAGTCAAAAGTATTGTGCTAGACAATGGTTGATCTAACGGTAATTTACACAATGGCTTTCCATTAGATCAACCAACATGCCGCTGGAAATCTAGAGACCGTTACATTATGCATACTTTACTAATTAGAGAGACGAGGGCGACCCTGGGTCGGCCTTTAAGCCTGCTGCCGTAGCTCTGCTTCCATCATAAAGTCAGTACGATCACAAATCATCATCGTTGGCTGGCCACATTCCTCCTTGTGCAAGCCAATCGTTTCTGCAATCTCCATCTTCTTCACCTTATACTGTTGCATAGTCTTCTTCCTAGGAAGCTGAAAATGAAATCAAGAGTTAACAGTGGTTCAGGATAAGAAATGGGAGAATATATAACAAAAATCATACGTGCCTTCAAAACCTTCTTTTTAATGAAATTCTTAGCAGCCACCTCCTTAGCCTATGGGAGACAAATAATCATTAACATCATATTTCAATTGTACATACAAGGCAAACTATAGATATATTACTTACATCATGAGGGATGCCTTTCACGCAAAAATCAAACTAGACAAGAAAGCAGACGAAACGCATTAGCAAGATAGTGTAGGGTTACTAATCAGGAAACAACAGAAACATCTGCACATAATAAGACCTTACTTTTGATTTCAAATCAGCAGTTTCATAACTCAGGAAGCGCGCCAATGTCAAATCATGTCGAGGAACATACTTCTTCTTCTTGACTTGCATCAAAGCACGTGTGAAATCCCACTGAAGAATGTTAAACGCAATGAAAATGTATATCGCCAACTGATACGTCTCAAACGTATCTATAATTTTTTATGTTCCATGCTTGTTTTATACCAATTGCTACATGTTTTGCATCTACTTTATATCACTTTTATACATTTTTTGGGACTAACCTATTAACAAGATGCCGAAGTGCCAGTTCCTGTTTTCTGCTGTTTTTGTATTCCAGAAAAGCTAGTCTGGAAATATTCTCGGAATTGGACGAAACTACACGGGAGTCCCTATTTTACCAGAACTCATCTGACGGACCAAAGAGGCGACGGAGAGGAGCCACGTGGGCCCCACACGTGGCCAGGGCGCGGGCCCCCTCCTGCCGCGCCCTGGGGTGGTGTGGGCCCCACGGGCCTCTCAGCCGCCGCCCTTTCGCCTACTTATTCCCCCCGACGCGAAAACCCTAAGTACCTGAGCAAATATCCACGAAAAGTTCCAGAGACGCCGCCGTCGTCAACCCTAGCTCGGGAGGGTTCAGAACCTCTTCCCGGCACCCTGCCGGAGAGGGGAATCGTCACCGGAGGCTTCTACATCGCCATGCCTGCCTCCGGAGTGATGCGTGAGTAGTTCATCCTTGGACTACGGGTCCATAGCAGTAGCTAGATGGTTGTCTCTCCACTTTGTGCCATCATGTTTAGATCTTGTGAGCTGCCCTACATGATCAAGATCATATTATTGTAATGCTACATGTTGTGTTTGCTGGGATCCGATGAATATTGAATATTATGTCAAGTTGATTATCAATCTATCTTATATGTTATTTAAGATCTTGCATGCTTTCCGTTACTCGTAGATGCTTGTAACTCCAAGAGAGAGTATTTATGCTAGATAGTGGGTTCATGTCTCCGTTTAACCTGGGACAGTGACAGAAAGTTCTAAGGTTGTGGATGTGCTGTTGCCACTAGGGATAACCTAACGATGCTATGTCCACGGACATATGTGTTTGTTTACATTACGCACTTTACTTAATGCAATTATCCGTTGCTTGCAACTTAATACCAACGGGGACTCGGATGACAACCCGGCGGTGGATTATTAGTCATAGATGCTGTTGGATAACGATCTATGTATTATGTCGTAATGCCCAATTAAATATCATAGTAGTCAACATGTCATGTATATGCATTGTCATGCGCTCACTATTCGTCAATTGCCCAGCTGTAATTTGTTCACCCAACATGTTAGTTATCTTTTATGGAGAGACACCACTAGTGAACTGTGGACCCCGGTCCATTCTTTTACACTGATTAAACAACCACAAACTGCAAACTGTTCCTTTTTCATTCTCTGCAATTTAATACTCATTTTCCACACCATACGTTTAATCCTTTGTTTTCAGCAAGCCAGTGAGATTGACAACCTCACTGTTTCGTTGGGGCAAAGTAGTTTGATTGTGTTGTGTGCAGATTCCACGTCAACAGTCCAGACTCCCTCAACACACTATTTTTCTGGCGCCGTTGACAACCTTCTGAAGAGTTGCTGCTCCTACTGGTTCGATAACCTTGGTTTCTTTCTGAGGGAAAACTTGCTGCTGACTACATCATACCTTCCTCTTGGGGTCTCCCAACGAACGTGTGTTTCACGTCATCAAGCTATTTTTCTGGCGCCGTTGCCGGGGAGACAGCAGTCTTCTGCAAGGGGAGTTTCACGCTTCCAATCTCTTTACTTTGTTTTTGTCTTGCTTAGTTTATTTTATTTTATCTTGTTTGCTTTCAATTATCAAAAACACAAAAAAATTAGTTACTTGCATTTAGTTTATTTTCAGTTTTGTTTCTGTTAGTTATTATGTCTAGCTCTTTACTTGCTATCAATGGTTACTTTCCTTGAAACTAGTCCTATGGCTGAAAACAACATGAGAGAGCTTTATGAAATTTATCTTGAGTTGGGACATGAAGTGTTTGAAGAGAAAATTAAAAAGCCTATGGAACTTTATTTGCATAACAATCATGATAGTAGCAATGTTATTAGCATACATTCTTTGAACACCATTATTGCTAATGCCATGGAAAGCTCTAAGCTTGGGGAAGCTGGTTTTGATAAAAATGATATTTTTAGTCCCCAAGCTTGGAGGAGGAAGAATGCTATACTGTTGAATGTCATGATTCTATTGAAATATCTCTTTTGATAAATTTGAAGTAAACAACCTCCTTGACTCAGTAAAAGAGGAAATTGCAGAAAGTAAAAATGTGCTCCCTAATGTTATATATGATAATGCTCTTGATGATGGTCCTATATTGCCTAATGATATTATTATACTATATTGTCAAAAGTGGGTTTATACCCCACTATTTTGAGCTTAATAAAAATTATGTGTTTGTAGATCATGAAAACATGCTTTATGTGATAGTTATATGTTGAGTTTGTTCATGATGCTACTGAAAATTATTTTGAGAGAGGAAAATATGGTTATAGAATCTTCATGTTATTAAATTTCCTCTCTTTATGATGAAAGTTTTGAGCTTTCTCTTGTGTTGCTTCTATATGATTTTTGCTTTAAGACCTAATGGTCCGTTGAAAGTTTTGAAGTTGCACTTGTTTTGCCTTCCTATGCTAGTCACTTTGTGCTTAATTGACTTGTTTTCTTATAAGACTCCTATGCATAGGAAGAGTGTTAGATTTAAACATGTTTTATATATGCTCCTTGATGCTCTCTTTTATGTTTCAACTCTCATCTTTATGTGAGCATCATAAAAATCACTATGCCTAGCTAAAAGGCATTAAAGAAAGCGCTTTTGGGAGGCAACCCATTATCTTTTATTTTCAGTTTAGTCAAGGAGTTTGTTTACTTCTGTAGCAACTCCTTTGTATCTTTATTTTCTCGCATTGTTGTGCCAAGAGTAGCCTCTAATGATAAGATGATGCTTAATTTTGATTGCTGCGCAGAAACAGATTTTTGCTGTTCACTGTACGAAATTCCTAAAATCACCAGATTGTTAAAAAATCTGAAATTTTTTGTGCGTAATCTTTATGAATGTCTGAAACTTTCATTAGTTCAGAGTTTCTCGATCTGAGCGTCGTAAGTGCCTCGAAAAAATTCGTCTTTGCGGACTGTTCTGTTTTAGACAGATTATGCCTTTTTATTTTTCGCATTCTCTCTTTTACTAGTGTTGAGTGAAATTCTTTTTTGGGTGGAAGAGCTTCACATAACATCAGTGGCTGTAGCTAATGTTTAAAGTAACAAATCATATTGCGTCTTTACAGAACATGTGAATTTTTGATTATGCACTAACCCTCTAATGAGATCTACTTTGAGTTTGGTGTGACGGAAGTTTTCAAGGGTCAAGAGAGAAGGATGATATAATAGGATCAAGAAGAGTGAAGAGCTTAAGCTTGGGGAGGCTCCCATGGATCTCCCCAGCATATTTCAAGAAGACTCAAGCGTCTAAGCTTGGGGATGCCCAAGGCATCCCCTTCTTCATCGTCAAAATTATCAGGTCATCTCTAGTGAAACTATATTTTAATTCTTTCACATCATATGTGCTTTTCTTGGAGCGTCTGTGTGCTTTTATTTTCAGTATTGCATTTTATTTTCAATAAAGCTTGACTGGACCCTAGCATTCTTGATTGGGAGAGAGACACGCTCCGCTTTTTCATGAGAATACTCCTATTCTTCACTTATATTTGTTGAGTATTCATATCTAGCGCTGTTCAGCTTTTAGCTCTTGTTTTCATGTATCTCTTGTCAGAGCTATTAGCTTTCTTTTGTAGAAAGTACTCTCTTGCTTCACTTATATTTGTTTGGAGAGTTGATGAAATAAATTGATTGGTGTTTGGTTGGTTCAGAAAATGTTGCATGTGGTAATTGGTATAAGGAAAAACTTGCTTAATCTTGTAGATCACTAAAATGGATAACTTGATGCTTGTCAATTGTTTTGAGTTAACAAGTAGATCATGATTAAATTGTGCATCACATGAGTTAAGCCTATTAGTGAAGAACTACCGTAAAGCTTGTTGAAAATTTGGTTTGCATCGGTGGTACCTCTAAGGTCTAGATATTTTCTAATAACAGGGTTTGGTTAACAAGGAAGACGGTATGAAGTCTTATAACGTTTGCAATATGTTTGTCATATAAAACTTGGTGTACGGGTTGATATTCTTGTTTGCTTACATAACCTTGCTAGCCTAAACTCTGTACTGAGAGGGAATGCTTCTCGTGCATCCAAATCCTTGAGCCAAAATCCATGCCATTTGTGTCCACCATAACTACCTATATGTGGTATTTCCTTGCCACTCCAAGTAAATTTTTCATGTGCTACCTTTAAATTATTCAAAATGTTATTATTCCCTTTTTGTGTCAATGTTTACTAGCTCATGAGGAATTAGTGTGGTTATTCTTTATTCTATTTGTCGAGTGGACTTTTACACCTGGACTAGTGGCATATACATCCGCTTATCCAATAACTTGCAAAAAGAGCTGGCAACGGGGTGCCCAGTCCCAATTAATTACAACTTTAACCAATTAATTCTCTTCACACTTTTGCCCTGATTCATCAGTAAGCAATGACAAACAGTGAAATACCTGAATGTGTGTAAACCAAAGAGAAAGAGGGATGATCTGCCTTGCTGGTAGAAATAACGTCCTTCATGGGAGCCGCTCTTAAAAGTCCGTTCGACAGGTAGAATACTGTTCTCACCCGCTACCATTCGTTGACAATTAACAAACACCTCTCAAAAATAGATACTCCTCCATGGTATGTGATTGATGGAAGGCACCCGAGGATTCGGTTAGCCATGGCTTGTGTTAGCAAGGTTGGGAGGAGTATCAAATATTTTATGCAATCTCTATATGCTTTCAAAAACCTAAAAGCTCTAGCACATGATTTAATCCCTGCTTCCCTCTGCGAAGGGCCTTTCTTTTACTTTTATGTTGAGTCAGTTTTCCTATTCTTTCTGTCTTCCACAAGCAAACACTAGTGTCAATTTTGTTACAACATGCGTTATATGCAATGTATTGGACTTGTTATACTACTTTGTGTTGACAATATCCATGAGATAAATATGTTGAAAGTTGAAGCAAATGCTGAAACTAAATTCTTCCTTTGTGTTGATTAAATACCTTTTATTAGAAACTATTGCTTTATGAGTTAACACTTATGCAAAACTGTTTGATGCTTGTCTCGAAAGTACTATTCATGAAAACGTTTAGCTTGTGTGATTCATTGTTTACTCATTATCTATTTGATAGCAAATTATAGACCATTGACTTGGATCACTTCATTCATTTACATGTGCCTTGCAATATTATATGATCAAGATTATGATAGTAGCATGTCACCTCAAAAATTATCTTGTTTTTATCGTTTACCTACTCGAGGACGAGTAGGAACTAAGCTTGGGGATGCTGATACGTCTCAAACGTATCTATAATTTTTGATGTTCCATGCTTGTTTTATACCAATTGCTACATGTTTTGCATCTACTTTATATCACTTTTATACATTTTTTGGGACTAACCTATTAACAAGATGCCGAAGTGCCAGTTCCTGTTTTCTGCTGTTTTTGTATTCCAGAAAAGCTAGTCTGGAAATATTCTCGGAATTGGACGAAACTACACGGGGTCCCTATTTTACCAGAACCATGACGGACCAAAGAGCGAGGAGAGGAGCCACGGGGCCCCACAGCCAGGGCGCGGGCCCCCTCTGCCGCGCCCTGGGTGGTGTGGGCCCCACGGGGTCCAGCCGCCGCCCTTTCGCCTACTTATTCCCCCCGACGCGAAAACCCTAAGTACCTGAGCAAATATCCACGAAAAGTTCCAGAGACGCCGCCGTCGTCAACCCTAGCTCGGGAGGGTTCAGAACCTCTTCCCGGCACCCTGCCGGAGAGGGGAATCGTCACCGGAGGCTTCTACATCGCCATGCCTGCCTCCGGAGTGATGCGTGAGTAGTTCATCCTTGGACTACGGGTCCATAGCAGTAGCTAGATGGTTGTCTCTCCACTTTGTGCCATCATGTTTAGATCTTGTGAGCTGCCCTACATGATCAAGATCATATTATTGTAATGCTACATGTTGTGTTTGCTGGGATCCGATGAATATTGAATATTATGTCAAGTTGATTATCAATCTATCTTATATGTTATTTAAGATCTTGCATGCTTTCCGTTACTCGTAGATGCTTTGGCCAAGTAGATGCTTGTAACTCCAAGAGAGAGTATTTATGCTAGATAGTGGGTTCATGTCTCCGTTTAACCTGGGACAGTGACAGAAAGTTCTAAGGTTGTGGATGTGCTGTTGCCACTAGGGATAACCTAACGATGCTATGTCCACGGACATATGTGTTTGTTTACATTACGCACTTTACTTAATGCAATTATCCGTTGCTTGCAACTTAATACCAACGGGGACTCGGATGACAACCCGGCGGTGGATTATTAGTCATAGATGCTGTTGGATAACGATCTATGTATTATGTCGTAATGCCCAATTAAATATCATAGTAGTCAACATGTCATGTATATGCATTGTCATGCGCTCACTATTCGTCAATTGCCCAGCTGTAATTTGTTCACCCAACATGTTAGTTATCTTTTATGGAGAGACACCACTAGTGAACTGTGGACCCCGGTCCATTCTTTTACACTGATTAAACAACCACAAACTGCAAACTGTTCCTTTTTCATTCTCTGCAATTTAATACTCATTTTCCACACCATACGTTTAATCCTTTGTTTTCAGCAAGCCAGTGAGATTGACAACCTCACTGTTTCGTTGGGGCAAAGTAGTTTGATTGTGTTGTGTGCAGATTCCACGTCAACAGTCCAGACTCCCATCAACAACACTATTTTTCTGGCGCCGTTGACAACCTTCTGAAGAGTTGCTGCTCCTACTGGTTCGATAACCTTGGTTTCTTTCTGAGGGAAAACTTGCTGCTGACTACATCATACCTTCCTCTTGGGGTCTCCCAACGAACGTGTGTTTCACGTCATCACCAACCATATCTAGCATATTATACCACTACCAAGCTGACTGCCAGAGTACACCGCAAGTGGTGACCGTGTGTGGCATATGTTGCCGGGGTACGATACAAACCTGTTTCTTAATGACAAGTTTCCAAATCTGAAGAAAGATAATATCCCAGTCTTCACAGTACAAGTAATCATTATGCAAGCTCGAAATGTGCTCCTGGACCAAAATAATTTAGCTGACAGATACAGTAAGAACCCGTGCTGATAATAGTAATTTTAAAAGAGAGAAGATAGGATATACCCCATAGGCAATAATAACTAAATCAGTAGTCACGCCCGGCTATCTTGTTGCAAGCTTCAGTGCAAGGTAGATAACTAAAACACGCTACTAGGACAGACCCAGTGCTAGATGCTCCCACACCAGGTGGGGTCTGGGGAAGGATTTTACGAGTCAAGCCTTACCCCTGCAAAGTGCAAGGCAGAAAGGCTGAATCAAATCCAGGACCTCTTGCACAGTGGGGAGTACTTCAAGACATGAAGTAAATTTGTGGGAGTGCAATCTCTGCCATTGAATAGTTATAGGTGTGAAACGAACAAACTTAAAATAACAGAAAAATACTGGTGTCGAATATACAAGTCCCTCTAGACATGTCTGGATTTTTTTCTTCTATTTATCATGTCTCCACAGGATGCAACATCAGCCATTGGCTTACTAAAATATTTTTTTACAAAACACAATTACAAAAGTTAAGTATTGTGTCACAAAAACCATCATGTCACTTTCTCATGATCAGTTCAAACAATGTGAATTAAGACTAGAAAAAGTTGATACATGATTCCCATGACAAGATTGGACACGAAATAAGACATACAGTCAATAGAATTTGAATGGCTTGGAGAAAACAGAAGTTTTTATGACAGATATTACTTCCCCACAATACAATATTCGATCTTTTTCTTGACCTCTTACAGGGGCAATCCGAAACATTCTACTGTCTTTACGAGAATAAAGATGATAACACGATAGCCATGACAAGATTTGCACAATAATTAGACATGCATTTAATAGACTTTGAATGACTCGGACAAAACTGAACTTGTACGACAGATATTACTTCAAGTGAAGCCCCACAATATAAAATGTTGGATCATTTGCTTGACATCTTGTAGGGGCTGGCAGAATTAAACCAAGCCAAACTATAATGTGTTGCAGAATAAGCAAAAAATTGCAGTTCTAATGTAACAATTCATTTGATCATATAGTTTGGCCAAATCGCATTCATATTAATACTTCACTAAAAACTACAACAAATACGAGTAGACAAGTACGAATCTTCAAACCATTGTTAAGTTTCAAGTCATTATAGTGACAAAGAACTGAAATAAACTATTATTTGTCTGTCACCTATATCAACACCACCGTTAAATGCCAACAGGTTATATACATGTCCTAGGTCACACTTGTCAAGTTTCAGGCGCTGACCACTATTTTAAGAGACCGATCTGATGAAAAGGGCTAGCGCAATCCACATATACTGTAACACCCCCTCTCACATGTGACTCGCAGAGGCCTACATGTGCATACAAATCTCAGAGGTTTACGCCTCGGCCAATACGTGGACTCAGAGGTATGACTCAACAGGTCTATATACATGGACTCAGAGGTATGGCTCAAGAGACATATACGTGGACACAAAGGGGGGCTAAGTCAGGACTCGAACTTGAGACGCTGGGCTCTGATACCATGTCAAGTTTCATGCGCTGACCACTATTTTAAGAGACCGTCTGATGAAAAGGGATAGCGCAATCCACATATACTGTAACAACCCATCGGTGTAAACTGGATTACATACTCCCTGTTATCCCAAAAATTGTTTTGGAATGCTATGTGAAGGAGATACTGATCACACCAACAGAGCATCCTGAACTAACTCAGTCCAAAATATCATTACTTGGATCCTTAATGGATCATTCTTCTTGTCTGAAACCGACATAAAAAACAGCCCGCTTAACAGATGAAATTGTGAAGAACCAAAGAATTTCATGGAGAACCCTGTAAACGTGTGACAAATTTAGGACTTGAGCCTTCCTTCAATTAAAGTTCGAATGAGAAGAAACTCAAGGAGAACCCTAATCTAACCATGGTAAACAGATCTAGATTGTATATCTATATCTTGCCAAACTTTTGAACTCGACGTAGCGTGTACTTCCTGTTACCAACTAGGACGACATGGCACAGAGACAAAAAGATCTAAGAAAGTAGGTTACTGTCGATGACCCGGCTTAAGCATAACCGGAGCATATAAGCACACAGACATGGCACTCTAATCATATGTTTGATTCTTGGATGCATAAATAATTTTAACATTGCAACCGCTGAACTAGCAATTCATAGTAGTACCAGACTTCCAGTAGACGCACTTACATGATTTTTAAGAACAAGCCGCTGGTAGTCAGCCAAGTCTTTAAGCTTGGAGAATTCAGGGTCGAAGTACCAACCAACAGAGCCACCTTCCTTTTCCTCGAGAGATTTAAAGTAATTGTCAACGTCACAATGAAGTTGAAAGATGGCTTCAGTTTCTTTTCGAGGAAAATCAGGTAACTCCGTTTTCAGTGTCTCATCATCCAGCTTATCTATGGACTCCCCCTTTGACAACTACACAAAATAAACGAAAAATACATGTACATCAATAAAGTAGAGATAAACTGAATGCATATGAGGATTACAAATTGACATGCACATGGATGTATGGCTCCATCAGTTCGAAATACACCATGGAATAGTAATAAATAGGAGCATCAAACATGGTACACATCATGAATAATGTACAGAAGAGATGAGAAAGCGGGACAACCTTGTGAGCTTTGAGGCGGTAGAGCACAAGACGCTCGTAGACATGGCGCTGCGAGTCGTCGTCGAGGATGCATCTTTTATCGACGCAGACAAAAGCCTTCTTTCTATTAAACCTCGAGAATTCCAGCTCTTCGTCAAGGCTGATGATAAAGTCTTCCAGATCCGCCGCGGTGAAGAAAGGGTCTTCTTGACCCCATTGGACAGGAGGAGAGTCCAATGAGCTGGTACAGACCTCGCTGTGAAGATATGAGCCGAGGTGCCTGCGCATGTTCTCTCCCGTCCACTCCCCGGAGCCAGCGTCGGCGCCGATGCCCGTGCCGTCGGGGAGATTGTGTTGAACGGGCTTCTCGTGGAGCATCTCGATCACCTGTCTTCTCTGGAGGAGGACGGCGGCATGGGAGGAACAAGGTTGGTGGAGCAAAACGAGGGAAGGAGCAGGGCCGCCTCTTAAAAAATATCAATTGTTGCTAGATGTGCTCTGCCTAGGTCATGAAAAATGCAGTTGTCGCTAGATGCCTAATCTGCTAATCAGACCAACGAACTAGGGAAGTGGCAGGAACGTACGGGGCTGTACTGGATCAGAACGGCGGCGGAGCGTCGACTAGAGGTGATCGAACCGGCGGACCTGTGGCAAACGGAGCTTGGCTCTGATGGTTGGGTTCCCTGTGGTGGAACCAGCCCACCCAGGTTCAAGTCCTAGACTTGGCATGGGCGTTTGCATTTACCTGGATTTATTCCAGGATTATCCGGCGCTATTCTTTCAGTGGTAGGTGACGTGCCCGTCAACAGCGAGGCGCCTGTGGTGACTTCGTCAACCTCAAGATCTGCCGGCTCAGTCCTTCAGAGTGCTCATAGGGTAGGGTGTGCGTGCGTGCGTTCATAGGGGTGAGTGTATGTGCGTATTTGTGAGCGTCTGTGTTGTACTGTGTTCTCAAAAAAAAAAAAAAAAAAGAACCGGCGGACCTGTGGGAGGCAGCGCCTGCCGCCTGGGAGAAGAATGATCGCGTCAGCAGAAACGCCTAACACGATTTGTGAACGAAAGTTTTTTTTTTAGGTTGAACGAAAAATAAATAGGAGTACGACTGATCGGTACAGTGGGCTCTAGGCTTGTTACTTTTGTGGGAAAGTTCTATTTGGGCCAGCCCGTTTAGACACTGGTCGTACGTGTTTTTTATGGCGGATTTGATTTCACGGTTTTCTACTTCGTTTTTTTCTTTTTAGTTTTGTCCCATATTTCTTATTTTTCGTGTTTAATGCTGTTTCTTATTCCAGATTTCACTGTTGGCCGTCGGCGAGGCCAGTGGAGCCCCCCCCATGGCGATGGCATGGTAACGGCGTCGAGGGTGTATGGCCAGTGGAGGCGTGGGCTGGCTCTGGCCGGTTGCATGGGGTTGGTGGTGATCAAGCTTTGGGCGAATGTATGTTTCGTTTTTGCCGACTGGAGTCGGCATCTGAGTTGCTCGTGGGCGTTGCTCTCCTCTTTGAAGGCATTGCTATGGAGTCTTCTCGACCTCCTTAAACCTTGCATCGGCTATTCTGCTGAAAGCCTAGACCCAGTTGGGTCTGGCGATGGGCGTTGTTCTCACGTTGCTTACCTCCTTTGGGGCATCTTCTTGGAGATATTGGTCCCATTTGTATTTCTTGGTGGGCTGAGTGAGGAGTGGAGGTGCGATTGCGGCAGACTGCTAAAGGTAGGCGCAAGGTGGGCTTCGCGGTTGGTTCCCGCCTCGACGGAGCGGTGGCGGCAGAGCGATCCGTGTAGGCGATGTGGTGGGGGATGGTGGTCGTCGACAGGATAAGAGACGGATGTGCGGGTGTTTTTTCCCGCGGCGACGCGTTTTTCTAGACCAAAAAGGTGAGGATTTGACCAACTGTTTTTTTAGTGGTGCCAATTCTTGTAATTTACACGATAATGAAAAGTTATGTTGAGTTATCAATCTGGACCATTGGTCAGATATTGAATGACTCAGATTTAATGTATCAACACAACTAAACACATATTTACTCTTTTAATAGTAGTATAGAAGATGAGGTAGACCATTTCCCTCCGTTTTCGTTTTTCTAAAGCCAAGCCCCAATCGTGCTCTTTCTTTCTTTCTTCTTAATTTGCTCTTTTCTCTAGGAGCAGCTTTGTAAAAGAGCTGAATAGGTTCTATTATTTTAAATAGGAGGGCATGCCCCCTTTTCAAAGAAAAAGAACTGTCCTAATCATGATAAGAGTATCTTCACTGACACCCGTCAAACGACCCTCAAAATTTTAATAGGGGTTCGAACACAAAAGTCACCACAGAGGCACCTTCAAAGTGTCCGGACCTGGTCCAAATATGTCCGGCACGCCAAACCATGCCCAACTTTGGAGGGTCTCTCGTGGGTACCGGACAATGTTCGGGCACACTTCTAGGCAGGGCCAACCCACATGTTATCCACTCTAACACGCGGTGAGGCGGACGAGCGATCACGGGATTCTCTATGGCTAGGTATGATCATACTTTTTGTGGCTAAAAAATAAAATTAATAGAAAATCACATAATCCGACATTTATCCGGTCTGTTTGGGTGCGATTTGGGTGCCCCTGAGCCTTCCCCGATTTTGATCGGACACATGCCCAAGAATTGAGGTGTCGGACACGAATTTGGCGGGCGCCGGTTCTCCAAAGAGAAGCAAAGTGAAGTTCGACTTCTCAACGAAACCAAGATGCATTTCGCTGCATTTATTACTTGCTCTCGACGCCGACACAGCCCAGCTACGACGAAACACTCACCGCGCGACAGTCTGGCAAGACAATCGTCACAGCAACAAGATTGCAAGAGTGGGAGGTCTTTCTGTCCCGGTCAAACAAATATTACTTGGAAAAAAACCGGGCTAGGCCTGTCAGGCGTGAGCTGGACGCGTCCTGCGACTCTACCCGCCGCCGTCGTGCTTGAGCCCGAACTCCCGGAACCCGATCTCCATGTCGGCGACGGCGACGAGCAGCTCGGCCGCCTGCGTCGGCTCGAGGATCTCGACGGCGCTCTTCATGGTGCGCAGCCGCAGCGCGTCCGCCCCGGCCAGCACGTCCCCGACGCGGCGGACGAGCCCGTCCACGTCCAGCTCGCCGTCATCCCCGACGGCGCCCTGGCCCTCCTGCACCGCCCCCATCTCGCGCGACAGCTCGTCCTCCTCGGCGACGGTGCGGCGCTGGAGCTCGTCGATCTGGGTCAGCTGCGCCGGGCTGAGGTCGCCCAGGTTGCCCGACCGCACGCCCAGGAGCAGGTCCGGGAGCTGCGCCTCGAAGCGGCGGCTGGACTCGGTGTAGAGATGTGGAGCAGCGTGGTGGGCGCCAGTCGGCCAGCCAGTACGCGGCGCCGCGCTCCACGGGGGTCGCCCAAGGCGCCGACAGCGTCCACACGGGGTCCAGCTCGGTGCGGGCGGCGCAGTAGCTGGAGAAGTGGGACACGAAGCCGTCCACCAGCTTGCTCAGCTGCGTCGGGTCGTCGGCCCAGCGCGCCGCCCGGAGGTCGCGGCGCAGGGAGCGCAGCCCGCGGAACCAGAGGCGGAAGCGCCGGGTCGCCGCCTCCAGCTCCATTCTTTTTTTCCGTTGGTGGTGGCCAGGCGGGGTAGAGATCGCCCGCGCGCGTGCCGGTGGGATTTATAGTGGGCGGCGGAGATATTTCAGCTGGGAAACTCAAATTTGCAACTAGTTGCACCCGCAACTAGTTTTCAAAAATCATACTTCCGAGTTTCAAAAAATTCCGAAAAAAATCACGGACATGTGTCATGTTGAATCTACTACACCCATAAAATTTCATCCCGAAATATTATCACTACTATTCAAACTTTCATTTGTCTTTTTTGCACAGGCCACATATGAGCATATTTTTGGATGAAATTTTATGGGTGTAGTAGATTCAACATGGTGCATGTCCATGATTTTTTTTGGAATTTTTTGAAACTCGGAAGTACGATTTTTGAAAACTAGTTGCGGTGCAACTAGTTGCAAATAATTCGCTTTCCGTTGAGCTTGAGAACCCGACGGCTGCGACCGCTGGTCGGTTCGACGTATCAGGTGCCGCTACACGGCGCGCATGCAGGAGGCCATGTGTGGCACCCCGGTGGCCTGATGCCCAGATGGCTCTGGACCGGCGACGGCGTCATGATCACGAGGAGGCTCTGGCACTAGGGCCCGGCGTGCCAGTGGACCTGTGGCTTGGTAACTATAGCTGGCCAAACGGCCAGCCCGAGGCACGTAAAATTTGGCACGGCCCAAACATGGCCCGGCACGAACTAACCGTGCCGTGCCAGGCCCGTGGCCCGAGCGTGCTCGTGCCCAGCTTCGATATGAAGCACGGCGTGCGGCACGGCACGGCACGGCACGATTAGCACCGTGCCCTAATCGTGCCGCCGCCGGCCGTCCTCCGCCGTCCACCACCCCGCGCCGGCCGCCCCTCCGCCGCCCACTGCCTTCGCCGGAGCTCGTCCTTCTTCTTCCTCGTGTCGCCGCCCTCCTCCCTACTCATCTTCTTCTTCCTCGAAGGCTTGGCGCTCGCCGGAGCTCTGTTATGCCGTGCCGTGCCGGCCGGGCCGTCGTGCCGCTGCCGTCCTCTCCGTGCCGTGCCTTCTCCAGAGTTGGAGCCCGTGTGCCGGCACGGCACGGTTGGCCAGCTATATTGGTAACCCATCGATTCAGATTTCAGGCAACATTTCGTCTGGCCACAACCTGACGACAGCATGAGTCATGACCTCAATCATCAACGGGCAACGGCCGATCGCCGGAGCGGCCGGCGCTCCGCTGGGATGGTTCGATTGGGCCGCCGGGAGACTGTAGCGATCAGGTTTTGGATCGCTACCCGTCAGGCACGGCTGATTGCCGCGAGTTGCGGACGGAGTGACACCGGACAAGATTCGCAGCATTTTCTAAGATGGTGTCGCTCTTCCACATGATAAATAAACTAAACAACAATGGTGTAGTTTTTTATACGCTGTCCTTGGGGTGGAGACAATGTGGGTCGCCCGAGGTCAGGGATCGACTTTCCGCCATCAATAATGGAGCAATCGATTGTCGGATCCGGCATTCCGGCGAGCGGCTTGGCCTGGCCTGACGTGATCGACGACCTTTGATCACCCTCAAGAGAAAGATTGCGCTCTGACTTTGCCACTTCCCGTACTATACATGGCAATGCATCCCTACTCCGAGATTAAGCACTAATCCACGCAGATGGTCATTTCCTAATTTGTTGACAAGATGAAGCAGGCCGGCCATGCTACGGTCGTTGCTGCCGAGGGACTCCAAGCCTGCCAAGCGAAAACAGAAGAAAATTGAAACAAGGCCAAAAGGTTTGCTCAGTTTCATTAGTCTATGCAAGAGGTTTAGACGTACTACAAATAAGCGTCAAAAAGGGCCGAATAAAAGTTAAAAACTACTCTCGTAGGCATGATGTTTTCCAGAGGTTTCGCTCCGGCTATGCTCCATTGGGTTGGCTCTTTTTTATCTTAGCAAAAATGTGCGTCGGGATGCTCCTTTCGTTTCATAGTTCCCAGCATATAAGCATTATTAGCGAGATATTAGATCTCCTACACGGGCACCTCGGAGATTTGTGACGTTGATCCATGGCCACCACTCCTTAACCGAAGCAAAAGTGCTCCAAAGGTTAAAATTTCAATCTGGGTTGGTCGAAGCCACTCATGTGATATCCCCAAATGCGAATAGAAAAGTAGCAACCAGATATGAGATGGATTTGCCATCTCCGGCTGATAAAACACGTAATTGGCCACCCATAGTGATGAGACGATCTTCTGGAGATCAATCAAGAAAAAAAAACACTTGGGAGGAGCCCAATTGTCCCAATCGGCGTATAGTTTTTGTCGATGTTCCGTCAAACTGAGCCAAATAGGTCAAGGCCACAAAATTAGTGCAGAGATTTTCTAATTCTAAATGATGGAGTTTAGTGTTCCTATTAAATTTTAGATTTTTAAACATCATCCAAAACTAGAAGCTAGTTGTTGGACATTAAGTCTCTCGGTGTTGTGAGGCGGTTTGCAGTTTCCTAGTTCCCACGCTGTGAGGCGGTTTGCAGTTCCCTAGTTCCCACGCCATCAAAAAGTTTTAATTACTCACGCGGGTTAGACCACAAGACATATTGATTAATTTGTATGGTACACTAGTCTTTCTCGGTTTTCATATTCTCCATTCATGGTGATGATGAAGTGAGTGAGAAGCAGCAAAGCTCGTGTCCTCGTAGGTACACGTGACACATGTAGGTGTGGCTTTTATTTTATACTAAACTTTTATAATTATGTTAAACTTTTTTTGATCATACTATAATCATAATGAGTATGATTTTCTACAATTTATATGGTAATTTTTTCTCGATTAATTAGATGAGAAAGTTAACCACATAACTATGTTCAGGATATTAGTTATAATGTTATTCGTTATACAGTTGTGATATATGTATCAGTGTAAAGTTTGATATAAAAGATCTTCTTGAACTAGTTTTTCACACTTGCATAAGCCATATTGTGTATGCATATATGCTTGTCTTGATGTATGTGTTTCATGTATATATTTTAATATTCATAAATATTATGATAGAGATTTCTGAAGCGTTCAATCAAACAAATATCTAGATATTCTACAAAATTTAAGGTAAATATAATTACAGGACCTTTTAGATTATTTGAACCATCGGCAAATATGTCTTGCAAGTTGGGTGCGGTAATAGGTTGATAACTCTGCACTTGTTACTGAAATAACATCTCTTTTAGTAATCGACGAACATACAAAATTTCAGTCCTTACATACAATTTAATTTGTTTGATAGGCTCATCTTGAATGTGTTCGGTTTCGTCTGGTGCATATAGGTGCTCGTGCACGAAATTAATCATGGGATGCAATCAGAAAGATACTGACATACTAGCTTAACTCAATTGCCAGTGTTCAGATTGTTTTTTATATAGTATATGGCATTGGTCTTTGGTGTGGACTTGCTTATACAAACTGAGCCTTTTGTTTTCACATATTCTATAACCTTTTGGCAGCCAAGGATAATAGTAGCAGTTAGTGGCATAAATAGTTTTGGGATTCTCCTCCTCTAGCGTCCGAGGAGGTGTCCTATTTGCCTCCATATGTACCCCATGGGCAAGAAGTGGTGGTACTCACCTACAAATATGTACGCCTCTTCATCCATAAATCGCTTTAGAGCTTTTACTGTAAGCTCATCCGGCGCACTAGAGTCCATGCCTCCTTCTCAATTTCGAAGTAAGCCCGAGTGGCGGAGGCAGATCGATGTCGAGAGGCCCCATGATGTCTACAACCGTATGTATGTGAAGAGACATACATTATGTATGTCTCTTCACAATGCAACATAGGGACACACATACCAGCCTCGAAAGATGATCCGTAGAGGCTCTTATGATTCAGAAGGCAACACTATGATAGCAAGGTTGTTAGTATACCGATGCATAGATTTTATGATCCAACCGTTGTCAATCGATACATACCATGCAACATATCGATACGTACCATGATGCATATCATGGTACCTCTAGCATCCCGGTACAAAGTCAAAAGCCGCATCGACAGACAACAAAGTTTCAAGCGGAAGAGCAAAGGCTGAATTTAGAGCTGCGAGGTCAACTAAGTTTTTTTTTTAAAGTGAGCTGAGTATTTATATAACACAATTTTCGTTAGCTTGTACAGAATGTGAATTTAAAAAGTAAAAATTGTAAGGGGAAGAAAGTACTTAACTAGCCATTCATGTCCTGGCACATAGTTGACCTTAATGAAGGACATAGAATGGGCTCAAAATTTAATTTTATAATCAAATTTATATGCATTTTGAGGTTTTTTTTATATAAAGATATTATATTCAGGATCGCGACTAGTATCCCGATACTGAAACTTTAATGATTAGTTACCGAGCCACTGCAGCTAAAGGAGAAGTGTTGACTCCAAGCATCGCTGCCCCACATGATCATGCTAGTTGCCGAAAATTCAGCTCGTTGGTGGCTAACTGGGTACAGACATGATAAAAAAGCAGAACTCTGGGTAGCATAATGTACAATGTTATTCCCTCCGATTTTTAATATAAAATGTTTTACCTCTCTCACATGTTGACTAGGTGCGGAACCAAATGAATGAACACCTACACTAAAACATGTTCAAATACATGTAGATACATGTGAATGTGGACAAAAATTAAAACATCTTATACTAAAAACGGAGGGAGTAGCATTGTACACATGAAGTGTGTTTTTTTCCAAGTGTAAGTGTGTTTTTTTAGAACAGTTCACATAAAGTAATCGGGACAGATAATGATGATGCCGCGTCCAGGATCTAGCACAGGCTCAGTTCAAGGCCCATCGCCAAAAAACAAAGCTGAAACGAAGCCATGAGCCTAACCAGGATTCTTGTTTTGGTTTGACGGATCATAACGGGGTATCGCTACGTGAAGGGTTCCCTTCGCGCAGGGCAATTTTCGTGATCAGCGCGAGTGCACAGGACGGCATGTGGCCGAGCATTTTGACACGGCACCCGGCCGCTCGACGCGCGCGTCTCGCGTGCATGCAACGCCCTCCCCGCGTACATCGCCTCCCGCGCGTGTACGTCGGTAGGAAGAGCCCCCGCCCGTCGTGTACGTTGCAAAAGGGAATCACGCATCACGGTTGCACCTTTTACTAGATACATATACGAACTACTAACAGGTTGTACAATTACACAAATCAAGTTGTACAACTAAAAAGACACAAGTTGTACAAATAACAGGTTGTACAACTACACTACAATTACATAAATCAAGTTGTACAACTAAAAAGACACATGTTGTACAAATAACAGGTTGTACAACTACACATACACAGATTGTACACCTACATAACATATGTTGTACAACTAGACAGACATAGGTTGTACAGACACATGTCGTACAACTAGACAGGCACATGTTGTACAACTACGCAAACACAGTTTGTACAAACACAGATTGTACAACTACACAGACACATATTGTATAACTATACATAACCGGTTGTACAAAAAAAAGTTCGTCGAAACCTATCAACATGAGATCTAGTTTTGAAGATCTCGACGCGAGGAGCTCAAAAGTGAAAACAGTTCGTAATTCGGATAAACGGTTCTCAAGATATTTTATTTTAAAAATTCGATTTAGAAAAATAAAAGGTAAAAGGCTGCCCTACCACCTCACTATCCCTTCTCTCTCATCATACAAAAGTATAGAAAAAAAAGAAGTACAAAATACAGAGAAATTGGAGTATAACAACACATAACAGGTTGTACAACTATACATAACCAGAAGTACAAAAAAAAGTTCGTCGAAACCTATCAATATGGAATCTAGTTTTGAATATCTCGACGCGAGGAGTTCAAAAGTGAAAACGGTTCGTAATTTGGATAAATGATTCTCAAGATATTTCATTTTCTAAAACAAATCACAAAATAAATGCACACACAACCCTCCGCACGGAGAAGCAGAAATCCCATCAAAACTCTCTCGTGTTGCCACTTGTCACATATTCAAGCACCCACGGGAAACCGCGTGAAAGGAAAAGCTGACACTTGTCATCACGCCACGGTCCGCTCGTTTCCTTCGCAAAGTATCCATCATAACCTGAAGAAGCGGAAGCTTGGGACTATTTTGTTTGGGTCTCTAGAGACAATTCGGCCCGCTACCTCATGGGCTGGTCAGGTAGCAAACTACCCATCTCTTCTGATTTATTAATTTGTAAATTCCCTTAAAATATCTAAATTTGTCTAAAATAAATAAATTTCTAAAAAATTTAAAACTTGAACCGCACTACAGAGCTGCCACCGCACTGTACATTAGTGTACAGCGCCTCTCCCTCTCTCTCTCTCTTAGATGCAGCACCTCACTTGTGGAGAATAAATACAGAGTTGAAAATATTGTCAGCAGACTTGTTTGAAACATGTCGCACCAGTCACCATCTGCGAAAGATATTCATGTGTTTTCAGTTGAATGGAATGTTTCATTTTTGGCGAATAGAATGTTCATGCACGTCAAATACTAATATATTCACGCTACTTCTACCATCATTTTAGATCATTTGGCAAGGATGTTTTGGCATGTAAAATCATCCATCAGTTTAATTAGAGACGCAGGCCGAGCAGGGAAACACTGATGAATTCCTGCAACAGCAAGCTTCAACTCTTGCGTCGCATTCCGCAAGGCGTACGTGACGTGTCCCGGCCGGCCCGCCGTGGCCGTCGACGTTGATCTGCTCTCCACCACCGGCCCACCCGCCGATCGAGCTGGCCGGATGCCGAGCGCCGCAGGACTACTAGCTTTCGCACCCTACCTAGTTACCGGAGCAAGCACCACTCCATGTCGGGGTGGTTGTCCACGAACGGCGTGCGTACCAGCCGGTTAACCAACCACCTTGCCGGAAATCGCTGCGGCTCCTCCGGCCGGAAAAGGGCGAACGGCTGATCGCCCGCGTGAAGCTCCTGCACGTCACCAGAACGTACAGTACATGGTTGGTCGTCTTCCTCACGCTGCTCGTGTGACCGTCGAACAACCACACCGCTAATTCAGCAACCACTACTTTGCAACCGATGCAAGCGGTACAACACAAGCCCGGCGTGAAGCGCGGGTAAAGGCGGAGGAAAACGCCACGGCGATCCGGCGGGCGACGCGTCGCCGGTGCCGGCCGGCCGGCGGGCCGTCCGGGCAGGAATTGATAGATGCCTCGGCTCGGACCCCACTACCACCCAAGCGTATACTACACGCCAGCGTTACTCACGGCGTTGGACGCGGTCCGATGCTGCTGCGGACGGAGCCCGACGGGGCCCCGGCCGGCTGATGAGTGCGTGACAGCCTGACGAGCCAGTACCAATTCAAATTGGAAGTCTCGGGTCGCGCTTCCTTTTCTGCCCGGGGCTGGGCTGCTGGCCGCCGGCCGCACGTACGACGTAGAGCGGCAGCGGGACTAGAGGTCTAGAGTAGAGTAGAGGAGAGTTGATGCGCGAGGACCACGTACAACGTGAAAGCCGGAGCACGCGGCTGCCCTGGCTTCCACGGCCGCCGCGGTAGAGATTTATTATGGTTCCACCCACCGGCGTACGGTTCCGTCGATCGTGGATTCGACGCGAGCAGGTAAGTATACGTACGTGTACCGTTTCCGCGACGGCTCAGTGGCCGTGTGCGTGCAACCGGTTTTTCTTCTGTATTTTTTCAACGGGAAACTGCAATTAGATGGTGCATACAAAATTATAAGAGGACCATTGGAAAAGAAAAATTACAACACACTCATCCAACTTTGCAAAATGGCCCTGTAAAGATAAGTGGAAACATGATCGAGTCCGTAGTCTTCACCACTTGCATTTAGACGACCTCAAGATTCGAGCACACCAGAACCACCGTCGGGGTGCAACCACGTGGGGCGCAACCGACGTGGTTCCCCCTACCGAGGTCAAATATCCTCCACATCGGCGCCAAGGCCATGAGGAAGAAAGAGTCCTCGTAAACGAGCGAGGAGGGGCCACGATGACCAAAGATAACGACAACACAAAGATGTTGTCGTTGATGAGCTCTGCAACTACAAGTCACCGTCGTAGCTTCCGAGGCACACGAAGACGTGTGCGCACCACCTTCACGTGACACACCCTTCAGAACTGCCCGAAGCAGTTCTTTCCTCTTCACCCCTCCACAACAAGGAAGAAGAGGAAGAATCTCAAACGGAAGCCTCGAGAGAGAGGGAGAAAGGGTAGAAAGAGCCTTCCCCTTACCCCCCCCCCCTTTTTTTTCTTCTCTATGTGAGCTTGCATATTACATGTAACTATGTCATTATTCTTTGTTAGAAGACATCACTCATTTTAGTCGCAACTCATATGTAATTCACTTGCTCGTGGAAAAACTAGGTTGCAATCACAACGTGTTTGCAACTCTCATGAGTTGTAAATTCAACGGTCTTAGAGTCCACTAAGTTCTAAATTAATTCTCAGTCGATAGAATACTAGCACAACCGAATCTACTCTAGACGACGCGTTGCCTATTTTTTTGAAAATGATATACCATGTCACAAGGAACCAACAAATAAGGAAACGAAATGCTAAACATAACTCGTGATATTTTCTAGTGTCCAAATCGACGCCGCAAGATATCTCCGTATCGAGTTTAACGAACGAATAAAAATTTCACTTGACATGTGTGGAATAAATAATTAAAAATGAGCTGATTATCGACCCCTGTATGCCTAACAGGGTGGACATAAAAACTTAAGCTCAAGATATCCATCTCTTTTTGTATGAAGGAAAGATATTCAGCTCGAATATGCTAAACAAGCCAAGCCAAGTAACGAGCAACTCGTTAAGCTTGATAAAACTGCTTCCGCAAACTTTGTATTGTTACACTGCAAATGTTGTCAATCCTAAGTATATAAAAGTTGGATTATATCGCGAATTGTGAGAGCCCCACGCACTGTAGCAGCTACAGTCTGCTACAGTGTTGAACAGTGCGCCCATCCGCGCCGTCGCGCGGCGATCGGACGGCCCGCACGGACCCGCGCTTGCCATTTTGCAAAAAGGCCCCTCGCTGCCGAGAAATTGCTCCGCGGTCCACAATTACACGAAGAAAAGGACCTTTTCAAAATTACAGCAAAAGATGAGGACTTTTTTGTAAAATCACCCAGAGCGCCCCCTCCCCCTCCTTCTTCTCCCGCGACGCCGGAGTCGCCGCGCCGCCGCCGACGCGCCCCGCCGCCGCCACGACCTCCTCGCCGTGGATCGCGACCTAACACGCCGCCGGCGCGCCGGAATCGCCGCCGCCGCGGCCGCTGACCTCCGCCGCTTCTCCACGTCACCAGCGTCGCTCCGGCGACCATAACGGGGTGGCGCCGCCGCCTGAGGGCCTCCCCGCATCGATCCGCGTCGAGCGGCCGCACGCGGCCGTCCCGCATCGCGGTGGCGCGCCGGCGGTGAGCTCCACGCCGCCGCCGCGTCTCCGCCCCCCGTGACGTCGGCGTGACGCCCAGCGGGCCTAAATTGGGCTGCTGGGCCGCGCTACGTGGGCCGGCCTGGCTGGCTGCCGGCCTACTACGTCGTTTTTTTTCTTTTTCCCTGAGATTAAAAAAACAGGATATTCCAAATACATAGTATTTACATATGTGACGAAATACAACTCCAATGGCAAAAAACAAAATAGCCATTTCAAATGTTTTGGAACTTTCTTCACACTATTTCAAATCTTAATTTCCAACTGAATAAAAAAAATCATGATTAAAAAAAAATATTCAGCCACTTCACAACTTATTCCATCATTTCAAACAGATTAATTCCATCAAACTACAATTTTTTTAAAAAAAAAGACATGATTCAAACAATTTAAAACAGTTCACACCTTATTACACCATTCCAAAAAAAATAATATTTCGCGATAATTTAACTAAACTGCCTCCAAATATGCGCACAAACAACTAAATTCATTCATTCAAATTATTGAAATTTGCCTACACCAAAAAACACAATGTTAGATTACTATGTTTGCAGACATGTCCAACTTTCATATTTCAAAAATGTTAATTTGTGTAGCCTTCATAATTACTGAACCACCACTGCTCTAGAACAATATTGGATTTTCACTTTGAATTGTGCTAATCTAAAAAAAAAATGTGTCCAACTGTTTTAGAAAACCGATAGCAATCAAGAAACAATATATCTCATATTTAGATGGGCTTACAAATATCAAAATAAAGAATCCACACATGTAAATACTGAGGTATAAAGAATTTAAAAACTTCATATATACTGCCTTACGGTGTTTAGACAATTTTGCAGAACTACTACATGCTGCCAAAGCAGTAACTTCAACTATATCCCCCACACAAAAAAATCAAAAAAAAAAAACATCAAAACGGTCACAACAAAATAAAATGCTGACTATTTCTTAAATATTACTAAATTTCAAAATTGAATATTCTAAACATATAATTACCCATTTGTATGATGGGCTTTCATACGATAGGAATAAATATACCAAAATAAAATACTACGAACGGAAATATTTAGAAATAGCTGTTCTAAAAATATTTTCCAGAACAACATATTTTATTACAAACCAAACGCAGCTATATCCACCAGCAATAATTGAAAAAATTCATCAAAAAGATCACAAAAAAAATATGCTGACTAATTACAAAATATGACCGAATTTATGCCTCACAAATCCTCCAAAGGCATTTCACAAACCAAAAATGATTCGAGCCTGGAAAACACCCCAATTTGAATAATTTTCAAAATCAGAACAACAACCATATCTCAGCACTCCAACACAAATTATAAATTTGAACATATCAAAATTTCATACGACTTTCAAACCTAATCATTTGGTAAACACTGAAAGAATTCAAATTTGAATACAATCTAGGTTGCACATATTCTAAAACTCTATTTGACCACAAACATCACAAAAAATAAATGATAACAAATTCTGCCAAAATGAAATAAAATTTAGACACCTAAATTTGGTATAAAAAATAGCAAAATTCTATATACACTTGCTCCAATTATATGGAGCTGAATTTCAAAAAAAAAACTCTAGCTATGGAATCCAATTGAATAGATGTGCATTTCCACCCATTATGAACTTTAAGTAAAATATTGCCAGCAAACTAAATTAACCTCCTCTTAATATGAAATTCAGATGCAATTCTTCAAATTATATATTCACTTTACTATATGCTCATACGGTACACATCTTCTGATTGAGAATCTAAATTAATTATTTAGACCAACATACAAACATAATGAAACATTAAAGTTTGCCAACTATTCGAAATTACCGTAGCATTTCAAAATTTTAAAATTGGTCACCATTTTTACATAACTCAGATACATTTTTTTTAATTACATTTAAAAATTCATGCCAACAAAGAAACGTATTTAAATACTTCCATTTGCTATATATTTGGATAATCTCTAAACTATATAACAAATGCTCATAAAAAAACCAACACTAACCATCTATGGCAAAACACAAAACATATTTACAGAATTCAAAATAGTCAATATTTAGATGCAATATAAATGAACTTACCCGAATTGTGGACTCGAATTCAAAAAAAAAATACATTACTACTAACAATATACTTACATTAAATATTATTTGGAAGATAGAAGTATATTTGAATATTACAACTTCCTACAATATTAAAGGTACTACAGAATATATCTACATGCTCACCAAAATAAATAATACTTATTAATGCCAAAATACGAACTTATTTACACATTTCAAAAATTAAAAAAAAATCACACAAGCGCGGCGTGACGACGCACAAAATTCTACTAGTTATGAGCTATATATTGAAATAATGCTGATATCCGGTCTAGATCTCACTTCCACATTTACAATGACATCAACATGAGTTTGCATGCGCCACACTACTTCATTGTGCACTCCTCAATCATGTAGATGCAGTCTCTGTTTTTTCTTGAACTGACATAAGATCCATTGTCTGGATATCTCTCGGCAATCAGATTCAGTACAATTCATATTTTCTTGTTCGTCTGTGTAAGGAGTCTCTCTGAAAGTTCAATGAGCAAGCTTGCAGGTGCGAATCGAATCGAGCAGATTATGCCTAGGCCGCCAGGTGTAGGGCAGTAAGATTATTCCACTCCCGAAGAACAAAACAGATTATGCTAATTTTGGATCCCCGGATCGATCAAAACCGGAGGAGGTGCCGGCCTGCAGCAGCAACCGATCGACCATGCCGTAGCCTTCCGGCCGCCCGTCCTCTTTCCCGGGCAGGTGGTCCAGCGGCAGAGGCGAAGACAAATGAATGCCCGCCTCCCCGCGCGGGCCCACCACCCCACCCATCTCTCACCCACCCACCCCTCCTCGGCCGTGCTGTGCTGTGTCTTCTCTCCCCTCCTCGGCGCGTTTTCGGCGCCCAGACGAAAGAGCCGACCAACGGCGACCACCTCACCCTCACCTCACCTCCCCACGCCTGCCGCCCGCCCCAGCGTGAAATCCCATCTTTACCCCTGCCGTCCGCCAGCTCCGCGGGGCCAGTCCAGTAATTTCGCGCCGCCACCGTATTCCGTCCGGTCTCCGGACCCCGGCTGGCTGGCTGGGCTGTCGGTCGCCGCGCCTGCCTGCCTGGCTGTCATTATCACACACGCAGAGCACCCTCTCTCCCTCCGTCCGTCACAGACACGGAAGTAATCGCCGGTTACCCGGTCAAACCCATCCAACGGCGGGCGGCACGACTCCGATCCGGTCGCCACCATGACACCTCGCCGCTCCTCACGTGCCCCACGCGTGACCCACCCCTCATCGGCCGGCACCCCTCGCCTCGCCTCGCCGTGCCCTTTTATTCCAACCCTCACCGCCCCCAACTTCACACCGGCCCCTTACCGTCACGCGCCGTATCCGACCGACGACCCCGTCCGCTCCTCCTAGGGTTAGGGTTCGCCGCGAGATCTGATCCATGGAGCTTCGCGAGATGGCGGCGGCTGCGGCCGCGGCTGCGGCGGCCTCGTCGGGGAGGGGAGGTGGAGGTGGGGGTGGGGGCAGGCTACCGCCGCCCAACCCTAACCTGCCGTACCGCGAGGACTGCTGGAGCGAGGGCGAGACGGATGCGCTCGTCCGCGCCTGGGGCACCCGCTACGAGGAACTCAACCGCGGCAACCTGCGCCAGAAGCAGTGGCAGGAGGTCGCCGCCGCCGTCAACGGGCGCCACACCGCCGCCGCGCGCCGCCGCCCGCCGCGCACCGACGTCCAGTGCAAGAACCGCGTCGACACCCTCAAGAAGAAGTACAAGGCCGAGCGCGCGCGCGGTGGCGGGCGCGAGTCATCCTGGAGCTTCTACGGCGAGCTCGACCGCCTCGTCGGGCCCACCCTCTCCGCCATCGCCGCCAAGGCCAGGCACTCCCACGCGCCGGCGCCTCACTTCGCGCTGCCCATCCATCCTGCCTCCGCCGCCGCCAGGAAGCACCCCTCGCCTTCCTCCTCGCCGTCCCACTCCTCGCCCCCGCGCGACGCTCTGCCGATCGACAGCTACCGCCGTGGGGCGCCGCTCCCAACAGCCAGCCTGCCGTCCGCCGGATGGATCCACCAATTCAAGGCTGCCGCTGCCGCGGTGTCTGATTACGACGACTCTGCTGATCCTGCTGATAACAACAACAACGATGACGACGACAGCCCGCAGCAGTCACCGTCCCGCTCTGTCTCATCCCTCTCCGGTGGTTACAACAACAAGCGCCGCCGCGCTAGCGAGACTGGCAGAGGTGGTGGCGATGCCGGCGTCAGAGAGCTGGCCAGGGCGATCGAGTCGTTTGCAGAGATGTACGAGCGCGTCGAGCGTGCCAAACAGAAGAATTCGCTGGAGATAGAGCGCGAGCGGCTTGATTTCCTGAAGCAGCTGGAGGTGAAGCGCATGGAGAACTTCGTCGATGCACATCTGAAGCTCTCGAGGGCGAAGCGCAGCAGGAAGAGCGGAGGGGCCGCGGCCAATGGTATCAGTGGAGTGGACTTGGTTTCCTCCATGACTGGGCTGCCTTTCCTTTCCAGCTCCACCTACCTCTGATCTTGAGGAAGGCTCTAGGTAAAGTTTTATTTGGCAATTTCAGTTTAGACTAACGTTGCTCTAGACTATTTGATCTCTCTTTAGTGCAATGTTGTAATGCCAATGTAGATTTGCTAGTAGTATTATAAGTTATTATGTGGCATGGGGATGCTGTTAGTTAATGCTTTAGTCATTGATGAAGGGATTGGTATGCTTGTAGAGTCATAAATTTATCTGTGAAACCCCATATACAATGACAACTTCCATGAGTGGCATTTAATGTTATTCTGATTGGCGATAACGGTGAGAAGTCCAACACATATAATTTTCCATGTTCTGAATCTATTCATTAGTGTTTGTATGTTCTGGAATAAAGGCACTTTCAGTTTGCTGCTGAGGAAGTGCTGCTGTCCTGATAATGTATTTTTATGTGTCTATCATAAACAAGCTTGGTGATCTCAGCATGATTGTACTCTTTAAATTGTTACATGTGTGCCTATGTATTGTCAAGATTAATTAAGCCAACCTCGACAAGGATTTTGACCAAAGCATGGGCTCTCTTATGGCAAACTGCTTGCCAAGGATTGGCAATGTCTTTACCTTTTATGACACTGTGAGCTAAATTTGAAACAGTTGGGTTTACATTTTTTGCTTTGAGATAGTGATGCGTCAGATCATATAATGAATAGATCCTTAGTTTCTTACGATTTCGGACTATTTTGTATAAAAGCAGATGTTGAGAGACATCTTCCAATGGCCTTGTCTTATTGAGTTATTGTGCAATGCCATTCATAATGTATATGTTGTGAGTTTTTGTTAGTACATTTTGGCTTGGTGACTTACTGGATGTGTTGTAAGATGTTTACTGCATTTGTATGATTGTAGCTTGATTTTTGAATATTAGGTTTGGCTTCCTGAGGTCATGGTACATTAATTATATACCAAAATCGTGGTTATCCAACTCTATTATGTTATATATATATTGCTAACATATTGTGATCTACTGAAAGTCAGCTTGGGTTGTGTTTTTTCACTGATTTTGCCCCCAAGAAATCATGATTGTCCGGGCATATAATGGATTGCCTGTATTCTGTTTGAACCATGTGCATAACTATGAATCACTTGGAGTAACTCTTAAGTTAAAATCACTCTGCACAGTATCTGTCCAATTTTACTGAGAATCACTCTGCACTTACTCTCCTTGTTGTGAATAGATTGTCAATTAACATCTCTCCAAATTTTAGTTATCCAAGGATTATCAATTAACATCTCTCGTTGTGAATAAATTGTCACGTGACTTTACCTGTTATGATACTGTGAGCTAAATTTGAAACATTTGGGTTCACATTTTTTGCATTGAGATAGTGACGCATCAGGTCATGTAATGAATAGATCTTTAGTTCCTTATGTGCTGCATTTCGGACTATTTTGTATATAGAAGCAAGTTTATCACTAGGAACCACTTGCACTAACTCGGAAGTTAAAATCAGTCTGCAGTATCTGTCCAATTTAACCGAAATCCCTTGGATGCAATTCACTGGTTCCCCTTTCGGGACTAGAACTCCAAATGCTATTCAGGGTTTATGTGAGAATCCTTAGGGTTTTCTTGTCCAACTTAAGAGCAGGCTCTTAATCAGTAGAGTTAACATGTAATTGTTGACCTTCTGGTTCTATTCATTCTAAAACCTTTGTGCTAAACCCAGGTCTATAGTGCAATAAACAAGCTTGTCTTATTAAACTAACACTTGGTCTTATGAGCTGTAGTCCTAACAAATTACAACTCACTAGTATATACTGATAGCCAATACTTGTGTCATGTGTGGGCCTGTAAGTTTTTCTCATATTGCTTATAATTAGAGTATGCCTTCCTGTGGATTGCTGTGTGATTACTCTGATGGGATGTGCGTTATCTTATACACCGCATGATAACTTGTTATAAATTTTACTCCTGTTGAGCTGTTCTCATGCTTATACTTTAGAATAAACAATATGTTTGGAGCCTATATAGCAAGAAAATATATTTACTGCTTCCTGAAGTGATTAATTGACTGTTCTCCTACATCTTTTGTTCAGATTACCAGTTGAAGCTTGTCAATTCATTACATGGCGTTGCTCTCCTTTGAAGGCCCACTACGCCTGTCTGTGGAATTCTGAAGCCAAAAGCTCCTCTGCTTCGGTTCAGTGTAGTTAGAGTCTAGTAGCATAAAACATCAAACATTAGAAATTCCTATTGTAGTTCCATGTTGACATCGGTATCTGTTCCCGCAATTCATCCATTGTTTTATTGGCAATGTAGGCATGTAAGTCTGACATTCTGCTTTATCAATGAAACTGTAATGCAAAGAATTCAACAGTTCTTAATATTATCTGGACTCATGTCCACCTGCAATAGCATGTTCTTATTATATATATATTAAATTCTGTTTGGAATAATGTACACTTCTGTATATGGCAGTCTCTGTTTCATGGTCTGAAAAAAATCAGTTGACCTATCTATTTCAAGTGGTATTTCCAGAGTAGGGCAATAAACTCATCTTGGCATGCTTATGTCAACATTTAGAACTGATGGAGAGAGTATTGTAGTAATGTCTCATTTTGAGTATACATGAAACCCTTGGGATGCAACTTGTCTTCATGTGCTTCATTTGTCATTTTATTTGTCTGTATCATCTTTTGATAGGTAATATTGTGTGTCAGTACTTCTATCATTTAGGTTGATGATAATAGCATGGTGAATTTCATACCAATGGATAGCAGGAAATGATGTTTATCTTCTTGGTTTAAATTTCAACCCTTGTTTTTTTTTTGGCGAAACACAGTACAAACGTAGACGCTCACATACACGTGTACACTTACCCCTATGAACGCAAACACGTACACCCTACCTCTATGAGCACCTCCTAAATACTGAGCCGGCGGGTCAAGTCTTGAGATTGACGAAGTCACCACAGACGCCTCGCTGTTGAGGGGAACGTCGCCTCCCACTGAAGAATATTCCGCCTAAATGAGAAACACCAGTGTCAAACCTGTGATTTGAACTCTGGTGGGCTGGGAGTACAACCACCCACCTAACCATCTTGCCACATGCAAGTTCTCAACCCTTGTTTGTTTCCAAGTGCCAAGCCTTTTACATGGCAGAGTTTTTCTTGGACGTGGATCGAGTGATCGAAGGAGAACTTTGCCACTTGAATTTCTGATCTGACATGGAGCTTATATACTACTCCAGTACGCTAATGGATGTTAATTAAGCATATCATATTTATCTGTAACACAGAGTCCAGCCTTGCCACACCCAGATTTCACATTTGACAGTTTACTATCCTATGGTCATATAATGGTTCGGCCTTTGAAAATGAACTATTTTCACTGAATGTGGCAACCTAAAAAATCAAACTTTTTCATCCAAGAAATTCTTCTGTTGCCAGGTACTGTATTTTGATGTTACTAATTTTTTTCCCCAACTGAACCGTGTTGGCCGCGCTAAAAGTTCTGAATATAGGTTGCGCTTGCTTGCAACAGGTCGCGGAGCCGTGTCGCTCAATGCTGTCTAAACATAGTCATATGCCTATGTGGCTGAAGCCACCTGAATGCAGTGCAGGAAATCTAGCAGCTTGATCTAATTTCAGCAACCGAGAAACACAAGGAAAAATGCTCCGCGAAATCCTCTCTGCCAGCCCCCTACCTGTTCCATGTTCGTAGCAGAATCACGGCGGATTTTCTCCTGGTCAGCTTCTGTTCTTCGGCCGATCGGTCGGATTGATAGGTACGTAGGATCCGTCAGCGTGTGATCGATCGCGCCGGCTGCAGCCATGGATTGCTCGATGACAAGCAGCGTCCTGTCGGCCAACTACAACACCATCCTCTTCGAGTTCGGCGTCACCCTCGTCACCAGCAAGATCCTCTACGCCCTCCTCCGCAACGTCTACCAGCCGCGCGTCTTCTCCGACCTCCTCGTACGAATCTCCATTGATTTGTTCGTTTAATTGTGTTGTTGATCGACTGACTGACATTTCTCTGCTTCTTCGTCTTGGCAATGGTGATTGAGGGCAGCTGGGCATCATCCTCGCGCAGTTCCGCGTGCTGTCCATCACCAACGCCATCAACCTGGTGTTCGGCAAGATCGGCGGCTTCATCTTCGCGCCCTACCTATTCGCGCTGGGCGTGGAGATGGACCCCTTCGCGCTCCTGGACGGGCCCACCGGCGACGCCGTCGTCGCCTACGCCGGCATGATCTCCACCTCCGTCCTCGTCACGCTCTTCCACACCACCGTCATGCAGGCCACCACGGGGGTCGTGCACGAGCGCTCGCTCCGCGCATTCCTTGGCCTCGCCGCCGCACTGGCAAACACGGCCTCCCCGGTGCTCACCCGCCTCGCCACCGACCTCAAGATCGCCAAGACCAACGTCGGCCGCCTCGCCGTCGGCGCCGGCGTCACCTCCGACATGGTCACCACCCTCCTCATCGCGCTCGGAAGCATGGTCTGGCGCGACAGCGATGCCGACGGCACTGGCGCCGGCGCGTTCCGCCAGCCGGCGCTCACGGCGGCCGTGCTCGTGGTGGTCCTCATGTCCGGGTTCGTGTCCAGGGCCATGGCGGACTGGGTGGATGGGCGCAACCCGGAGGGCCGTCGCATGCGCGGGTTTGACCTGTCCCTGGTGGCGCTCGTGGCGGCCACGCTCTGCTGGTTCAGCTCCGTGCTTCGCCTCGACGTCAACATGGCGGCGTTCCTCGTCGGCCTCGCGTTCCCGAGCGAGGGCAGGGTGTCACGGCTGCTCGTAAGCAAGATCAATTTCGTGCTCAGCTCCTTCGTGCTGCCGCTCTACGTCGCCCACGTCTGCCTCTCGCTCCGGCAGACCACCGACGACATCGAGGCATCGGGGCTTGCGAAGCACGAAGGGCTGCGCGTCTACGTCATGCAGCTGCCGTTCCCGTGGTGGAAGGTCTTCTTCGTCACCGCCATGGGCACGCTGGGAAAGCTCGTGGGCTGCGCTGGCGTCGGGCTCCTCCAGGGGCTCGGCTGGCTGGAGGCGCTCGCTCTCGGCATGCTCCTCAACGTCAAGGGGTACTTCCACATCTACTGCGCGCTCGCCGCGTTCGAGGCTGGCATCATCACGGACAAGTCGTTCATGGCCATCATCTTCATGGTGGCGCTCAATGTGGCAGTGACGCCGATGGTGGGGATGGGGATCGCGTCGTGGGCGCGCCGGAGCGTGCAGTGGCGCCTCATGGGGCTGCAGCACCATGATCCGGCCACGGAGCTGCGCCTCGTCGCCGGCCTCCACGGCCCGCAGGACGTGCCCACGCTGGCGTTCCTCATGGAGACGCTGCGGTGGGGCGCCGGCAACGGTGAGCTGGCGTGCTACGCCGTGGACATGGTGCAGCTGACAGACCAGACGGCCGCAGCCATCGTCAAGGGCGGGGGGTTTGACGGCGTGACTGTGGTGGACGAGGAGGTTTCCGAGATGCGGAAGCTCATCGGCGAGGCGCTGGACGCGTACCAGGCGGATTGCGGCGGCGACATTGACAAGGTGAAGGTGCGCAGGCTGCTGGCGCTCTCCTCCTTCCCCGACATGCACAGCGACATCTGCATCTGTGCCGAGGACGCCATGGCAGCGCTCATCCTTCTCCCATTTCACAAGACCCAGTGCCTGGATGGTACCATGGATGCCGGCCACTTCGGGTTCCGGCTGGTGAACCAGAAGGTGTTGCAACTGGCGCCGTGCTCGGTGGGGATCATGGTGGACCGAGGCCTCGGGAAGCAGCGCTCGTCTTCCATGGCGATGCCGGACGCGCCGCAGAGCACGGTGGTGGTGGTGTTCATCGGCGGCGCCGACGACCGGGAGGCTTTGACGCTGGCATCCTTCATATGCAAGCACCCCGGGGTGCGGCTGACGGCACTTCGGATCGTGCAGAACGCGACGGCGCAGGCGCGGGCCAAGGCGAGGACGAGCCTGTTCGAGTCCAAGAGCCGGCGGAACATCCAGCAGCCGGCGTCGGTGCTGGGGCAGGAGGAGCTGCAGGCGCAGGCGGACGACAAGTTCTTCGCTGAGTTCTACCGGAAGCACGTCGCCGGGAACAAGGCTGTGGGATACCTGGAGAAGCACGTCGCCGACGGCGCGGAGCTGGTGTCGGTGCTGCGGGGAATGCAGGGGGAGTACCGGCTTTCGTCGTGGGCAGAGGGAGGGACCGGAACTCGGTGCTGACGGAGGGGCTGGAGGAGTGGGCCGAGTGCCTGGAGCTCGGCCCCGTCGGCGACATCCTCGCCTCGTCGGACTTTTCCACCACGGCGTCCGTACTCATCGTGCAGCAGTACGATGCCAAGAAGCACTACAAGGTCATCGATGAGGAGTTCATGCCTTTGTGATGACAGGGCAATGCATGTATATTAGTGTATATCTGTATGTATTGTATATCTGTCCTAAATTTGCTCAACTGTAGAAAATTAGTGGTGATATTTAGAGTTTTGAAGTGATTAATCATCAACATGAAGTTTCTGAATTGCTAAACTCCCATAATCTTTTGATGCCGGGCCCTCCTTGTTTTTGGTCGAAGCTCTGTTGTAGTCCCAATACAACTTCTGATCGATGCCTTGTCTGTTATACAACGATCTCGATTAGTAAAGACTCATTGTAGCTAGATCCATTACGTCGTTCCACATGTATCCTTTCCTTTTACAGAATGTGTTGAAAGGACATATACAACCCATGTTGTTATTTTTAAAACGACGGTCGAGTAAGTGTTGGTATCCTCCTCATGTAGTCGGCTGTTAGGAGATGGTCATTTAAATCTTTTTAGACATACTAACCACATATAGAAGCTTACCATGTGGTAGGGTTATGTCAGCCAGTCATTTTTCAGTTTAATTCGTTGAGATCATTTTGTTATCGAAGATTAAAGAAGCAGAATGGATCCAACAGTATAGAGTATAGACCGATCTACCACGTAAATGTTAGCTTAAAAATATTAACAAAACATTTAACCATTAGGCTTGGTGATTTGATGAGTGGGATGACCTTGGTGCAAGAGAGAAACATTCTGGAGGGGAGAGGGGTTTGCGAGCCAAGGTAAGATTAAAGTTCGAACTGATGGAAAGAGTTGTGCAATATATTATATTTCTGACACTCCCCTCACGTCTAGGACGTGGACTAGGGTGTCCGCAGATATTTATTGTAATACTGCGTTGGCCAGGATTTGAACTCTAAACCTCTGGCTCTGATACCATATAGGATTGATGCACTTGCCAACTATCTCAAAAGTCCGAACTGATGGAAAGGGTTGTGCAATATATTATATTTCTGACAAAGATCGGCCATCGGAAAATTTGAATGGGGTTAAAAAAGACTTAAAAAGTCATACGGTAATGTCAAATAGTCATTTCTTCAGCACATTCCGAGAATGAAAGGATTTTCAAAACTGTGACCGCGCTTGAATCCATAATTTTATCACCGGAGATAGTATGGTCATTAAGATTAATGACGACATTGGTCATTACTTCCAAAGTAAAAAAAGGTTAAAGCAATACAACCCATTATTACCCATATTATTCAGCATATACAGTGCTTGATATGTT
The DNA here is from genome assembly GCA_947311845.1 of Poa pratensis. Classification (NCBI taxonomy): domain Eukaryota; kingdom Viridiplantae; phylum Streptophyta; class Magnoliopsida; order Poales; family Poaceae; genus Poa; species Poa pratensis. Next base: position 47,092,965 of record CAMZMU010000060.1, read on the forward strand.
GGTCGTCTTAATTGATTGCGCAAAGTTAAATGACCAAATTGAGGAGAGTAGCTCCACATCTAGTGGCTATCTATCCTTCATCTCGCACATGACACGATTCTTTCTACGGATGATGTCCTAGAAAACCTTAAGAACCTGAAATTAATACCGTCAACGTGTGAGCAGCTATCAGGGCTTATTGCATAAGAGTGGATTTTTCTTTTTCGGTAAACACCAAGACGCGACAACTCAATATGCTAAATTGTTTGGATGTGACTTGAGCCGCATTCATTGTTACTAGATCCATCCCTGGTAGTCGGATGAACCCTCTTCAATTTTGTAGACTCATATGACCCATTTTAACCACAATCGAATGAACGCTCTTCAATTTTGTAGGCTCATATGACCCATTTTAACCACAAAACATTATGACGTTTAACTTTGCACGTGAACACCACCATTAATGGCGGTTCTAAACCAGACCTTGCATGTCAGTGCAGTCAATCGTCACAGACGGCGACCAGAATAGCAAACCATTGAGCAATGACAGTTTTTTGGGAGAGTCAAACGCCAAATGGTTTGGTGATTCTAAAATAGGTCGGATGAGGTTATTTTTAAAAAACAAAAAGTTTATTCAGGTTAAATTTTCAACGTCAGAGTCAGATTTATCGATCCAACCGGTCTATGAGCCGCGCAAAAGAGCCGCACACTGCACGAATCACTCTGCCCGCACAAAAGATCTGCATTTGTGCTAGTGCGTTCGCCGACCGACCAGCATTTCTGGCTCGAGAGAGAGTGAGAAACTCTGAGATGGCGTTGATGTCACCCGCTGCAAAAGTAGGCCAAGGAAAAACCTTTCCGACCAAGTTGCTCAGCTAGGACTGACGCTGCGACGAATAATTGAGCCCCTTTCACCTTTCCTTTCGGCCGATTCTCTTCTCTCACAGTCTTAACGTCCATCGTTAACCGGATTCATTCATGATGAGCACAAACCAGGTTGCCCGAGTTGGCCAAGCAAGCCAAAAATGTTCACCATATACAGGGCACAATCAACCATGTAGAGATTCTCCCTTAGTCCCCACGTTAGAAAAGGTAGTACCTATTTTTTTTCCTGTGTGGAGCGTGTATAATGGCCATTCACATCGAATAAGCATTCTTAGCCTTAAACATAGAACTCGAAACTAGAATAACCGAGTTCACATGATGTGTCTTAGCTTTATCCGAATGCCGCCGCTCTAGCTATTATTTTTTCTTGACCGGTGCAATAAAATTGACCGTCCATGGCTGTTTTGGTCACTAACGGAGTCCGAATCGTCAGAGATTTGGTAGCAATCTGTCTCTAGCCTGTCACGAAATCACATATGAAGTACCACATTCGATATTTATAGAGTGAATTGTGCATTTTATCTCTTAGTTATGCATTTGTGACATATATTACCCATTTACCAGAAATACGCCATTTAAAAAACTTTGAACCAAGTTTTTTTTTCCATTTTATCAATTTACACATTCTATAGATAAAACCAACATGTTGATTCAATGTGGTGCGGAATATGTTTAAAGGTTGGAGGACACCATCGACGATCATGTCTACCCTTCTCTTCTCCATCTGTTCTACTCTTCGTCGTCCTCCTCATACATTCTAACCTTGATTTTAACCTCACGCCACACATCAGAGAAGGAGGGTAAAAAACTTCTTAAATCGGATAATCTGGATAAATGTTCAGTATATAGGATAATTGGTGTCACAAATGCATAACTATAGGGTAAAAGAGGAATTCACCGATACTTACTATAAATATAGATCAAGCCATATGCTTTATATGGGGCTTTGATAAAGTTTTCCACTTTTTAGTGCTACAAATTTTACTAACTGAAGTATCCTCTCCAAAGACAACCCTTACCATGATCTTTAAAACAATTTTAGGCGAAGGCGATTCACAAAAATTCATGCAACCGAGAACTAGCAAACCTTCATCTACGAGAAAGGATTATACGTACTATATAAACAAGGCGAATTGTCCTTATTTAAGGTAGATTATAACTGAAAAATACTGTACTATATGGAAGAATTACCCGTGTTACACAAAATATCTTGTAACGTAGAGTCGTGGAGTTATATATACGCAGAACGAAACAGTATCGACCATTTCCGTTGTCGCTTCTCCCCTTCTCCGGCTCTCTCATCTCATCCCGACCGATTGACGACGACTCCTTTGACCTCTCGCGCTGTCCCCTCCTCCTCCGTCGCCGCACGAAGCTCGAGGCGCCCCCCCTCCCCCTCAACCTCGACCCGCCGGCAGCTCCGGCGCCATGGCCAACAGCAACCTCCCGCGCCGGATCATCAAGGTGCGCCCTCGCGATCCGATCGCTTCCCCCTCCTCCCCTCCCAGATCTATCGTTCACCTTTTCCCTCTGTTTGGTATGTTTGTCGCGCCTAATCCTTTCGGAATTTGGATCTGCGCAGGAGACGCAGCGGCTGCTCAGCGAGCCAGGTACGTTTTCCCATGGAATTGGTGGTGGATTTCGCCACGGCCTTCGGGTCTTCGTGTCGTATTGTCGTTCTGATTCGTGTGTTGTGTTGGCGCGTGCCTGCAGCGCCGGGGATCAGCGCGTCGCCGTCGGAGGAGAACATGCGCTACTTCAATGTAATGGTGCTTGGCCCGGCGCAGTCTCCTTACGAAGGTATTCTGTGATTTTTTGTTTCTGTTGAAATATCTGTAACCAGTATATATGTGCTTTCCATCCTGTAATGCTATGGGATAGCGTTTCTGGCATTTTTTGGATTGGAATTATGGCTACTATGGTCTGATTACCTGTGTGTATGCCTGCATCTGCTTGTAAGATTGCTGCGAGTGTCTTGGAAAGCAGCACAGATGGGTAATATGATCACCTGGGGTTGTTGTTCTGGCGCAGCAATTGTGAACTTACGTTATCTGAATAGTGAATAGACCAGTAATTCCACCATCGTGTGATGCTTTTGATATCCCCCTGGCGGCGATCAAACTCTCTGTGCTACTAAGATTGTATTCTGAGCTTGGATTTTGTTGGTTACATGCCAAAATATAGTTCACATAACCATTACGCCTGCTATTAGTATAGGTCTGACGTGGTACAAGCTTTTGCCTCTTAAATGCTAGATCTATGACTTCTCATATCGGTATTTAATGGAAATTGAATAGATTTGCTTGCCTTCAGTTCGACAAATTTATTCAAGTTACCGATATACTACAACACTTGGAATTATCTAACATGTTTGCATCCAACATGGAGTAACTGGAATGTGGTGCATCCATCCATGTAGACAGAAAACGGTCAAAATAACAAGCTTTCTTATATTGTTGAAAAGTACACTTCATCTTTCATCTTAATCGTTTAAGCTTAGCTTACTTGTCGTGGTAGACCTGCTGCTGTTCGATTTTTTTTGGGTGGAAAATCCTTTTGTTCTTTCGTTTGTTTCCGCTGGTCTAAGATTGTTCCTTCTGTGTTGGACAGGTGGAGTTTTTAAGCTTGAACTTTTCTTACCCGAGGAATATCCGATGGCAGCTCCAAAAGTAATTTTTTTTATCAAGAATAAGTGAATGGTTGTTTGTCAAATTATTTGTTCGGCACTTGACATCTAGTATGGATTTCCTTGTCTGGTAAACTCCTCTATGTGAATTTGGGTTTGTTTCCTACTTGTAACTGTCTATTAGTAAATTCAAAATCTATCAGGGCTCAGAGCAACCTTATCAATGATTTTAATATTTTATCATGCTAAGACGACTTAGTGGCGATAGGCTGACATTTTCTTCCTTCTGTATCTCTCTTCCAGTTAGTCCCATGGTTAAAGCAATTTATTTCTGTTGCAGTAAAACTATGCTACATAGTTATTAAAGATTGGTGATAACCATAATAATACAAAGAAGTAGTTTGAATGTTATAGCCCACTGGGTGAATCTTCCTACTTTGCTTGAAGCTTGTTTCATATTACCATGTTCTGACTTTAAGTGGTGCCATGCTTGTTCTTGGCATGTTTACTTGATGTGACTAGGAATATTCGCACTATATTTGTTAATGGGAACAGTCAATGACAGCATTCTGTTAATACTTGTCATATCCATAGTTCCATACTAGGTGTCTCTAAGCTCTTCACTAATCATCTTCGCACAGCTCAGCACTTAACTTAATTGGCAGTGTTAACAACAACATCATTATGTCAATACTATGTTGAAAGTTTCTTTACATCATAGCATAATATGTAATATTTCAGGATAGTGGTTATTGTTATTATGTTAATAAGAGTAGCTGAATATTTAACTGTCAACTCCTGTATTTAGATTGTTTTACTCTCGTGGATATCAGTGTGGTTTAGCTATGAACTCCTGTCTTTAGATTGTTAGTCTTGTGGATATCAGTGTGGTTGTTTTAGGTCTAGTGTGGTGTAATTTAAGTAGTTACACTATTCTAGGTTTAGTTCTACTTTTCTATATGTTTGTACCAGGCTTTCTGATGGACATCATTCTTCTACTATTCCAGGTTAGGTTTCTCACGAAAATATACCATCCCAACATTGATAAGGTAGGCAACCAATATTCTTGCCGGAACTGTATTTAAAAACCTATATCTCGTTTCTGACGGACATACATTGCAGCTTGGTAGAATATGCCTCGACATCCTCAAGGACAAATGGAGTCCGGCTCTTCAAATACGCACTGTTCTTTTGAGGTAACTGCTTCTGACTTCCATTGCATTTCCGGCCAAATAGTTTTGTTTTGATTGATGTGTGGGTTTGTTACTCTACAGTATAATTAACCATGAGTTGCCTCTTCATAATAGTATCATAGTATCTCATTTCCATTTTTTCTTTTTCTCATTGTAAGCTGTGTTATCTACTATCTTATCGTGCTACTTTATACCTCTTGACAATATTTGATCTGCAGCATTCAGGCACTGCTGAGCGCTCCAAACCCAGACGACCCTCTCTCGGAGAACGTTGCAAAACACTGGAAATCCAATGAAGCTGAAGCTGTGGAGACAGGTACTTGGAGATGCAGCCAATAAAGCTACACGCTAACACTTGGTTTTCTTCTGCACCTTTTGTTTTCAGAATACCCTAACTTGTTATTTCCATGCTTTGCAGCGAAGGAATGGACTCGCGTGTATGCCAGTGGTGCATGACAAGCTGACACTGTTATGGATGTAATAACACCATGTCATAGTCGGCCTAATCGAAAACCGTTTGCTTGATAAGAACAAACTTGAAATTGTTTCGCGATGGAAGGAAGTGTCCAGAGCGATAACGATTCAAGTTACCGGTTGTATTTGTGGTGCATGTTCTGGCACCCGTCACTTCTGTGCCACTCTAGCCAAATCAACATGATGTGTTCCCTCTTTGTCTTCAATATTTATCAGTTGTGCTGTGATCCGATGTAAGATATCTAAATGTTGGTAGCTGCTTCCCGGTTCGTGTTTTTGCCCAAGAACACTTGTGATGAATTGCACTTACTCAGACTGTTTTATCAGAAATCGGTTAGAATGCCATTTTATATCGGGAATTGGGTAGATTTTCTCACAAATACCTGAGGCACCATATTGGTCTGGTCTGCGGTGATCTTTGTTTGGTCCGAGGCTACGGCCATTTTTACCTCTGGTCAAACCTCTGACAGACTCTTGCCCTAGCCGGTTCCCAGTTTGTGCTCCTACCCCAAGAACATTGTGATGCATTGCATCTTCTCAACTCTTTGTTTACTTAGTCAGGTTAACTTCTGATAGACGTTGTAACCCATGTTTGGCTTTGTGGTGCCTTTTTAGTGCCCCTGTTTACTCTTATTTTTTTCATAAAGAGCAGAAGCTTAGTAGTTAGAAGCATAGTTCAGGAGTGAGTTAGTAAACACTACTAAAAAAATGGTAACCACATGAACACTTATTCTTTTCACATGAACATTTATTTGACCTATATGAACAAAATAAAACCGTGCAGAGATTGTTTTAAAACTTAGTGATTTTTTTAACTACACAAGCATTTTACCTAAACTTTCTAATGTGTTTTTGTAAAACATTCACCGTAAATTAAAAAAATAAATATATAAAAATAGAATAGAAATAGGAAAAAAAGGAAAAGGAACAAACAGAAAAACAAAAAAATTGTCCTTTATCTAATTCTGAAAATAATACGCGTTTTTATTTTTTTCCAAGAATAGGATCCACTCGTCCATGGTGACTACTCGTCTATGCCGAAGACGACTAGACGGCATGTCGTCCTTGCCGACGACGACAGGCCACTTGTCCTCAGATGTATGCAGGAGTCGGTCGGCAGGACCTCTCGTCTTAGGCGAAGACGACAGGCCGTGCGATGCCTCCGGCCATCTGTCATCTGGCAGCTAGCTAGCTCTAGCCTTTCCTCCATCATGTGGGACCTGTCCATGCGCATGCATGCAGCTGATCGATGGAGTGCTTTTAAAATTGCTTGCTAGCTAGCTCATTTGTATTTAAATCTTTGGAGAATCATATCTTATAAGCAGTTATTTGAAATTGTAATTTATTTGCACCATTGTGATGTAGATGGTAAACTCTACAAAATGAGTCCAATATCATATATATATTCTTACATAAATATTGTGTACCTCATTGGGCCCATGTGTCATAGAAAATAACTTTGTATATCTCTAAATTCTTGAAGATATCTAAACTCAGTATCAAGGCTAACCGGTGATACACAATGAAGATATCCACACATGGGGCTATGTGAATTCGTAAAGTATTTCCATAGATTCCATAATTTTATTATCTATGACATGTGGGTTCAATAAGATACACAATATTTACGGAAGAATATATATATACATGATATTAGACTCATTTATAGAGTTCACCATCTAAATCGCAATGGTCCAAATAGGTTACAATTTCGACAAACTATTTATTAGATATGATCTTTCAAAGCAGATGGTCCCGCATGGTGGACGAAAGGCTACACCTAGCTGGTAGCTGAGCTGACAAATGACAGAACGAAGAGAGAGATTGCACAGGTCAACATGTAGCATGCAGCACATATCTGCTGGGTGGTGCATGCATTTGCATGTGGCCTTGGCTTGACATACGATCGAGACATTCTCAGCCTTGTCGTACTTGGCCAAGACGACTGGGGACACCGCTCCCAGGACGAGTGGGTCTGTGGCGACGTGGCCCAGCCACTATTCGTCTTCCGCGTCCATGAATGGGACTAGTCGGTTTCGTGGATGAGTAGTTCCTGTCGTTTTCGCCATGGACGATTGGATCATCTTTGAAAAAAAATAAAAACGCGTATTGTTTTCAAAATTAAATAAATTTCATGTATTATTAAAAAAAATAGCGTTATAAGCGCCATATATGAGCTCTCGACTGTGCAAAGTTTATAGATTTGAACATTGTAGTCGAATAAAGTTCTCCATTTTATTTTTTATAAAGAGAATATATTAATATCTAGTTGATACCAATGTATAATGTCAATATCTAGTTGAGGATGCACATAACCAAAAGAATAAAATAAAATAAAATACAAAAAGCAAAAGCGCTCTGCCATAGTGATCAACGCCTACATCAGTAGGAGCAACCATCACCATTGGTAACACCCGGACTGCAAAAAAGGAACTATAAGAGCGACATCTTCAGAAAGACAATAATGCACGACCGTCGTTGTCACTCGATCTAATCACAAAAGTTAGATTCTAGTATACTAGTTATTCACCCTAGAGCAAATTTGAGCAACCTCCAAAAAATGGCCCCAACAAATAATACGGTTAGAACTCCATTATTGATAGACACAACCAATGAATGTTAGACCTAAATTTTCAGTATGAAGATCGAGACTCGGTGCTCAATGATAACAACTCAAAATTTACACTCTGAAGATCTAAACTCAGTGCTCAATGTAGTCACAGTGTTGACAAGTCTAGATCGACTATAGAACCGATTCAACCGAACCACCATGCATGTCACATAAAGACTACATTGAGACACACTATTGTCCACAGGACTGAAGCGGCGCATGCCTTGTTTGCATTGGCATGTACTACGTGGAAGCTGTTGGTCACCAACTCGCACCATTCGTTGTCGATCTCTCGCATTGCGTGCCACACCCTAGCTAGCACTACTCTTCGTCTTGTTCACATGCACCTAGCCTAGCTATCGAGTACGTACTAGCCACCGCCTCTGGCCTCGTACGTACGTATGCTCACAGAGACTAGATTAGAGAGAATATCTCCTGTGGAGATGGAATGCATTGCACATTACGAGGAAATTGCAGATTCCACCATGCTCATGCATCTCGTTGCGGAAACCACCAGCTTTTTAAGACTTTTGCACTCTCCACCAGGTCTACTGAAGAAATAGGCTTTCGCCTTGCTATACTAATAGCAACCACCCGATACAAGTTATGAGGCCACTGCTGGGGCAAAACAGTACAGTCACGCCCAAAAGAAAAGAAAGAGAACAAGAAAAGAAAAGAAAGCCGACATTGGCGGATCAACGAAAACAAAGGCGACCCGCAACCGATGCGCACTCTCCGGCAAAGTCCCACCACTATCCTAGCACACTGAATCGTCGCGTACCAAACAACACCTCCAAGAACGAAAACAGCGACGACGCTGCTGCTGTCCGGACTAGTCCTAGGGTTTCCCCCGGTACGCTACAGGTAGTGAGGAAGAGGTACCCCCGACGCCCTTCAGGAAGGAGCGGCGACACTCACAAGCATCACCGCGTCGGTGTCAAATGACAAGGATTTCTCCCGACCTCGAAAAAACCACATCCCTGGACAATCCGACGTGCTCCACCCATCTTGCCATCCACCAGGTCTACTTCTAATCCGTTGCAACCTATTCTAAACACACTATTGACAGTAAAATCTAGAACTAACCACCTATCAAAAATAGTACAAGCTAAATCACACTTTCTGGACATGACAAAAATATTGTGACATGGTGCAGCTATATAAGGACAATTGAGCAGATTTTTTTTTAAAACCAGACAATATACTTGCCATTTTCATTAATTAATATTAAAAAGAGTTGGTTAGTTAATTAGCATGAAACGACCAAAAAATGGAGCAAACACACCCGCCGACCGTCGCGAGTAGAGTTGGTCAGTTATAGATCTGAGCGAGCCCGCCGAAATCCGCCAAATGCACAGACCGTACCGAGCATAGATGGAGCTTAGCAAAACGTCTTATAATTAAACACGGAGTAGCCTATCAAAACGTGTTATAAGTAGAGACATAGGTATATAATACTCCCTCCGTTCGGAAAAGGATGTCGCAAAAATGAACAATCTATAGTTCATTTTGCGACATCCTTTTCCGAACGAGGGAGTAATATATTTATAATATCACAATACAATTAAGGAGTATACTCGGTTCGGCTTATCCATGTTGTACCCGATTGTCAATTGGCTGTCAACGGTCATAAATGGGGCATTTAGACTAGATTGCAACGGATTAGATGTGAACCTGGTGGAGTGTGCAAAAGTTCTAAAAAACTGGTGGTTTCCGCAACGAGATGGCATTAGCATGGTGGATTCTGCAATTTCCTCCACATTGCCGGCAACAAGAGAATCTGTCTGTCTCCTCCTACCATGCGCGACCTGCCATGCACCAGCCGAGACCTGCCTTGCCTCGCCGGTTCACCAAGGGCCAGGGCCACGCTTCCCCACGCCGTACGGCCACAATGATCTAACCAGGAACGCCAGATTATATGTTTTCATTCCGGAGAAATTAAGTCCGAGACCAATTAACTGACAATGAATGCAACAAAGAACATGCCTAGAAGTTTGTCATTGTCAGACACAATCAAGAAAGTCAAATGGAGTAATATAGTTTGCTTCTTTGGATCACACCGATTAGAAAACATATGAATTGGAATAACCGAGGAATTTAACAGAATTGCAAATGCAACACAGATGATTACAAAATAGAGGAAAACTGTAGAAAAGGTCATTTGAATGGAACACAGGAAAAACAAAGGAAAAATGTCTCGATCCTACGCGCGGATGAGTGTAAAAAAGAGCTTAGAGCTGATGTCGAAATTCCTACTCCCTCCGTTCCAATTTAATTGACTTGCTATCCACCACACGTGATGTATCTATACATGTAACATATCTAGATACATCAACATTTGGTGTATAACAAGTCAATTAAATTGGAACGGAGGGAGTATGAGATTGGGAATGCAATCAATAGAATTTGGAGGTGTCATTCCTTTAATTCAAACGGATTCTTTAGAAAAAATCCTATGGATTGAAATCCTCCAATACTTTTATAAAAATCTTTCAATCCAACCAGACCCTAGGTACCATTATATACACTTTTCAATGTAAAATGAGTCTACAAAGTAATAAAAAATACATCTATGGTACCACCAGCATTTTTGTCAACGGTCCGTAACCGGATATCCCGAGCACTCCCGAGAAGTGGTCGTACCCGACATTTTTTTGAATTTTAACGAAAACTCTTGGAAAATGGTCATACTGGGAACCAAAAAATTTAAATTTGGAATTTGATTTTCAAATTCGTACGGCAACCGGTCGGGAATTTTTGGTAACCACGGTACCCGGAAATCCCGACCTTGGTTAACGCACATATGCCACTATCACATAGTGGCAGTAACATAGTGTAGTAACATATGCATGTTACTAGTTTAATTTACTCCCCACTATGACCAGATTAAGCACTGCTAGTTGGTCCTTCAGCTTGGTGACGAGTCGTTATCCTCGATTCCCCTTCGTTTCCACACACAAAAACACCCATTCTTTCTGAAGAAAAATTGGAAACGAGATAAACTCATTTTGCTAACGAAAGGAAAAGAAAAATGTTGACATGATTATATCGACTATAGCACCCAACCACCCTGTCACATAAAGACTAGATCTACTACCACTAGTAGAAAACAACCCTTTCGTCCGGCCCATTTAGTCCCGGCCGTGGCCTGGGCCGGGACTAAAGGTCCGGCCACGTCGCCCCGAAACCGGCGATGGCGTACGACCCCTTTTGTTCCGGTTCGTTAGGGCCCATTTGTCCCGGTTTGAGATACAAACCGGGACTAAAGGGGTCTGCGGCCCACTGCGGCCGGGTGCCCCCCTTTAGTCCCGGTTTGTATCTCAAACCAGGACAAATGGGCTGGCCCTCCCTTTAGCCCTATATATATGGCAGCCCCTCTCCCCTCTCTCTTGTTTTTTTCCTGGTGGGAGGTGGTGTGGGTTTCTGCTAGGCTTTTTTTCTTCGTATGCACTAGAGGTGTTCGGTGAAATGCGTGTTCGAGCGATGCCACTTGAGTTCACACAAGACAAACATGATATGAGGTGCCCGAGCCACACTTAAGCTTCCTCCTCTTTATTTCCACTTGTCCTAAAAGGTTAGCAACTATTTTCTCGTTTAGACCGCGCGGTACTAATTTTAGCATCGTGATTGCGTTTGATATATAGTATGATGCAGATGAGCCATCCATGGATGTACGGTGACCGACGCACAGCCGCTTACAGAGAAGGCGTGCATTCTTTTCGCGATGCGGCCGAGGCGAACAAGCATGGGGGTGGCTTTATGTTTTGTCCATGTGTTGAATGTCGGAATGAGAAGGATCACACTTCCTCAAGAGTCATTCAGAGCCACCTGCTTCGGTCCGGTTTCATGTCCGGCTATAATGTTTGGACCAAGCACGGAGAAAGAGGGGTTATGATGGAAGACGGCGATGAAGAAGAGAACGATGATGACAACTACCGATCTATGTTCCCTGAATACGCTGATACCGCAATGGAAGACAATGAAGAAGAAGGTCAGGGTGAAGAACGGGCACCAGATGAGCCCGCTGATGATCTTGGTCGGGTCATTTCTGATGCAAGGCGAGGCTGCGACACAGAAAAGGAGAGGTTGCAGTTCGAGCAGATGTTACAGGACCACAACAAATTGTTGTACCCAACTTGTGAAGATGGCCAGAAGAAGCTGGGTAGCACACTGGAATTGCTGAAGTGGAAGGCAGAGACCGGTTGACTGACTCGTCATTTGAAAAGTTGCTGGTACTAATGAAGAAGATGCTTCCAAGAAAGAACGAATTGCCCGCCAGCACGTACGAAGCAAAGAAGCTTGTCTGCCCTCTAGGATTAGACGTGCAGAAGATACATGCATGCCCTAATGACTGCATCCTCTACCGCGGTGAGAAGTACGAGAATATGGATAAATGCCCGGTATGCACTGCATTGCGGTATAAGATCAGAAAAGATGACCCTGGTGATATTGAGGGCGAGCCACCCAGGAAGAGGGTTCCTGCCAAGGTGATGTGGTATGCTCCTATAATACCACGGTTGAAACGTCTGTTCAGAAACAAAGAGCATGCCAAGTTGTTGCGATGGCACATGGAAGACCGTAAGAAAGACGACAAGTTGAGGCACCCCGCTGATGGTCGGCAGTGGAGAAAAATCGAGAGAGAGTTCGGGGACTTTGCAGGTGACGCAAGGAACTTATGGTTTGGTCTAAGTACAGATGGCATGAATCCTTTTGGGGAGCAGAGCTGCAGTCACAGCACCTGGCCCGTGACTCTATGTATCTACAACCTTCCTCCTTGGTTGTGCATGAAGCGGAAGTTCATTATGATGCCAGTGCTCATCCAAGGCCCGAAGCAACCCGGCAACGACATTGATGTGTACCTAAGGCCATTAGTCGATGAACTTTTGCAGTTGTGGGCCAAACCAGGTGTAAGTGTGTGGGATGAGCACAAACAGGAGACATTTGACCTACGAGCGTTGCTTTTCGTAACCATCAATGATTGGCCTGCTCTTAGTAACATTTCAGGACAGACGAACAAGGGATACAATGCATGCACGCACTGTTTGGATCAGACAGAAAGTATATATCTGGACAAATGTAGGAAGAATGTGTACCCGTACAATCGTCGTTTTCTTCCGCCCAAGCATCCCTTAAGGAAAAAAGGCAAGCATTTCAATGGCAAGGCAGAAACCCGGACGAAGCCTGTCACCCGTACTGGTGCTGAAGTATTTGGTATGGTCAAGGATTTAAAAGTAATCTTTGGAAAGGGTCCTGGCAGCCAACCTGTTCCGAACGGCGCTGATAAGCGCACACCCATGTGGAAGAAGAAATCTATATTTTGGGAGCTACCCTATTGGGAAGTCCATGAGGTCCGCTCCGCAATCGACGTGATGCACCTGACGAAGAATCTTTGCGTGAATATTCTAGGCTTCCTGGGCTTGTATGGGAAGTCAAAAGATACACCGGAAGCACGGGAGGACCAGGAACGTCATAAAGGACGAGACGGCATGCATCCAGGGCAGTTTCAAGGGCCTGCCAGCTACGCTCTTACCAAGGAAGAGAAGGAAATCTTTTTTGAAGTCCTTTTCAGTATCAAGGTCCCGTCTGGCTTCTCGTCGAATATAAAGGGAATAGTAAATATGAAAGAGAAAAAATTCCAAAACCTAAAGTCTCATGACTGCCACGTGCTTATGACGCAATTGCTTCCGGTTGCATTGAGGGGAATTCTAGCGGAAAATGTTCGACTGGCCATTGTGAAGGTATGTGCATTCCTCAATGCAATTTCTCAGAAGGTAATCGATCGAGAAAGTCTATCAGGGTTACAGATTGATGTGGTCCAATGTCTGGTCAGCTTCGAGTTGTTGTTCCCGCCATCCTTCTTCAATATTATGACGCACCTCCTAGTTCACCTAGTCGAAGAGATTAGAATTCTCGGTCCTGTGTTTCTACACAATATGTTCCCCTTCGAGAGGTTCATGGGAGTCTTAAAGAAATATGTTCGTAACCGTGCTAGGCCAGAAGGAAGCATCTCCAAGGGCTATGGAACAGAGGAGGTCATTGAGTTTTGTGTTGACTTTCTTCCTGACCTTAAGCCGATTGGTGTTCCTGAATCTCGGTATGAGGGGAGGCTGACTGGAAAAGGCACACTAGGAAGGAAAGCAACGGTATGTAGGGACGGGCATTCTTTCACTCAAGCACACTACACAGTTCTACACAATTCCACCGTGGTGGCTCCGTATATCGAGAGACACAAGAATATTCTACGCTCCGAAAACCCGGGGAAGGCTGACTCCTGGATTAAAGGGAACACGAGAAGACTTTCGGCAGTTGGTTGCAGACACATCTCATGAATAACACCATTGTTGGAGATCAGCTGTACTTGTTGGCCAGGTCACCATCTTCGACTATATGTACTTTCCAAGGGTACGAGATAAATGGGAATACATTTTACACGATCGCCCAAGATAAAAAGAGCACCAACCAAAACAGTGGTGTCCGCTTTGATGCAACAGACGACAATGGGCAGAAGGACACATATTATGGGTACATAGAGGAGATATGGGAACTTGACTATGGACCTACTTTTAAGGTCCCTTTGTTTCGGTGCAAATGGGTCAAGCTGACAGGAGGGGGTAGATGTAGACCAAAAGTACGGCATGACAACAGTGGATCTCAAGAATCTTGCGTACATGGACGAACCATTCGTCCTAGCCAACGATGTGGCTCAGGTTTTCTATGTGAAGGACATGTCTACCAAAACGAGAAAAAGAAATCAGCAAAAGAATACATCGTCTGATGAGCCAAAGCGCCACATAGTTCTTTCAGGGAAAAGAAACATCGTGGGAGTAGATGACAAGACAGACATGTCAGTAGATTATAATAAGTTTCATGAAATTCCGCCCTTCACAGTGAAAACTGACCCAAGCATCCTGTTAAATGATGAAGATTCTCCATGGCTACGGCGCAGAAGAAAACAGAAACAATAGATAGGGATGTTGGTGATGTGTAATAATGTATTAAACCTTTTATGTAATGCATTCTATGGAATGTATTAAACCTTTATGTAAGGAGCATGTGTAATAATAATGAATGTGTATTTCCAATGTGTATTGTCAAGAAACTTCAAATCAGCTGCAGTTTTACCAACACAATCTCTGCATTCTCCAAAATCTTTAGCATTTCCAAGTGATGCAGAAAGCGCCACAATCCGGATGTTACTGCCATTCTCCAAGATCTTTAGCATCTGAATAGTTCCCAAGACGATCTCTGGATATGAACTGACTCTCAATTGGCACTTGTTGATTCATAAGGGAGAGGTAGTATTGCAATTCACTGTGGCCAGTTAAGATTATTCCCTCTCCGTGTGTATCATACTTAGGAAGAGGTAGTATTGCATTAGCAAAAAAAAAGAAAATGGCAAAATTGTTAATAGTTTATAGAGTTAGAATAATTATTTTATAAAACAGAAAATGGATTTGGAATACTTATTCAAATTCAAGCACTTTTAATGTTGAAAGTTTAGTGAGATTCAAAAATATGCAAAAATGTTAGTTAATCCATATTTTAATTGAAAATGACAAAATTGTTAATAGTTTGTAGAGTTAGAATAATTATTTTATAAAACAGAAAATGGATTTGGAATACTTATTCAAATTCAAGCACTTTTCATGTTAAAAGTTTTCTCAAATTCATAAGTATGCAAAAACTATTTCATTCAAATGTGCAAATATTTAAAATTGTGCTAAATCTCAAAAAAAAAAAGTAAAAACGGTACAACGCACGCTATATTTGGCCCAGCCCGCGCAATTTTTTGGCCTTTTGTCCTGGCCCATCTCACCAGCCGGGACTCAAGCCCGTGCTGCGCGCGGGAACGCGAAAAGCCCTCTCCACCCCTTTAGTCCCGGTGCGTGGCACCAGCCGGACTAAAGACCCCTTGTCTTAGTCCCGGTTTGAGCCACGGGCCGGGACTAAAGGTCCCTCCACTACTTAAGCCACGGTTGGAATCCCAATCTGGGACTTAGCCATTTCATCGAAGACGAAGGAGCGCAGAAGCAGAGGAGATGCCGTCGGGCTGCCAAATCCACCGCGCCCTCGATGTCCGCCGGCCTCCATGCGCCGCCCGAGCCCGCCGGCGTCGCTCTCCTCCACGCGCTCCTCTACGTTCTGCACGTGCGTGCGCGTGCGCCCGCCTTGCGACATCGCCGCCAGCGCCGCTCTAGCTAGCTCCTCCACGCCAGCCTCGACGCCCACGCGCCGCCCTCACAGGTGCCTCTCCATTCCGACCACTTCCACGCGCCGCTCTCACAATTTTGGTGATGTTGATCAAATTGACTTCATGGTATGCAACAGAGTGCTACTGTGGAAATTGACATCATTCCTATGTTTGTTCGTCGTAATTTTTTGAAGTTGATTGGGTTGTATGTTATGAGATCCATATTTTTTAGTAATTGTTGTAGTAATTTTTTAATTTGTAGTAATTTTTAGTAATTGATTTGTAGTACTTTTTAGTAATTGATTTGTAGTGGATATATTGTGACTTAATACATTTGTAGTAATTTTTTAATTACAAAGTATTGATGATAATAATTGATACACATTAGATAAGTGACTTGTATTCATTGCTTTAGTAATTATTTATAACAATTGATACTCATTTTATTTGATGCATTTTGAAATAATATTGTGTGCATTTTGCAGAAACTATGGATCCACCTAGTCCAATCCGCAGAGACCTAAGACAGGAAGAAATTCTCGAGAATATAATCCACGACGCCCCAGGTGCTGATCCAGCCGAATCTCCGTCGTCGTATCTGAACCCCTCCGGGGATGGAATGGAGGTCAACCGAAGTGAGGATGAAGCCGACGGCTCCGTTGATGGAGAAGGCGATAGCTCCGATGATGGAGAAGCCGGTGGACCCTTAACGAAGTCCGGCGAGGTATATATATGAAGTTCGGCGTTCAGTAGATGCATTTAGTTGAGTTGTATATATATATATATAAATTGACGAATGTTTCTTCTCTTAGGCCTCCATATCGAGCAAATCTTCCAAACGAGGCCCGACCAAAAAGTTGGCCCCATCTACGCATTATACATTTGAGGTCATATCCCCTACGGGCGAACCGAAGGAACCCAAGAAGGCTGCTGATGTATTTAAAAAACAATGCGGAGTTCTGGTTAGGGATCACGTCCCGATCACCGTTCGAGACTGGCATAAGCGCAAAGGGGCGAACGATAGTGAGTATGTCACCGAAAGGTACAAAGAGGGTCTTTGGAATGACCTCATGGCACATTTCACCCTGCCAGAATTTGAGGATCCTGCCGACACTGCAAAATGGAGGGCGAAAGTCAAGCAGTGGACTCTTAAGAAGATGGCCGAACTATTCCGGGTGTGGAAGAAAAGATTATGGCAAGACTATCTGAAGAAAAAGACTGCTCCTGTATTCGAAGGCTATCTAGCGAAGCAGGCGAATCACTGGAACACATTTAAGGAGTATAAGGAGTCACAAGATGCCAAGGAGATGTCAGTAAAGAACAAGAAAAATGCTGAGAAGAAGAAATATCACCATAAAATTGGGGCCAGGGGGCTACGAGACTCCCATGCCAAAGTGGGATAAAAAAGAGCAAGAGCTGCTTGCTAAAGGGACCGAACCAGAATGGATGCGCGAAGAATGGGAATTGAGGGCAAGTAATTGGTTCCTTGCGCATGGGGGTTCATATGACGAAACAACATGGGACCTTATTTGCAGTGACGGGATTAGGATATCCAGGGAAAATTGGCTTAAAGTGGTGAAAGAAATTAAAGAGGGGAAGTTAAAGTTCCGTCCCGATAGAGAGAAAGACTTGCTGACACTGGTCCTCGGGAATGACAAAAAAGGGGGACGAACACGAGGCCTTGGCCCTAAGTATCCGTGGTGGCTTGGGTTTGCCAAAGACATAGAAACTTACAGAAGCCGAGCGAGAGCAAAGCAGCGACAGCAGGAGGAGGAGGGAGACACGTTCAACCAGTTGCTGGCCAGAATTAACCACCAGCAGCAGCAGATTGACGAACTTAGAGGAGTAGTGCGCCTGCAAGATCCTGCACTCGATATTACTGCCGGCCCATCTCAGCGGAAAAGCAGCGTGGGTGACTCGGAGGTCCCGACTGACGATGCACGGCGGATGATAGATGGCGGTCCCGGCTACCCCGTGGATGGAATCAAGGATTCAATATCTTGTGAGCTCCATCAGAAATTGAAGAACATATCCATGAAGGTGGCGGTCAGATATGCTTTACCTTGTCCACCTGACGCACGCTGGCAAGGCCGTGAGATTCCAGCTGGCTATGCTAAAGTCAGGGTGGATGAAATCGTATCGGGGTTTTATGATATGGAGCTTGACATCCCTGGACCTGAAGATGAGAGGACACTCGGAGAAGTTGTGGGTGATATCATTCTATGGGACAAGAACTACATCAAGTTTCCAGACTCGGCGCCAAGGACAACACCGCCTCCGAGTCATCGCAGGTCACCTACACCTCCATCACCTCCAAGAAGCCCACCCCATGACTACGACCACCACAGCGTGAGTCCATCTCGATCTCCGCCGCCGGACTTGGGTCGGCCATCTTCGCCGCCGCCTTTGCCCGCTAAGGACAATAAGCGGAAGCGTGCTCCGTCGATGAGTACTAACCGACGCAGCAGCCTGATACCCAATGATGATACTATGACGCCAGAAAACACTTTGTTGATCTCCGGTGCGTAGTTACCTGCGTCAAAAGTAAATGGGTTAGGTTGAGACTCCAAGTGCAGAGTGTGTAGTAGTGGAAGACGTGTTTTCCCCACGAGGGTGACTCGAGGGTTTAATATCGAACTCTCGGGGAATCAGTAGTGAAGATATATCTTCTTATCCTTCTTTTGGTTACCTACAAAACAAAGTTAAATGTTTTTGCCCTCAACCTCACCTGTGGTTGTCAAGCACAAGGTGTAAGAATGATATCAAGATAGTTATGCAATGCAAATAAGGAATAAATATGCAATGGTGGTGGATGCAATGGTAAATGATATTTTTGGGTTTTTTAATGATGTATGCAAGATGAAAAGTATTTTTGTATTTTCGGATTTAATGATGGCTGAAAATGGAAAAGTGGTATATGGTGTTGGAAAGGTGTTTCTTATGATTAAAAATGGACCGGGTTCATGGTTTCACAAATGCACTCTCTCTTTATAAAGTGGCAGACAATGGAACACACACAGAGTTAACATATGAGATTGCAACACAAAGTTTGATAACAAGTTACTTAGATATATGGGCATCACGTCCTAACATAGAGACCTTTTGGTTATTAGTCTCTCTTATACTCCACCAAGATGCGAACCAAATCATAACACCTCAATAATTAAGATAACTCAGAGTATAGCAATAAGTTTCATGACATGAAGTGAAAATAAGAACATGCTGATCTAGTCACAGGAAGAAGCTTGTCACCCTCAACCCTTGCAGCATGGTATTTTAGTTTATCCCTAGTGAGGTAACAAAGTAAGGTAAAAACCCAAGTGGATCGCGATATTAAGTTGTCAGCTTACCGCACTCACCACTCCCCGTTACTCCAACTAATGCACACATCCCCCACACACGCTCTCATAAACATGCTTGATCATAACAAGTAGACAAGAACGGGGTACATAATATGCATCTATACTCATAACTGAAACAAACATTGCAATCTCAAACATATATTAACTCATAGAAAGATCCACCACATAGGTATTACAAATATGACCGTAATCATGTTCAGCAGCTCATACGGTACTAATTAGTGAAGCTCAAGAGAGGAGAGATACATAAGTTACTTCCACAAACCCATAGTCCAGAGGTGGACTACTCCCTCTTCATCATGGAGACGGTGAAGAAGTCGATGGAGAAGAAGGAGACCACGCCGGCAGCGCCCCGTCGGAGTTTTCCCCCTCCAATCTGCAGCTCCTGATCTCCGTTTCGGTGTTTCTGTGTTTGTGCGGCGCTCCGTTCGCGAAACGTCATGGGACCTTTTTTATAGGCGTTTTTAGGTCAAGACGAAGGCGGTGGACGAAAGATCGACGGCAGAGGAGCCACGAGGCCCAAATGGGAGGCCCCACGTGGCCAGTACCTGGCCGCATGGGCCACCCCCTTTTGCCTTGCGGACTCCGTTTGCTTGCTTCCTTCGCTCCGAGGTCTTCCTCCTTCCAAAATACTGACGCCTGTATTTTTCCATAATTTTGGACGTCGTTTGGGTCCCTGAAACATAAAAGGAAAGAAATAGGGTTTTCTGCCTGCGCAGGGTTAATTCCATAAAAATAGGAAACAATTGATTTATTTCCTAAAATCATTAAATAACAGTAATATAACCCTTATATGATGCAAATATGATTGGAATATGTGTGATATAGTGCAAAGTTCATGTATGCATTTTACATGCATCAACATCCCCAAGCTTAACCAATACTCGTCCTCGAGTATGAAGGTGATAAAACTAACATGGGCTTTGCAATATCACTAACAATGGATATCAAAGATGATTGCTACTGCTACATAGAGTCAAATGATTCATTCTTCAAAGGAGTAGCAATATGCAAATAGTTTATGAAGTGATATCAAGTATTCAATGCAAGGATGTTCAATGATAGTTCACAAAGTGTAACATAGTAGATAGTATATGGACATTCTTACTTTTGCATACATGTGGTCCATAGAGTGATGATGAAAATCTGAATATGTTTGGTGGACACTTTGGAAAGATGAATAAGTGAGTAGAGGTAAAGCATGCATAAGTTTCATCTAACCTCCAAACTCTCCTACTTAAGTTAATGATTGCAATGTGGTAATACTTGGTGTCAAGCTCTCATTCCCCTATCATAGCATCTTGAATGATTATAGTTTAATGTGAGAGCAAATATGAGTAGTGTGCTTGACAAAGTAAAGGTTGGATGTCTCATGCCCCTTGAATACAAGTACCTACACCATGATTACTCAACTTGGGAAAAGCAAGTTCAAGTTATCTATCATTGTAAGTAATAATAGTATCATCAAGAGCGTCAACTGGGGTACCTCTTGTCCCAGGATATGGAACAAGCCCATATCAAAATGACAAGACAAACAAACAAGATGAAAAACCTCAACACCCTTTTTATTTACCATTGGAATAGCTTTTTATTGTAAGGTGTGTCATAGATAATTCACCATAGCATGTAAGTAAATTTCCACCATGAATAATGCATGGCTTAGATTAGCGGCCCAGGCGTCTCTCTAACCATTTATACAAACTCATTCAAACTAAATATTTCCCCCTTATTTCACCATGATAGGCATCCATAGACAAAAGCACATGATATCAACTAAATGAGATGAAGGAGCATGTTGAAAGCTTTGCATGTGACAGCACATATGGGCTAACTCCCAACCTCGACATTTATCAAGCCACTAGCATCATAATCTTAATCACAATGGGTCATGTTTTATTTATAGCAATGATAGTAAAATGTGCATCAAGTTCGTGAGAGCTATATAACCAACTTTTCCCATGGCAATCAATAACATAATCATTTTCATTCAGAGGTATAGATAACACAAATATCATGATGAACATACTCGGAATAGCATATAGCTAGTAGGTAGATATGGTGGACTCACTGGAATAACTTTGGTTGAAGGTGTTGGAAACAAGTTTTGACTTGTTGGAATGTTTGGGCTAGCAAAAGGGAGAAAGTTGACCATCTAGATGCATGCATGAGTGTCCATAGAACTAACTAATCCATGTTAAACCAAGTAAAATAACAATCAGCACCAAAACATGAATAAGTTATAGCTCTTCAAAAAGGATTTGCAAACTATTACTCATAAACAAGCTCATGAATCATGCAACTATATGTATCATTAAAAATCAACTCAAACATCCCTTTTCCCAATCTTATAAAAGCATCCAACATATTTCAACCCATATTTCCAGTAGCTCTCCCATATATAAATGATAGTGTGGTGGTCTCTCAAAACAAATCAAACCAAAACAAAACAAAAGACGCTCCAAGTTTATGCGATAAAGTGTTTCGATCGAAAAACAGAAGTTGGACGTGCGCAAACCGAGAGTGTGTAGGTCCAGTGGGGTTGTCTTCACATCCCCAAGCTTATGGTCTTCACCATCCTTGGATAGCTCTTGGTGCATCTCCTCCAATCCCTGTGAAAAAACTTCAAAACACCGTTTCTCCCATTTCTTTTCTGTGGGGTGCATTAATAGTGATAAACAAATAGGTTTCTTGCTGCATATAATCCTTGAAAAAAATTCATATGAGATGTCCAGAAAGTGTATAATGTTGTATGCCTACTCATAAACTCAATTGGATAAAAAAGATTCAACTTAAAAGTTCAAAGCATGCATCAAACAAATGGGACAGAATCTGTTCAGAAAAATAGCAGCAGCAAAACGTATTTTTCTACCCTACCAAACTTTCTCAAAAAATTCCGAAACAATTCATGCATACAGAGGATGAAAAGTTGCAACTACAGTTCAAATATGAGCTCATTCGAAGTTACAGAATAAGAATTAAAAATCATACCATGCACTGATTCGTGCAGGAATAAAATCTCCGAACGCTATAAAGCAACTTTTTCAAACCAAAAAGGTAAAACTTGGCACTTTATTGAAAATTCCAGAACCTAAACTATAAACAAGTCTCTTGGTACAACAAGAGGACACATAGAAAAATCACACACAAAAAATAACCGGGTTGCCTCCCGCAAAGCGCTTTCTTTATAGCCATATAGCTAGGCTTCTTACTTGTTTATTGTGGACGAAACTCATGAGGGAGCTTGAACTTTGGTGGTTCCCTTTCCTTGGGAAGTGTTCTATGCACTTCTTGTGTGGGAACTGAAACTTCACATTCCCTTCCTTTGAATCAATGATGGCACCTGTGGTACGAAGAAAAGGTCTTCCAAGAATAATAGGACTAGAGATTTTATTCCCCATATCCATGATTAGAAAATCCACATGCACAAAAGTCATATGTAACTCCACCATGACATCACTTACTTTTCCTAAAACATGTTTTAATAGAGTCATCACCAAGTGCAAGTTCAATGGAGCATTTTTCAAGATTTTCAATTCAAGCACTTCATATAGTTTTTTAGATAAAACAGAGACACTAGATCCTAGATCAAGTATAGCATGGTGTGTCTCTTTTCCAATAGTTACTAGTACCTTAGGAATCCACATATCCCCAAGCTTAGGTGGTATCGTAGCCTCTTGGTTGTACCTAGCAATCTTTTCTTTCAAGACATGATTAGCAATATAAGAACCAAATCCAGCTTGATTAGTGTTGATGGAAGGATCACTTGCAAGTTTTTGTAAAGATAGATATTAATTCATGCAAGCTACAATTTTCTAAGTCAAGCAAAGGATCCTTGACTTCACTAAGCATTTTAACTTCCTCAACTTCTACCTCTTTCATTACCCCAATAGATTCTTAGCAATTCTCTCTTGCTCATGAATGTGTTCCCAAGACTTATTGATAACCTCTTGGCAATATTTAATTGTTTCCTCAATAGAATTCACTTTCTTGGCAATATTTAATTATTTCCTCAATAGAAGTCGATGCAGAAGAAGGAGACCATGCCGGCAGCGCCCCGCCGGAGTTTCCCCCCCTCCAATCTGCAGCTCCTGATCTCCGTTTCGGTGTTTCTGTGTTGTGCGGCGCTCCGTTCGCGAAACGTCATGGGACATTTTTTATAGGCGTTTTTAGGTCAAGACGAAGGCGGTGGACGAAAGATCGACGACAGAGGAGCCACGAGGCCCAAATGGGTGGGCCCCATGCGGCCATAGTACCTGGCCGCTGTCAGCCCAGTAAGAACCAGGGTGTACTGGGCCAGGCCTCTATAACCCTCAACACTCGGCGAGTGAATCTCGCTAAGGACCAGGCCTGCAAGCCTGGGGAGCCCGCGGGGCAGAATCGCCTCGCGGAGGCCTGAGGAGGCAGCTAAGGCCTGTGGAGCCTCTACTCCGCTGCCCCCTCTCCAAGGAAGCTTTCCCTGAAGGGAAGTCAACGCAGAATCCTCCACAGGGCGTTCCCGCCCACGCGAGGGTTCCTTCACTGTAAAGCAAGCTCTGCGGAGCGCACATGGCTTCCGCAGCGGCCGCAGAGTGACCGCGCCTCTGCGCAGGGTGACGACGGAGCTACAGTCCCACTTTGGTGATAAAGGAGTCAACAAAGCAGGGGCAACGGCGCAGACCACCAAGCTTTCCTCTTTGGTGATAAGGGAGCAGGCCGGCGCTACGCGCCAAACGCGACGTCACCGTGGGGACTCCCCCGCTCCTCTGCGGCAGCAGCTGGCCGTCCTGGATGGACGGCGGCCTCTCTGCTGCGGCCTCAGCTTTTGTGCCCATGGACCGCGCTCATGGACGCCCAAGCAGCGGTGCACCGTGCTCCCGACCGTTGTCGCCATGTGGTAGCCCCTCCGCTGCACAAGGACAGGGAGGAGGCCCGGGGCGCCTATAAAAGGAGCTGGTGCACCACCCTAGAGGGGATCGAACACATTTTACTCCTAGTCTAGCTACTTGCGCGCAAGGGAGAAGAAGACAGTAGTTTCCCTCCCCTTGTACGCGCCATTGCCATAACTGTGCCCTCGGCAAGCACGCTGTACTGTAACCTCTACAAGCAGCAATACAGACAGGCAGGACGTAGCGGTTTTACCTCCACAAGAGGGCCGTGAACCTGGGTACGCTCTCTGCTGATGTCCCTCCTCAGGCACGACGAGCAGCGTCGCCGCGCCGGATGAGGGTTGATTGACGTCGTGTTCAGCCCCTTACACGAACTCTCTTCGCGAGTGTGACTGCCCCTGTTTCGTGGGAGTCATTCTCCGACAATTGGCGCGCCAGGTAGGGGGCTGAGGCGCGCATTCAACCTCCATCGACCTCTGCGCCATGGCGGACACTCGCGCTGCTCGCGCCAACCGGCGCGCGTCAGGCAGAGCTGAGACCGAGCCCGTCGTCCACACCACCAGGCCACGCGGCCGTCCGCGCACCAACCGCGCTTCGGGGCGCACTACTGCGGAGCCACGCGTGGAGCACCCCGAGGATGAGGACGACCGCTACGACGAAGACGTCGACCACGAGCACAGCGAGGACGCTGAGTCCTCGCATCCATCTCGGCGCCAAAGCGCGTCCACGCTTGGACGCCCGGCGCCCAGCCCAAACACTGCGCTGCTCATGGCAGCAGAGCTCTTCCGCTACCGCCCCACCGCCGAGGCGCACGACAACTGGCTTGGCCGTCTCCAGCACCTCGTCGACATCGCGGCTGCGCCGCGCGCGGTTCCAGCACCTTCGCGCTCCCTGGTGCACCACAACTCCGGGCGCGCAGGCACCGCCGCGCATGGAGCACCTCCGCCTCCGCCTCCGCCAGGACCACCTCCGGCTGCGGCAAACAAAGCCGCCTCTCACGCGTCCTCGCCGCATGATTGTCAAATCGTGCAGCGGACGCCGCCGGACGCGCGGGTGGAGATGGAGCGCCAGCGGGACCTCCAGAAGCGCATCGTCGAGGAAATTGGCCAGGCCGGGCGCCAAAACCGCAGAGCTCTCCAGGGCGGCGTGGCCACGTACGCCACAGGCTGCACGGCCTTCACCCGCAACCTGCGCCGCGTCGTCTGGCCGCAGAAGTTCAGGCCAGACCTCCCCAAGGGCTACGATGGCACGAACAACCCCATCGAGTTCCTGCAGCTCTACACCACCTCCATCCAAGCTGCGGGAGGAGACGACAAGGTCATGGCGAACTGGTTCTCGCACGCCCTCAGGGACTCTGCCCTGTCGTGGCTCCTGAACCTCCCTGAGGACTCCATCGACTCCTGGGAGGACCTCTGCAAGCAGTTCGTCGCGAACTTCAAGGGCACGTACGAGCGCGCCCTCACCTACAACGACCTGCGCGCCGTACGCCAGAAGTCTGGCGAGACTCTCCGCAAGTACATCCAGCGCTTCAGCCAAGTCCGCAACAAAATCCCCAACATCCCTGACTCGCACGTCATTGCTGCCTTCAGAGAGGGCGTCACCAACCGCAGGATGCTTGAGAAGCTCGGCATTCACGATACCCTCTCCTCTGTCGTGAAGCTCTTCGACATCGCAGACAAGTGTGCCAAGGCTGAAGAGGGTCTCCTCTTCACCAAGGTGGCCTCTGCAGACGACCCCCAGAGGGATCCAAGGCCCACAAGAAGCGTGACGAGACCAAGCGCAAGCCTACTGCTGTGCTGGCTGCTGAGCCCGGCGCTAAGCACGCTCGAGAGGACTCTGCAGAGGATGGCGAGAAGAAGATGGACAACCGTCCCTTCTGCATCTACCACAACAGGCGCGGCCACGCGACAGAGAACTGCTACGACCTCAAGCAGCTGAGCAAGAAGCGCGAGCAGGAAGAAGGCAGCGGTGGTCGCGGCAGAGGCCGTAACTACCGCAAGGGCGGACGCAAAGGTGGCTACCAGAAGCCTCAAGGGACTCAGGCCAACGCCGCTGAGAAGAACAACAACCTCCCTGACGAGGAGCCTGGGGGCTACCAGGCCCCTAGAGGCGCCATGGCGTGCATCCTCGGCGGGGCTCAGGCGCCCAAGTCCAACAATCAGTTCAAGCAGTTCGCCCGTGAGCTCAACGCAGCGCTGCCTGGGGTGGAGACATCGCGTCCCCTCAAGTGGTCTCAGTACACCATCGCCTTCGACGCCAAGGACCACCCCAAGTCGACCAAGACTGTAGGCACCCTCCCGCTGGTGTGCACCCCCACCATCAACAATATCGCCGTCGGCAAAACGCTCATTGATGGGGGTGCAGGCCTGAACGTCATCTCGTCGAGACCTTTGAGACGCTTCAAGTGCCCTACGAGTGGCTTATGCCCTCCAGGCCCTTCACAGGGGTCACCAGCGGCTCAATCTCGCCTCTGGGGCAAGTGAGGCTTGCAGTCACCTTTGGCACGCAGCAAAACTATCGCACCGAGCTCATCGACTTCGACGTCGCGCACATTGGCCTGCCCTACAACGCCATCCTCGGCTACCCCGCCCTCGCGAAGTTCATGGCCGTCACGCATCACGCCTACAACATGGTCAAGATCCCTGGCAGCGGCGGCACCATCACCATCCATGGTCACGTACAGGACGCTACACGCGCTGTCGAGCTCGCCTACAAAGCCGCTGCCATGGCGTTCCCTGCTGACGAAGACCTGGAGCCCCTCGCGAGGCCCAAGAAGAAGAAGCAGCTGTTCTCTCAGGAGCAGGCCGCTACAAAGAAGGTGTCGCTGAGCACCAGCGACTCGGGGGCTGAGGGCTCGGGGGCTAGCGTCACCATAGGCGCTGGCTTGCCTCCCAAATAGGAAAGCGCGCTCGTCGCCTTCCTTCGGGCAAATTCTGACATGTTCGCATGGACTCCGTCAGAAATGTCCGGCGTACCAAGGGAGGTGATCGAGCACCACTTAGCTGTGTGTCCAAGCGCACGCCCCGTCAAGCAGAAAGCACGGAAACAAGCCCCTGAGAAGCAAGCCTTCATCATCAAAGAAGTAGAAAAGCTAAAAGCAGCAGACATTATTCGAGAAGTTGCCCACCCCACCTGGGTCTCTAATGGCGTGGTTGTCCCAAAACCCAATGGGGGAGGCCGGCTCTGCATCGATTACACTGATGTAAATAAAGCCTGCCCCAAGGACCCATACCCCATGCCAAGGATTGATCAGATCGTGGACTCCACAGCCGGCTGTGATCTCCTCTGTTTTCTGGACGCCTTCTCAGGCTACCACCAGATCAAAATGGCTAAAGAGGACGAGGAGAAAACAGCATTCCTCACCCCCTGTGGCGTGTATTGCTACACTTGCATGCCCTTCGGGTTGAAGAACGCCGGCGCCACCTTCCAGAGGCTCATGAGGATCGCCCTGGGGGCTCAGATGGGAAGAAATGCAGAGGCATATGTTGACGACATCGTAGTCAAGTCTCGCGAGGGAGACACTCTCTTGAAGGACCTCGAGGAGACCTTCGCCAGCCTGCGCAAGGTGAACATCAAGCTAAACCCCGCCAAGTGCGTCTTCGGGGTACCTTCAGGCAAACTCCTCGGGTTCCTCGTGTCCCATCGCGGCATAGAAGCAAACCCTGACAAGATCAAGGCCATAGAAGAAATGCAGCCACCTCGCCGCCTCAAGGACATGCAGCGCCTAGCTGGGTGCATGGCCAGCTTGGGCCGCTTCATCTCCAAGTTTGGCGAGAGGGCCCTGCCATTTTTCAAGATCATGAAGAAGTCCGGCACCTTCAAGTGGACTCCAGAGGCAGACAAGGCATTTGAGGACTTGAAGAAGTACTTGGCTAGCGCACCAGTTATGGTAGCCCCCAGGACGGGCGAGCATCTAAAGCTGTACCTTGCAGCCACTCCACAAACCGCAAGCGCCGTCCTGGTGGTCGAAAGAGAAGAGCCAGTCCTCCCCAAGAAAAGTGCTGCCACTCCAAGTCCAGAGCCTCCCGACAAGGAAAAAGTCCCTCCAGGCCCAGAGCCAGACCCACAGCCAGCTGTCGAGCCTACTACAGGCACCCCTGCTGAGACTCCTCCACAAGGAAACCTCGCCAAAGGGCCTGAGGAGTCCTCGAGGGAGCCAACGCCGCGTCACCCTCCACAACCCTTGTCGAGCATCCTGTCTACTATGTCAGTACTGTGCTAAGAGATGCTCGCGAGCGGTACCCTATGCAGCAGAAGCTCCTTCTCGCCCTGCTCATCGCCTCCAGAAAGCTGCGCCACTACTTCCAGGGCCACCCTGTCACGGTGGTCACATCATTCCCCTGGAGCAAATCCTGCGCAACCCCAACGCCACTGATCGCGTAGCAGGGTGGAACATCGAGCTGCAGCCTTTCAACTTGCGTTTTGACACCACAAGGGTCATCAAAGGAAGAGCACTGGCAGATTTTGTCGCCGAATGGACAGACCCAACTCCTGAAGAGCCTCCTGAAGCAGAAACTGTACCGCCTGGAGATACAATGCCAAGCCACTGGACCATGCACTTCGATGGAGCTTTCTCCTGCCGCAACGGAGGCGCTGGCGTTGTCCTGACCTCACCTAAAGGCGACAAGCTCTACTATGCCATCCAGTTGTGTTTCACGATGGACAAGATCTCCAACAACATCGCTGAATATGAAGGCCTCCTCGCCGGGCTCAGAGCTGCCATTGCCCTCGGTGTCAAGCACCTACTCATCAAAGGCGACTCCCAGCTCCTGGTCAACTTCTCCAACAAGAGCTACACCCCTAAAGACAGCCATATGGCTGCCTACCTTGAAGAGGTCCGCAAGCTCGAGAAGCACTTCAGGGGCATGGAGCTCATGCACATCCCGCGCAAGGAGAACCAGGAAGCAGATGACATCGCCAAGCGCGCATCGCGAAGGGAGGCCCAGCCCGCAGGTGTCTTTGAAGAGAGGCTCTCCAAGGCGTCCATAAAGCAGCCGCTGCAAGCACCAGCTACAAGCACAGACGAAGTACTCCCACCACCTCCCACAGGTGGCGCACCCAACTGTGGCCCATCCTCAGGGGAGCGTCTGATGCTGACCATGGTGCACCAAGAAACAGGCTGGGTTGACGAGCTCAAGGACTACTTGCTAAAAGGAGTCCTTCCCGAGGAAGACGCAGAGGCAGAACGAGTCGCTCGACAAGCGAAATCCTATTACATCCTTGAGGAGACCTATACCGCAAGCGCCCAAATGGCATTGCCCTCAAGTGTGTGCCTCCTGAGGAAGGACGCATGCTCCTCAGGGACATACACAGTGGAGAGTGCGGCCACCATTCCTGCGCGCGCACCCTCGCTGGCAAGGTCTTCAGGAGCGGTTTCTACTGGCCTCAAGTGCTTCAAGATGCCGTCACCATCGTTCAGTCTTGCGATGCATGCCAGTTCCACGCCAAGCAAGTCCATCAGCCTGCACTGGGACTCCAGACCATCCCGCTCTCCTGGCCGTTCGCGGTCTGGGGGCTGGACATCTTGGGACCCTTCCCGAGATCGCAAGGGGGCTACCGCTTCCTCTTCGTGGCTGTTGACAAGTTCACCAAATGGGCAGAGGTTGAAGCGGTGCGCACCATCCCAGCCAGGGCAGCCGTGAAGTTCATCAGAGGCCTGGTCTGCCGCTTTGGTGTGCCAAACCGCATCATCACCGACAATGGCTCACAGTTCACCAGCGGCATCTTCAGGGCTTACTGCGAGAGCCTCGGCACCAAGCTCTGCTTCGCCTCGGTAGCTCACCCACAGAGCAATGGTCAAGCCGAGCGAGCAAATGCTGAGGTCCTCAAGGGCCTCAAGACGAGAAGTTTCAACCGCCTCAAGGGCTATGGCAAGGGCTGGATCGATGAGCTCCCCTCCGTGCTCTGGTCCATCCGCACGAACCCTACAAAGCCCACTGGTGAGACGCCATTCGCCCTGGTGTATGGAGCCGAAGCAGTCCTCCCCACAGAGATCAAGCACGGGTCCGCAAGGGTCCTTGCCTTCAATGAGGACAATCAAGAAGACCTCCACAACGACGACCTGCTGTTCCTCGACGGGTTGCGCCGCCGAGCCGCCCTCAGAGCGGCAAAGTACCAGCAAGACCTGCGACGCTACCACAGCCGCCACATACGTCCGCGCACTCTCGAGACAGGCGACCTTGTCCTCAGGAGGATCCTCTCCAGGGAAGGTCTCCACAAGCTCTCGCCCATGTGGGAAGGCCCCTACAGGGTCGCGCATGTCGCCAGACCTGGCGCGGTGCGCCTCGAGACGGAGGACGGCATCCCGGTCAAGAACCCTTGGAACATCGCGCATCTACGCAAGTTCTACCCGTGATCTCTATCACACCAGGCATTTTTTGTCTCTAGAGGAAAGCGCACAGCTTCACCTCCAAGCTTCACAAAAGCTTCTCTCTCTGAGGGCCAGTCCCTCTGAGCTCTTCCTGTAACGTGCCGCCGCAGGCCGTGAAGAGTCTCAGCCACTGAATGTGGTCCCCATGCCTCGACATGGAAACTTTATCTTGGCAAGCCCAAGTGTAACGAACCAATTCGTTTCCTAGTGAAACATTGCGCTGCGGCGCCGCTATGTAATATTTTGGGGGTGAGTTTTAGTTTCATTACTCTGTGTTTTCATTCGCGCTCATATCTTTCCCCTTGCGCACCTCGCGAGCGGGGGCTGAGTACGGTGACTGTGCCTCGGGAGCATCCCAGCAGCACCGCAAAATCCAAAAGGATCCGAGCTCTAACACGTGAGCACGCTCTCACGCCTGTTACCTCACCAAAGAGCTCTGGCCCAGGGGCTTGCTCCCAAACCTGCCACCTCACCTAAGGACCTTTGGTACTTACTCTCCTCGCGAGGCACCCATGAGGAAACCTATAAGCGCGCATGAGTTTCTCTACCATGTTTTGCTTTGGTTCCGCCTCTAACCTACACAGGGAACAAGAGTCCCCCCAAGGCTCGTGGAGTCACGCTCCAGACCCAAAGAGGGAAGCACACCTTCAGGGAAATCAACGCCCTCCACGAGGCCAGAACCTCGCTAAGCTAAGTCCTGCGCTTACACCTCAGGCGTTGTGTTTTTCCTCTCACGAGCAACTTCCGTCCCTCGGGCGGGTATTTTCTCCTTCGCATTTCATGGACTGCTTGAGCGTCAAAGGGGAGCCCTCGAGCATCGCGACTCGAGAGCTCTTACCTCTCTAAGCCTTAAACACCCCCCGGCCTTGCTGAGTCATTGCTCTGGCATACCGTAGTGGCGGAGTCATAGCGCTAAGAGACGGGTCCTGACGACGTAAAGCGAAAAAGGCATGGAATAGGGATAAAATGCCCGTCGAGGGGCACGCACATTGCAGCACAATAAAGTGTTTTACAGACCATCACAAATGAAACAAAGTCTTTAAACAAAGATAACTTGCGCCTCAGGCGCGTCTTGTGGCAGGAGCAGCTTAAGCAGAAGTCTTGGCGGCCTCATCCTCCTCAGCGTCATCTTCCTCCGCGCCTTCCTCCTCGACGTCTTCCTCCTCGCCAGAGGCCGGCTCTTCAGCGACCCTCTTGAAGCGGTTGACATAGTCGTTGATCTCTCCCGCAGCGAGTTGAGAGGCGCGTCTCGATCTGAGCATCCTCCATGGGCTCGGTCACGGACTCGAAGTCGAAGCATGGATATAGGCGCTTGAGGTTGACGAAGACGCGCTCGACCGCCACCAGCAGGAGCTTGCGGCACTCCTCGTCGACAACATCGTCGAGTTCCGCCACAGGGCCCTCAAGGACGGAGAAGAGCTGGTCGAAGTAGGCCAGATACGTGGCGACGTCGGCGTTCCCGTGGACGGGGACGGCAGGAGCATCCACCCCCAGCTTCGCAGCAAGAGCGTTCCCGCGCGTCACCAAAGATCGGAACATACGCTCCCGCTGCTGCGTCAAGACCCGTGCCGCCACCGCGCTCTGCTCAGCCTCCTCGACCCTCTCCACAACAGGGGCCACCTGCGCATTCAACTCCTGCATGTCTGCCATCAGGGCTGTGAGGTCCTGCTCGAGCGCTCGAGGGCCTGTTCCGTGCGGAGATTAGCGTCCTTGGCGCGCTTCAGCGAGGATTTCAAGTTGGCGTTCCACTCCTCCAGCTGGCGAATGCGCTTGCCGAGCTCCTGCGTTTTTCTGGAAGCCGTCCTCCTGCTTCTTGAACTTCCCAGCGTACTCCCGGGAGACGGCCTGTGTGACAGCAGTGCGGTACTCTTTTTGCTTGGCGAGGGCCTCCGCCTCCGCCTCCTTTTTCTTCTCGGCAAGCTTCTGGTTGGCCTTCTCCACAAGCTCCCGGTGCCGCTCCACCTCCTTGTCGTGCTTGCCCATGGCCTCAGCCAAGCTGCTCTCGCGGGACTCCAAGGCCTCACGTTCTGTGTTCATGTCTGTTTCCGCCTGCTCCAGCTTCTCCTCACGCTTGAGCACCTCAGCTTCGCGTGTCGCCATGGCCTGCTCGCGAGCCTCCAGGACAGACGATGCTGCTCCAGAGACTTCCTCACCACCTCAGCTTCAGCAATTATCTTCTCCTCGCGGCTGGCCAGCTCCTTGCTGGTCGGCGAGGGAGGTCTCGATAGCCGCTCGGTCGAGGCTGCAGCCTGGCGCTCCGCCACAGCCGCCTCCCGATCCTCTGCAGCCGCCTTGCGTTCCGCCTGGACCGGCGCCAAGGCCCCTTGCGCCTCGCGCTCCGCGTTCTCGCGGATCTCCTGGGCCTGCCGCGTCGCCTCGTCGCGC
Organism: Poa pratensis; assembly: GCA_947311845.1. Classification (NCBI taxonomy): domain Eukaryota; kingdom Viridiplantae; phylum Streptophyta; class Magnoliopsida; order Poales; family Poaceae; genus Poa; species Poa pratensis. Next base: position 47,125,906 of record CAMZMU010000060.1, read on the forward strand.
TGCGCCTGAAGGGCTTGGTCGTCAGGCCCTCCGCCGCCTGACTTCGAAGAAGCGGGCCCAGTCAGCAGCGAGGGCGTCGTACCTCCTGCCAAGCTCCGCCTCTTCAAGGGCAAGTTGGGCTTCTAGCCCGTCTAGGGTGCCCCTCACCAAGCGGAGGGCAGCTTGGCGGCACGCGCTGCTCCGGCTCCGGTCGCTCAAGACCAAGGCCCAAGAGCCCTCACGTGGCGCAGCGTCCTCCACCCCAGCGCCAGCCTCTGGTGCTGAAAGCAAGTGCTTGGACCAGGGTCAACACGGGGCCCCAGGAGCGGGCCCCCACCGTCTTGTGCGTCGTTGTTCTCCACGACCACCTCCTCGTGGGCCTCGGGGGCTGGCGAGGGAGGCCTAGCCACCAGTGGCTCAACCGCAGCCTCGCCTGCTGCGGCCTCAGAAGAAGTGGCCTCCCCCTCAGGCTCGGAATTTGGAGGGGGCGGCGGAGGAGTTCCCTCCTCCATCTCGGCGTCGGCGCCTCCCGGCGCCTGTGTGCTGGTCCCCGCCGTCTCCACGGCGGGCGTCTCTGGGGGCTCCAGTGGAGCATCAGGGCGGCGGCGACGGAGCCTTCACCACCTCCTCAATCAGACTCTCGGCAGGAGGTGGCGAGGCAGTGCTTCTTCAAGGGGCGCCGTAGGCCCCTCAACAACGGGCGTAGCGCCGCGCCGCACGTCCGCAGCCTTGCGGAGTCGGCGGCGCTTCGCATGAGCCAGATCCTGATAATCAAGACAGTGAGATCCTCGAGAAAGGCAAGAACTCTCGATAAGCAAGAACAAGTCAAGAAGAAACAGTACTCACCCAGATGGCTGGGCGCGGGTGTCCACCCACACCTTGTTGGCAGAGCGCCACAGGCCTGATGAAGCTCCAGCGCTGGGCTCCTCAGGGGCCGCCTCAGCCTTCCTCTTAAGAGGAGTGCCCTCCAGGCTTCTGGCGGCCCTGTCGTGGATGGCCTTAGTGCGGGGCTCGCGCCGCTTTGCCGCGGCCTCCGGGCCGCTATCTTCTCCGTCTTCGTCTTCTTCTTCTGTGGCCCGTCGTGATGGGGCCACCACAAAATCCTCGTCCACATCGGATGATACCTCCAGGATCTCCTCCTCAGGGGCCGCCTGCTTTGAGAGCTCGCCTCCCCTGACGAGGGGTTGACTCCTCCTGTGGCGGCGTCAGCTTCGGCGTCTGAAGCAGCAGAGGACTCGCCGAACAAGTCTTCCTCCACCACAGGCGCCGCAGCCCCCTTCACCTCTTCTCCCTCTAAGCCCTCTGGCGTGAACGTCGGCATCATCTCCAGAACTGCCAGGCGCTTCTTTGGAGTGAGCTGGTGGAGGGGCCTCAGGTGCTCAGTGCCCGGAACAGGGATCTCCGGGGCGATGAAGAGCGTGCCTAAGATGGAGGCGACGTCGTCTGGCGCGTGGGTGCTGAGGTGCAAGCGCATTGGGTCTGCCGGGCCGGAGTACATCCACACCGGCTTCGTGTGCGCCTGAAGGGGAGCGATGCGCCGCCTCACGAAGTCCTCAGCGACCATCTGCCCCGTGAGGCCGGCCTCGCGGACGAGCTTCATGCGCGAGACCAAGTGGGCAATCTTCTGGTGCTGGAACTTCTCGCTGGACCAATTTGAGTTCTTCAGCGGCGGCGCCTCAGGCTCATCGAAGAAGACGTTCCGCTCCTTGGCGTCGACGAGAACCCACTTCTGGCGGAAGTCCTCCACCTTCTTCGTCACCCTCGTGACGGCCTTGTCGCCATCCCACGACATGGGGATGTAGACGGCGCCCATCCCGTCTGCGATGCGGAAGGACACGCACCCAGATCGCTCGCCGGGCGCCGTGTTGCGGAGCGCGTAGAAGCTCCGGAAGAAGGCCACGGAAGGCATCACTCCCAGATACGCCTCGCAGAGGTAGGCGAAGATGGCGAGAATCAGGATGGAGTTCGGGTGGAGGTGCAGGAGCTGGATCTGATAAAAAGACAGCACCTCCGCAAGGAAGGGAGAGAACGGCGGCACCAAGCCGGCGAACAGCGTGTGGACGAAAATGGGATACCACCCCGCCGCCAGCTTGCCGAAGCGCGCCGCCTTGACACCGCTGGCGCCATGCTCATTATTCCTCCCGGCGACGAGGACCTTCAGCCTATCCAGCGCTTCCGCTGTGGAGACGCGTGTGCCGATGAGAGCCGGCGCAAGCTCCTCCCCCTGCTGCGCCCCGGCGCAGGCCTCCACCATCGCCGCCTTGCCTTTCTTGGGGCCCATGGCTCGCGAAGGAAGGGCGGCGGAAAAGCTCGGAGAAGAACGGAAATCGCCGGAGCAGTGGAGCGCCGGGGGTGTATGCAAGAAGGAAAGGGCGTAAATGCAGCGTAACTGCTGCCCGCACAGCCGCGGCAGGCTTTATATCACCTCAGGACGGTTTCCGAGGCGTGGTGGGTCCCGCCACGACGCCCACCTCCTCCGGAGAAGCCGAGACGCAGCAACCGCTCGCCACGTGTCTCGGGCCGGCCGGACACTTTGGGCCCATGCCGCTTCGCCTGCGCCCCCTGGACCGCGTCGTGCCCGTCATGGGCCCGGGGGCTACTGTCAGCCCAGTAAGAACCAGGGTGTACTGGGCCAGGCCTCTATAACCCTCAACACTCGGCGATGAATTTCGCTAAGGACCAGGCCTGCAAGCCTGGGGAGCCCGCGGGGCAGAATCGCCTCGCGGAGGCCTGAGGAGGCAGCTAAGGCCTGTGGAGCCTCTACTCCGCTGCCCCCTCTCCAAGGAAGCTTTCCCTGAAGGGAAGTCAACGCAGAATCCTCCACAGGGCGTTCCCGCCCACGCGAGGGTTCCTTCACCGTAAAGCAAGCTCTGCGGAGCGCACATGGCTTCCGCAGCGGCCGCAGAGTGACCGCGCCTCTGCGCAGGGTGACGACGGAGCTACAGTCCCACTTTGGTGATAAAGGAGTCAACAAAGCGGGGGCGACGGCACAGACCACCATACTTTCCTCTTTGGTGATAAGGGAGCAGGCCGGCGCTACGCGCCAAACGCGACGTCACCGTGGGGACTCCCCCCGCTCCTCTGCGGCAGCAGCTGGCCGTCCTGGATGGACGGCGGCCTCTCTGCTGCGGCCTCAGCTTTTGTGCCCATGGACCGCGCTCATGGACGCCCAAGCAGCTGTGCACCGTGCTCCCGACCGTTGTCGCCATGTGGTAGCCCCTCCGCTGTAGAAGGACAGGGAGGAGGCCCGGGGCGCCTATAAAAGGAGCTGGTGCACCACCGTAGCCAGGGGATCGGACACATTACTCCTAGTCTAGCTACTTGCGCGCAAGGGAGAAGAAGACAGTGGCTTCCCTCCCCTTGTACGCGCCATTGCCATAACTGTGCCCTCGGCAAGCACGCTGTACTGTAACCTCTACAAGCAGCAATACAGACAGGCAGGACGTAGCGGTCTTACCTCCACAAGAGGGCCGTGAACCTGGGTACGCGCCGTGTCTCTCTCTGCTATGATGTCCCTCCTCAGGCACGACGAGCAGCGTCGCCGCGCCGGATGAGGGTTGATTGACGTCGTGTTCAGCCCCTTACACGAACTCTCTTCGCGAGTGTGACTGCCCCTGTTTCGTGGGAGTCATTCTCCGACAGCCGCGTGGGCCACCCCCTTTCTGCCTTGCAGACTCCGTTTGCTTGATTCCTTCACTCCGAGGTCTTCCTCCTTCCAAAATACTGATGCCTATATTTTCCATAATTTTTTGACGTCGTTTGGGTCCCTGAAACATAAAAGGAAAGAAATAGGGTTTTCTGCCTGCGCAGAGTTAATTTCATAAAAATAGGAAACAATTGATTTATTTCCTAAAATCATCAAATAACAGTAATATAACCCTTATATGATGCAATATGATTGGAATATGTGTGATATAGTGCAAAGTTCATGTATGCATTTTACATGCATCACAGCCCAAAACGACAAATGTCGCCCTCGCAAGAGTACCTCATAAGAATCTTCCCATCAGAACTTACGATCGTACTGACGAGCAAATCGCAGCGATCGCAAAGGCCGAAAAAGATGCGCATTTTGCAAAGAAGAAACCCAAGCCCGCCCCGGTATACACCGAGAAGAAAAAAGCGTATGCACATGATTTTATGAACACAAAATCGCAATATGAGTTGCAATAAGCCAGATGACTATCTACGCACACTTCAGAAGGAAGTGGAGAAGAGCAAATCAAGTAAAAGTGCAAGCGGGAGCAAATCAAGTAAATGTGTAAGCGGGAAAAGAAGGGACGTTCCCCAGCTCGGAGAACAGGCCAAACAATCGATCACACCCCTCAAGGTGTTATCCGAAGACGTTCCCCAGGTGCTGTAGCAGGATATGGAAGAAGCTACGAAGTTGGCGGCCGCTATGGGTGTGAGTGTTGCTGAATTGCTAGGTTCCCAAGACGACAAGTTACCCAAGGCTGTTGTAGTCCCTACATTATGTCCCAGGGAAGCCTTTGGTCAGCAAAGAGAAGTTGAAACAACTGTCAACACAAATGCGGAATTTGCATGAATGGTACTTGAGTGTGGTAGGGGGGGGGGGGGCAGAACAATGATCATGGCGAAAGTCCCACATGAGTACTTCTTCCGAGCCGACAAGGTCCATGTTGAGTTTTCAGAACTCTTCTAGTTATACAATTTCGACGCCCTCGACAAATCTCTCATGAGTTGCTATTATCTGTAAGTTGTTGAATTCATTGTCTACATATAAGTTGTTCAGTTTTTCAGTTGTTCAGTTCATTGCATGTAATTATCCTCATTATTATTTTGTACTCTATTATGCAGAATGAAGATCCAGGAATGTAAACAAGGATCTATAGTGTTGGGTTCATTGACCCAGATAAAGTACATATAGATACGCTAACGACGAACCCGACGAGACGGCGGAACACCTTCTAAGGTTTCTAACGGAGCAAAATTTCTGTGACCACATACTGTTTCCTTACAATTTCTAGTGAGGGTCTTACTCTGTTGTACACATTCACCCATTGCTTACTCGATGTTAAATGTAACTGATGAGTTACTGACGTATATATAAACGTGTGCATGTTTCACTGGATTCTGCTAGACATTCGAGTTGATAAGGGAATAGTTGAAGTCATGGACCATTAAGGAGACACCTGGAAGAGTTCCGCAGCATGCAGGACATACTCCAGAGGTAATTTTCGCGCTATATCGGTCTCTTTCGTTGATTTCATGAGATAACAGGTAATGAATAACTCATTCATTAATTCATTTTCTTTGCCGGGCAGGGTTTGGAACCTGTTCTAGAGTGTGGTGACGGGTTCCTTTAGTGAGAAGCTGACGTTTAGTCCGGTCTTGGTAAGTAGTACGAGATATGTCCGCACATCTCTTTACTTCTAGTTTCAATACAATTATGATGCTAGATTATTATTTTGATTGAATTCTATTCTCGTAAAGTGCGCGAGGCGGCCACCGGGGACTAATCTATATGGATACTACGTTTGCGAGTTCATTCGCACGTTTACCACTGAGCACAATGATTATAGAGTCGACGTAAGCAATACATTCACAACATTATTTTATTACCGTCACTTTTTGTTATCATGATTGATGTTCATATTGATCTCCTTTTCTTATATAGTTCGAGAGAATGCGGGATCAGCTCCTACCAGAGCAACGCATACTCAGAGGAACGGGCATGTTTTTTGTTGAAAGAGATGGTAGACGACGCCGGAGAATTTAGTGTGAATAGGCGCTTCTGATGATCCCCGACCGTATAATCGAATAGACGGGCTCTAGTTCCGGTAATTGTGATCTCCATGTAACTATCAAAATTGTATATATTTGTATGCTCGATCGTAAGACAAGTTATCTTATATATGCACGAACGTGTACGGTATGTGGGTAGCGTAGAAATACGAAAACTATTTTGAAAAAAAGAAATAAATAAAAGAAAACAAAATGAATTGCCGCGGCACAGATCATTAGTCGTGTCCCGTTATACGAGCCGGGAGTAAAGGGGGTGCCCCCAGCGCGCTCCGCGGCGGCCACGTGGAGGGCTTTGGTCCCGGCTGGTAACAGGTCTGAGATTAAAGGTTGGGCCTTTAGTCCCGCTTGGCCTGTCCCGGTTGGCCAACCGAGACTAAAGCCCCTCACGGGCCGGGACAATAGGCCCTGTCTCCACTAGTGTACATTGAGACAATCTATTGTCCCATGACTAAAACGGCGGATGCCTCGTTTGGTATGTACGTTGGATGTTGGTCAGCAACCCACACCATTCGCTGTCGATCTCTAGTATCCGTCCCGCCTCTGCGCGTGCCGCCATGCACACCACCGCCTCTGGCCTCGCACGTACGTATGCTCCTAGAGACTAGACTAGAGATATCCATATGGAGACCGAATGCATTGCACATTCCCGGCAACAAAGAGATCGATGGATGGATATAGATATAGCTAGGCATATCATATAGCAGACCATCGTCTTTATCTGCACAAGCAACATGAAGATGACGAAGAGGAGGACATGCTTGTAGTACGAGGCAAAGTGAAATGGATAAGCTGAGCGCTGCCGCCGTCCTCTCTCTCACCGACTTGTCCACTCCGGCCGGTCCACCAGTACCTGCTCGCGTACGCGCGGCGCGGCGAGAGGCGCTCCGGCCGTGCCATCTTACACCTGGCTCGCTGGAGGAGACAGACAGATTCTCTGCACGCAGGTCTCGTCTTGTGCGACATGCCATTCTGCGAAAGGTTCATGGCAGTGGCAGGGCAGCTCCCGGTGGGAGGCAGGAGCAGGCGGTGCATCGATCCTGCCTCTGCCGGCTCGCCGGTTCACCAAGGGCCAGCCACGCTTCCCCCACGCCCAGCGGCCACACCGATCCGCCGCGCCCACGCGCGCGCGGCCTTCGTCTCGTTCTGCGGGAGGTCAGAAGAGATCACGAGAGTTCATGCAGTGGCGACTAATCAAAGGAGCAAATACAGACAAGTGAAAGACAGTATCCGGACAAAGCCGTGCGCGCGCGCCTCTTTCTTGCTTGGATCGATCGATCCGACATTTTTGGTTCTCAGCAAATCGCAACATTGCACCGCGCCGCCTACGCACCAAGAATACGGGATTTGCTTGCTTATGATTTTGTTTCACAATTTTCATTTTGTGCACCCGGCCCTATTCCACCTTCAAGCCGGCCCTAGTTATCTAGTCACTACGGAAACAGTCAAAACGCCGACGGCGGGCCGCCGTCGGCGTAGCAACGATCACCGTCGGCGTAGACCTACACCGACGGCCGCCGTCGGCGTATCGTCGTCGGCGTAGGACGCTGTCGGCGTATGAACAATGCCGTCGGCGTATAGTCGCCGTCGGCGTATCTGAAGTGGGACCCACAAAAGGAAAGTGACTGTCTCCGTCTGCTCCACCTATACGCCGACGGCAGTGCCGTCGGCCTAGTCTGCCCACGTGTGCTGATGTGGTTTGTCTGGGAGGAGTCTTACGCCGACGGCATTGCCGTCGGCGTATATATGCCCATATGGTCCTCCAGCGTCGACGTGGCGCCATCCTGTGCGTCCCCCGCAGCATACTACGCCGACGGCAATACTTGACCATATTTTCAGTTTCTTAAATTTTTTGCTGCTGGTTTTTGGCGCATTTTAAATACAATTAAAATTGCACAAATTATAAAACATCACAGAAACATCAAATAAAACACCACATACATATCCAAATGACACAAACATGATTCAAATTCATCCAAGCATTCATACAAACTCTAAACAAGTTCGAATTCACACCGCTACACCCGAACACATCCTACACCTCCCGAGAGCCCGAGGCCGATGATTCCTTGCCTTGGCTCATCTTGGTCAATCACCTGCATTGAGAAAGGATAAACTTGTAAGCATGTTGAAAAATGTAGTAAATAAGAATAATGACGTAATGCAATTAAGAAGAACCATGTTAAAAAGTAAATAGTACGCAAAAGGACATAAAAGACCCTCACCCCTAATCATCCTCTCATAGTTAAGTCCTGGGTTGTCATCATCACTATCAACATCACTATCAACATCACTATCACGAGTGTGTATATTGGAACCTCCTCGCACGGTGGAGGCTCATCATCATCATCACTATCACTCTGTAACTTGTTGAGCATATCTATATCCTTTAGATTCACCACTACGTCACCACCTGTTTGTGCATTGTCCTCGCGGTCCTCAAGACCTTGTATGCCAAAGTCCCCAAAGGTTTGTTCCTCTTGATAGAAAATCCCTCGTATGTTTTAGGGTCAATGTTGTTGTAATCGTCTTCGGAGGGCATGGGTAGCTTACCACGTGGCGATACATGGAACACGACTTCCCAACCAATGAGTCCCTCTTTCTTGCATGGGTAGGGCAAATAATAAACTTGAAAGGCTTGGTGAGCCACAACAAAGACATCGGATCCATGGTAGGTGGTTGAAGGCTTAACTTCAACTAACCCAATGGAAGGGGTACTTTTGGTTCCATGCTCAGGGTCGAACCAGTGGCATTTGAACACAACAAGCTTGAGTGATATGTTCGTGTTATTGAACGTCAGCTCATATACGTTTTGTAACCTTCCGTAGTAATCATAATTACCGGCTCCTTTGGTGAAGACCCGGTATTTTTAGTCTTTGCATTAGGCCGACTGTTCTGGTGATGCTCTGTATGAAAGCGGTACCCATTCACATCATACTTCTCATACTTCTCGACTCTACGGTTACCCTTGGGAGACACATCTCAACTCATCTGACATCACAACGTTGGGATCAGCTCCCTACAAGTACAAATTGTTTTGTGCATTAGTAAGAGGGATAATACACGAATTTGCAAGGTAGAAGGGACAGGTTTGAAATTACCTTTTCCCTGAACCAAACCGTGAATTTTTTCTTTTCGGGGGCAGGCTCTTTCAAAAGAGTGTCCAACGCGGCTTCATTGGGTCCATCTGATGTTCCCGACCACATTTCATCCGTGAATTGACTAAAAGGAGAAAATACGTATTAGAACGAAATCATGATAGTAGTTGCAAGTAATTTGTTCCCCATTTTACCTAAGGAAACTGCCCTCTTCTCCCTGCTCGTCGTGGGTCACTTCCTTCATGTTCATAAGCACATAGAGCATTATGCACTCCAGCTCATCATTGGTCAAGTTATACCTTGTTGGGCCACCGCTCTTGCCACCGGGACACTGGAAGAGGACGAGCTTGGGGTCTCGCTTGGGCTCGTCGACATTGTACCGAGAGGCCTGGTTATGCATAGTGGGAACATCATCGGGGTAGTACGTTAGCCTGGCGTCTGCCATCTCCTGAAGGATAGTTGCCTCGGCTATGGATGACTCAATCTTATTTTTGTTTCCACATTTGGTTCGAATATACTTAAACTCTCTCTCAATACAAAACTGCCAACGAAACTGCACCGGTCCACCCAAGAGTACTCATTCGCAAGATGCACAACAAGATGTGCCATCGGAGTAAAGAAGCCTGGCGGAAATATCGTCTCTAAGTTGCACAGCAACTCCGGCACTAGTTCATGCAGCTTCTGAATAATCAGGGGACATACTTGCTGAGCACAGAGCGTGCGGAAGAAATGGCTCAACTCCGCGAGCACTCGCCAGACACGATCGGGGAGATACCCTCGAACCATCACCGGTAGCAGCCGCTCAATCCATATATGATAGTCGTGACTCTTGAGCCCGGTGACTTTTGCCGTTTGTATATTGACTCCCTACTTATATTCGAACAATAGCCATCAGGGAACATCACGACGAATTTGAGCCAATGGAATGCCTCAGACCTTTGCATACTATTAAGGCAGAAGTCAGCATGCGGCTTGAACCAGTTCTTTTGACGGCCTTCAGGAGGCTTCATGTGCATTCTCTCCTATCACAGAGCTTCTTAACATCAACTCTAGCCTTAACATTATCCTTCGACTTCGGGGTAAATGTTCAGGATTGTGTGAAAGAGGGACTCTCCAACATTCTTTTCGGTGTGCATCACATCGATGCTATGGGGAAGTTCGAGGTCCTTGTAATATTCGAGTTGCGTCAAGCCTGCCACGTGAGTCCAGTTGTGCGACACACCATATCCCACATATCGTGGGCCTTTTCTCCCAGCAGGCACGAGAGCACTTAGCTCGGGTCAACAGCTGCACCATCGAAAGTTGGTATTGCTTTTTCTTCATGCTCAACTCTGCCCTTCTTGAAGTTCTTTTTGTCTTCTCTAAACGGATGCCCTCTTTTGAGGAACTTTCGATGTGTGTCAAACGCGGAATACTTCCGTCCCGCCGTTAGCCAGATGAAACTCAAGTCGGTTCCTGCACACTGGGCATGGCCACTTACCAGTGTACACCATCCGCAGATAGGGCGTACCGGCATGTCATGCATGGAATTGTGATACCAAACTTTCATCAAGAAGTTTGTCTTGTTGCACGATCATATGTCAACGTCCGTGGTGCCAAGAGTGGTTCAGATCATCCACAATTGGCTGCATGTACATACTTAAATTCTTCCCGGATATTCAGGACCTGGAATGATCAGCGAGAGGAACATGGTCTTGTTTGCATTAGGGCTCCAGGAGGGATATTGAGCGGAATAACAAACACGGGCCAGCAGCTGTACGCGGTAGTCGACAAACATATGGATTGAATCCATCGGGTTGCTATCGCGATTCTCACGTTTCGAGCATCTGCTGCTCATCGGGGTGGTTCGCATCAAAGTTCTTCCATGCCGTACATCAGATGGATGTCCCATCAATTCCCGGTCGTGCTATCCTTGTATCTCTTCCCGTTTTGTGCCTTGCATCTGTGTGGCAGACTCTTTGTTCATGTAAAGCCGCTTGATTCTTTGAATGAATGGGAGGTAACGAAGAATCTTAATGGCGACATTTGACTGCGTCTTAGTACCATCGGGTCCTTTTACCACATGATACCTAGAGGCCTTACACAAGATACAGTACTTGTCATTGGCAAATGTTTCCAAAACAAAAGGCATCCTTTTGGACAACAATCTTCTTCTGATAATCCATGCTGAGATCTCGCAGGATTTTCTTGTTCGTACATGCTTTGAGGCAGACAATGCCTTTCAGGCAACAGGTTACCAGTTGTTTGCAGATGCGTTCAAAGCATGAACGGGTGCTGCCATACTGGAGCTTGTTGGCTAGTGCTTGCGAGATGGCATCGAGCTGAGAAACTTTTGCACCTCGTACAGAGGCCTCTGAGACGAGGCCATCATAGCAAAGAAGGCCTTCGCGGTAGGCTCTGGGTCCTCCGGTTCACGCGGTTCCTCCGGTTCTGGAGGTTCCTCCGGTTCCTCCTGTGATGGTGGCGAATTGGCATGTCGCCAGCACGGAGATATAGCCAGTTTCTAATCCCATCATCTCATTGCCATTGATCCGCTGCCGCATCACCCTGCCACTCTCGCGCTCGTACTCATCAAAGTTGACTGTCGTCACGAAGTTCGGCATATACCCACGAGAGAGGGTGTTTAATCATATCATCCTTTCCCTGACGTGTACGAAACTTGCAACGAGGGCAAGGGCACTGTCCACGAGCGCCTGACTCTGAACCTTAGCGCTAACTCCTTCACTAACAAATGCGTCTTCCATACCCACTACATCTGTTTTGTCAACCAAACTAATTCGGCCACTGTACATCCACCCATTATCGCCATCCTCTGCTGCTTTACTGTGAGCCAAATAATAATAACATGAAATTAAAGTCATTTTTTTTTTTTCTTGCATGCAATGTACAGTCTCCATTTTATTACGGCCAAATTTTATCTTTTAAACATGCAAGGGTTCAATACACTTCTAATAGGTAGGGGCCTATCCCGCCGAGTACGTGTAGATCGAGTCGTGTCCCATTTCTACCCGACCCGAGACGGAATTTCGGCAGCTCCTCCCCGCTGTTCTTCAGAATACAGTTCGAGCTTGTCAAGCCGAGAGGGTGTGCATCGAAGAACAACAGGGAGGTGCTGCCGAAATTCCGTCTCAGGAAGGGGTAGAACGTGGAACACGACCCGATTACACGTACTCGGACTGTCCAACAGGACAACCCGGAAGTGTTACGGTTATAAAATATGCAAAGATGGACAATCCTGCATATTTATAAATTTGTAACCCTTCGGATGGGATCTGACTCGGGTTCGCGACTGACTTGGTGATCTAGACCAAAATAAACCTATGCAGCAAGAGAGGCGAAAGATGTATACCCTCGAAGCTTGATCGGTGGCCGGAGAAGGCCGAGACGAGAGGAAGCTACGTCATCTGAAAAGTACAAAACAATCGAAATATATAAGCAAATATCCCTCCATTTTACCTAATAATTAAACATAAACAGATATAAACCATAGAACGATGTAACCATATTAGCTGAACTAACACATATAGACAAGTAGCACAATTTACATAGGTAGCATGCATGCATCATAAAGTCTAGCAGTACGACATGTAGCATAATAAGTCTAGTACGACAACAGGACATCTGATAGACATCTTAAACTCCACTCGCGCCGGTTGTCAGTGACGTCGTCGTCGCGTGGTCCACCAAGAGGACGTGCTGCTAGAGTCCTCCTGCTGCTGCGTGCCGGAGGGGCGGCCTCGCCCTGCCGCGCTGCTGCCGGTTCTCGCTGAGGACCTGGTACTGGGACCGCCATCACTGGGATCAAGGAGGAGATCCTTGACCAAGGGGTCATCTCCTCGCGCGTGGGCGCCCTGAGCAGCCTCTCTGCCTGTCGGTGCTCCCTCTCCTCGGCCTTCGTCGCGATCCTCATGCCATCTGGCGCTAACATGTGCGCCACGCTCTGCTCATCCTCAAAGTTGAGGATCGCTCTCGCCCCAAAGTGCTGGACCGCC